>CM073773.1:39425993-39889981 GCA_037158775.1 Hetaerina titia | reverse complement strand
CCTTCCAATTTTTATGCGCTTAGAAGTTCTGCCTTGACTCCGAAGGAGCTCGCTATAACGCGAGAGAAGGGTTGCGCCATTAAACGCCTCGCACGCAGCAAGCCATCAAAGACGCTGAGAAAGGCTGAGATCTTAAATATACTTCCCTTTCTCAAAACGACCACACACCTCCCGCCATCCGCCTTTTCTCTTCTTTCATGACTAAATTCAAGGGCGATAATAATGGCAAAAGCAAAAAAAAAAACTAAAAAAAAAGTTTCCTTGAAAATTTTGTCTCACGTATTTGAAATGTCTCATTTACTATATAGCATAGAATACGTTTAGTCGATTCACAATCAATTTCATTGAATTTTGATAGAATCAGTGGCATCCTGTACCATACACATTTGAAGTAAAATTATATTTCTAGGAAAAAAAACATGGCAACCAGAAAAGATGTACGACCACCAGTAGGATTATTACCGTGACGATCTCCGAAAACGAACGATCCCTTTTCCCCCGATTCATCCGCAATAGATACCCTGCCAACTGTACGATTTTACAGCAGTTACGACATTCCCCTCTCCTGATTAATATTAGAATTCAACAATGGCTTCAACCACTCATAAATGACTCTCCCCTCCCCGTTCTTCTCTCTCTTCCCTTTGATGAAACCTGGCTCCGCCCATGCCTGTCAATGTCTGTCTCGCTCTCTCGCCCGCAAGACCCCACCGAACTCCCACACAACAAAGTTTGCGTACTCGACGGCGGGGGGAGGATGGCGGGGGATGGAGACGGAGGAGGAGCGAACTCCAGAAGGGGATGGAGAAATAGAAATCGAAAGGGGGGAATGGGGGAAAACGGTGTGGGAAGCCACGAAGGGGTGTGAGGGGAGGGGTTCGGTTAGGAGGGGGGTGGTGGTACCGAGAGGGAGGTGGTAGGGGGTTTTCGGGGTGTCGTTCGGAAGCGAGGATGGAGTGGGGCACCCCTTCTGTGTCATCAGTCAGCCGTAAATGAAGCGGACTTTATTGCAAAGTTCCTCTTCGGTCGGTCGGTGTGGGTGTGGGAAAGGGGGGAGCAGAGGAAAGGAGGGTCGGAGAGTGGTTGTGTGTGTGTGTGTGTGCGTAGTGGGGGGTTGGACCCATAGACCAAAACCCCCAATCGAAGGACTGGCGGGTCAGGGGGGGAAGTGTGGGAAGAGCGGTGTAGAGAAGGTTTCGTGGGGGAGGGGTCGGAAGGTACATAAACACCGACCCCACCCACACACACACACACACACACACGCACGGGCGGACGGACTCCCACACACAAAAGTCGAAGGAATGAAAGATGAAGAGTTTAGGGGAGTGGAAAGAGTGATAAAGTGGGCGGCGATGGGAAAGGGTGGCGTAAGTGGGGCGAGGGGGAGCGTGAGGGGAATCCAGGAGGCGACGGACGTCGGGACGGAGAAAGGAATGATGGTGGATGGCATGGGCGTGGAGATCGGTGGGGGGAAGGCGAATGTGAAGAGAGTTGAGGAAGCGGAGAGATGTTAGATTCGAAGGAATTTGGAATGCCGAGGAGGTGGTCACTGTCGGACCCGTACGCATGCGACTGGAAGCATTCAATGCAGTCGTGAAAATTACTGTTTATCGTCCCGAAATGATATGGGCGTATGAATTTTAACGTCAGCAACCAATCGAAGAACGTTCGTTCCTTTCGTCGGACGAGTTCAATACGTCCTATAAGATTATCTTTGCTGGATTTATTGATTATTCATTTTCATTCTTTGAATTAATGACATCATATTCTTTTCGAGTGAAGAGAGATGCATATACGGAATTTCCATGTTACGATTAATCTTCCTTTAAAGTCTTTGCAAGATTGGAAGTCTTTGTAATACATTAGCTTATTAAGCACAATCTTTAGCATGGTTTACTGAATCACTCGAAATATGGAAAGGAAAATGGATTAGAGGCTGTTTTAGCCGTTTTTTGTGGAATTTTTCCATCGTATAGAAAGAAAGAAAACACAGCAATTCCACATTTACACTATATTTAGACGACCGTGGTTTCACCACTGCGTTTCATCTTCAGGTCACCTGAAAATCCCACGCAGTGGTGAAACCATGGTCGTCTAAATATAGTGTAAATGTAGAATTGCTGTGTTTTCTTTCTTTCTATAAAATGGATTAGCTAAAATGAAATGAAAGAAAGGAGTGCGCTTAACGATATTTTAAGTTCTTTGATGAAGCCTCTTTATTTGAATAAACCCATTAATTGGAATTTTTTATTCTATAATCAATAACTATCTTAATGGAATAAAATTGACCGTATTGTATGATTTAATTTACATTGATAAAGAACAATTATACATAATCGACCAAAGTTATCAATCCGAAGGTTTGTTCGATAGGTAAAAGGTAGAGAGACCATCCACTACTAAGCTCGATGGCGTGTGAAATTCATGCATTCAGGGTAAAGGGGGGTTACAGTTCCTTTCCCTGTGCAGCATATGGTTTCCATGGATGATTTGCTTTCCAAAAAATCGCGCAGCTTGGGTGAAGATGAGGAATGTCTAGAGAAGTTTCTGGTAATCGAAACCGGATTCCAGTCCGTAGTTCAACATCCCACCCACTGGGCATATATTAAAGCATAAATTGATGCAAAAATATACATTTTATTATATAAGAACATTTCAATTCACTCGAGATTCATTAAAGTCGATGCTAATTAAAATAATTACTAAACAAAATACCGATTGTGATAATTGGACGATTTGCTTTAAAGTACAGAGTGCAACCAAAAGTGAAACGGACCCTCACTATTCATTGTGGATTAAGAAAAATGAGCAAAAATATGTAAAATTTTTTATTAATGATTAAATCAACTTATGAATGAAGGGATTTAGAAATTACTGAAGGATCAGAGACAAAAGTGTTAAGAAAACAAACACTTTGGGAGGAGAAATTAAACATGAAATTATTACGAAGGTATTACCAATTTGATGATGAGTAATATTTGTATGTCAGTCAGATTAATATTGGTGGAACTTCTACTTTGATGACAAAAACAGGAGACATATTCGATAACAATTACGAGAAAGTATATGAGAGAGACTTCAAAGCAATTGAAATTTATAAATATACGAAAAGTAGAGATTCATGGGAAGAGGTGTAATAAAAGTGAAGCTGACGAATGGAAACTCTTTCAGAGGGGCTCCCAAGTGAAGGTAGAACGAAGAAGAGAGACCGGAACGAGGGAGAAGGCAATGGTGGAGATCATCGAAGCGTAAATGCGGCCCTGGATTTTAGGTCTCGCTTTCCACTTCTTACAAGGCCATGAACTGCTCGCCATTTAATATCCGTCCTTCCCTAGGGTGACAAATCCGTTCTCCCATTTACACTAGGTTGATTCTTGGTTCTTAATAAGTGTGTGCTCTTTTCAACACTGTGTTGAATGATGAACGAATCTCATCTGACCCTATCATTCAAAAGATGAAGCGCCGAGATGACATCCGTATGAGTTGGATTTTTATTATAATTTACAACCTTTTTGTTGAATTATACTTAAGATCATTCAACACCATATTTTGAAGCCTACAGCTTTTGAATTCCGCCACTACACCGATTCACCCATCTCACAAGTGGTCACATTTATTCGCTCATCATACTAACCTCCCGGTGATTACTGTGTTGATGGAAACCGATCACCAAGCAAGCAGCTTCTAGAATATAGGTTCGTCAAATCCAGAGCCGGTTTACAGGGTTCGTCCGGAAAATAAGTTTATGATGTTCATTGTCTTTTTTGACAAAAGGGGAGTCGTCCACTACGAATTTGTACCTGAACGACAAACTGTAAATGCTGCATCTTACGTTCAAGTGCTCGAAAGGCTTCGAAAACGAGTCGCCCGCGTCCGGCCAGCGATCAATAACATCTGGCGGCTGCTTCACGACAATGCGCCGTCTCACACCGCGCTTGTCGTGTCGGACTTCTTGGCCAAGCACGGCGGGCAACGCTGCTGCACCCGCCCTACAGCCCGGACTAGGCACCACCGGACTTCTTTCTGTTCCCGAAGATAAAGAGGAGTTTGAAAGGAACGCGATACGGGACTTTGGACGCCGTCAAAGAGGCCTTGACGACGTGTCTTCGAGAGGTTCCCGATGATGCCTTCGCGGGAGCGTTCCGGGAGTGGGAACGCCGCTGGAACACGTGTATCGACTCACAAGGGTCCTATTTTGAGGAATATTAGCTTAAGATATGTAAAAGTGTAATAAATTTTTTTTCCTGAGCACAGTACACTTATTTTCCGGACGAACCCTGTAGATGGTGAAGAAGAAACCAACTACGGAGTTTCAAATGTAAAAACCATTTGCCTTGACAGGGATACGAAATCGAGTCCCTTGATGTCCCGTAGAGTGCTTCAGCCAGTTAAGCTGCCGAGGCCTCCTCCTTCACTTCAAAGTTTTGGTATTACGAACTACCATACATATAATGCAATATCATATCTTTCGCTCGGTATGCTTAATTTAGAATGCACTGTTAATAAATGGGATCCCCATGAAGTTCGATCGGTTGACAAACTGGATCGAGTGCAGCGTAGGAGAGTTAGATTTGTGAAACAAATTTGACAAACTGAGTAGCATGTCAAAATTATTAGAGGGTCTAGATTGGAAATCACTCATGGAGCGAAGGCTAATTTCCAGATTAAATCTCTTGCATAAATTATAAGGATGTCTTTTAGCAATGATATTCATAAATCTTACTAACCCCGTCGTATTATGGTAGAAGAGATAATTTCATTAATATTCAAGAGAATAAGTGCAGAGATAGATAGAATTAAGTTGCCATTTTTCCCACGAACGATAAGGGAAGAACCGAGATCCCGGTGAGGGCGAATGAATCACATGCACACACCTTGAAATTGTTGCATTTTAATGCACATTAGCGGAGAGAGACATCCTTCCGTTTAAAGTTACTGACGCAGCATCTCTGTCCGTTTCTTTGAATTAATACGAGAAAAAAATATCGTAATAGATATTTTTCAGGTCAATATCTCTTAGTGTAAGCATCCTGCTATAATCCTTGTTCTAGCCAAAATCTTGTCCACAAAGTAATCGTTTCCAAGCATCAAATAATTTCTGTTCCTTGCATACCAGGCTCATTGTGAATTCTGTGGATGGTTCGTCGCGGCCCAGGGAAGTTACGAGGGTCTTCCGGAAAGTAGTACCCGTTCGTGCCGCATGAAGTGCTGACGACGCGAGTAGCCGCTGGACGAGGTCAGATAGCTTCAGTGGCTTGTCTGCCTTCTCTGAGCCAAGTTGCGTGACGCTAGCATTGCCTGTGTTGTTTCTGTGATTGTTTACAATGTTTAAAAAAATTGAGAACGCCGCCAGTTGTGAAGTGAGGGCAGTGATTAAATTCCTCAATGCAAGAAACGTTCGCCCATGTGATATTCATCGCCAATTAAAGGAGGTGTATGGAGACAATGTAATGGACGAGTCGTCTGTTCGGCGGTGGTGTCGCAACTTCAACATGGGGAGGGGGAACACACACGACGATGAGCGTTCGGGGAGACCGTCTGTCATTACAGACCAACTGGTGAGCTCAGTTGACGAATTCGTGAGGAACGATCGGCGCGTCACAATTGATGACATCTGTGAGCATTTTCCCAATGTTTCTCGAACAATTGTTCATGAAATTGTTAAACACCATCTGCATTATGCAAAAATTTGTGCAAGATGGGTCCCTCGCATGCTTACAGATGAGCACAAAACCAAGCGTATGGCTGCAGCACTGACGTTTTTGGGACGTTATTCTGATGAAGGAGACTCTTTCTTGACTCGCATAATTACTGGTGACGAAACATGGGTTTGTTATGCATCACCTGAGAGTAAACGACAGTCAATGGAGTGGCATCATGCTCATTCACCAAACAAACCAAAAAAATTCAAGACAGTCCTGTCCACCAGGAAACTCATGGCAACCATTTTCTGGGATCGACGAGGTGTATTGCTTATTGATTTTATGGCCCGTGGAGACACTATTAATGCCAATGCGTATTGTGAAACATTAAAGAAATTACGGCGGGCAATACAAAATCGGCGGCGAGGTCTATTGTCTACTGGTGTCATTCTCGTTCATGACAATGCCAGGCCTCATGCAGCTGGGATAACACAAAAACTTTTGCAGCAATTCAAATGGGAAACTTTCGACCATCCACCGTATAGCCCGGACTTGGCCCCTTCAGATTTTCATCTCTTTACAAAGCTTAAAGACTTTTTGGCAGGAAAAAGATTTGACAGCGATGAAGAACTTAAAGAAGGAGTGACCCTGTATCTCAATGAGCTGGCGGCGAAGGATTATGCAGCAGGAATACAGAAACTTGTCACACGTTATGACAAATGCCTTAATTTGCTTGGAGATTATGTTGAGAAGTAGTTTAAAGTATCCTCTTTCAAATAAAATTTTTTATGTTTGTTAATATTTACTTTTGTGTCTTTATTTCACAAACGGGTACTACTTTCCGGATGACCCTCGTATATTAAACGCGACAAATTTTAACGGTCAAAGCTTCCGTCCATACCCTTCCTCCTCACAACCCTTCATCTCTCTGCACACTATGCATTTCTCCAGGAATGAATCACCTAATTCCGCCATCCCCAACGTCCACCCCCTTATAGCTCTCATTATTACATTTATAATTTATCCCCGCCCCTTTCCGAGGGCTCCCCTGCTCTCCGAACCAACCACCCACTTCGAGCCATCCTATCTCGCACGCGCTACTGCCCTCTTTACACATCTCTTTCCTCCCTATCTCTCTCCCTTCCGATTCTTTCTCTCCCTCTTTCCCTCTCTCTCTCTCTCTCTCTCTCTCTCTCTCACCTCACCCGCCCGATGAGTTTCTGCTCGGTTGGCGCTGGGATCGCTCTCACCACGGGGGTTGGCATCTGAGCTTTGCCGGCCGAGGGGGGATGAAGGTGCAGGGAGGAGAGGGAGTGCGGTGCGGTGGAAGGGAGGCGGAGGGAGTGGGGTGGTCTGCGGGGCGTTGGGGCGGCAGTTTACGGAGGGTGTGCTTTTGGAAGAAGAGTTGCCAGGGTGTGACGGGGCTTCCGGTAGTGGGAGCGGGGGGTGGATTTGTGTGTGTGTGGATTCTGGTCTGTCGTTTCGAAGTCGGCTAGTCTCGGGAGAGGGTGTGGAGGGAGGGGGAGGTAGCGGGGGTTAGTTACGGTTTTCAGCAACTCCACCTTCCCATCCACCATTCCGATCGTCCCGTTAACCGCAAATCTCCCACCATCCCCCTCCCCTCTCCTGCGTTCTCTCTCCTTCTCAGCGTTTCTCTGGGGAGATTTCGACTCGCACGTCTAAATCTCTCCCTTCCTCGTTCTGCATCTTACTCCTATCCAATCTCGACCCTGATAAGGGGCTTTTAAATAGACAACGCTGTTTCTCGAGTGGAACGCAACCGGAAATTTCTCAGAGCGAGCCAAAGCACTGCCCAGTAAACGCGTTGCTATTTATGAAGAGTTTTTCTCAAGCAAAGAAAAATAAGTTTTATTCAAAATTATCCAAAATTTGGTATTTTCATGATACCAAAACTGCTGCATTTTTTTATCAGTGAACACGTAAGAAAACTACCAAACAATAACTTAAAGCATGATGCTGAATTGGGAGCAAGAAATTGGGAGCCAGAATTGGGAGCAAGTTGGTTGCAATGAAAAAGTATTCATGTTTTCTATGCTAGATTATTGTTCCAGTGGATTTTAACGTGTTCCAAAGACTTTTCTGTATTCTTATAAAGATACACATAGTAGATATAGAGATTATTTACCAAATATTTTAAGGAAATGCTGCTTCATACAATAATTTGTAGAATATTTTTAAATATTTGACAAAATTAGGATTAGTATTTTTAAAACATTACTATATAAACATTTTATGTTGCCATGTTTTCAAATAAAGTTAAGTCAACTAAAAGTTGAGAACGTATCCCCTCTCCTGGAAGCTTCCCTAGCAATAACAGAAAAACAGAACCTCTAATTCCTTCCCCCTAACTCCCATTGACGCCTAACCCGTACGTTTACCCCCATTAGCCATTGACTCAACCCATACCGACCAAAGAAAAATTTTTCCCCTTTCTTAACCCACCTTCCAATCCCCCCCCCCGCTCACTAACGCTTTTCCTGGTTTTCCTACCCTCTCCCTCATTCCTTCGTACCTACTCCACTCCACGCCCCCTCTTCCCACGACTCCCCCATCCTTTCTTGAAGAGGGTATATATACAATGATTGTATCTTTAAACTTTGTACCTGAGGATGACGCCGTAGCGTCGAAACTAGTCGTACCTGAAATAGAGTGGTGGATTGGAACAAAGTTTTTCTTTTTCATTCACCAACTAAAAGTATTGAATTTTAACTTTGTAGCTCTCAATCGATGTTTCTTCAGGATATTAAATCTAGCAGTTGTACGTATTGCTGGTCTTATCTTAATGCATCCTTTCCTTTGACAAGTGGGAAGGTATTATGAGATTATTACATATTATTAGATGGGTCATAGTTCAATGGAATGATAATGGATAATTATAGGGAATAAATTGAGATAAAGGGTTCGTTAGAGCAATAGATACATAACGTAAGTAAGGTAAGAAGAGTACTTTCGAAAAATGAACTACTTAGAAAATCTAAAAATAATAAGAGTCTTATTCGACAGTAATGGACTCCGGCGAATTGCACCCATGGTGGCAAATTAGTTGGAAATCTGTTGGAAAATATTTAAAACTTTTTAATGACAAATTAAATTTGCATACTGTAGAAGAATTAAGCATATTGAGCGGTAGTGGAATGTTGAAGAAGATAATAGAGGGGAGAATGTTGGGCAAGCGAGGAAAGGACAGGGATATTGGACGGGATGAAGGAAGGAAAGAAGTACACAGAGATGAAGAGGGACCTGATGTATATTAAGTTGCTGGATTGGGTTTTGTTTGGTGTTACAAAATATTTATTTGATAGTTGTGTCCATCCAGAAACCTACCTTAACCGGTAGATTACCTAATAATAATATGAATTAGATATGACGTGGAGATCATAAAGATATTAACTCGGACTCTGAAACTACTGAGGTGCGCCAATGATACTTAAAATTTATTTATTTCTTCAAAACATGCTTGATTGTAAACATAGGTATTAGTCGTTTAAAATGAATACACTTTGTTACTTCCACACGATTTTTATTCGTACTACCGGTTACCGCTCCGGCGTCATCATCAGGTACGTGATGATGACGCCGAAGCGTTGAAACCGGTAGTACGAATAAAAATCGTGTGGAAGTTACAAAGTGTATTCATTTTAAACGAAAATGAACCTCCACAAAGTTGAGCCTGAAACCATAGAATTCATAGGTATTAGTATTATTTTTACAACTCAGCAGAGTTTTGAACAAATGAACATATGGATAACCAACTTTTTTCTTATCACATGTGATGCTCCACCTAATCACCAATCTCTCAGGTCAATAAATAATGCATCTATAAGTTTCGTATTGATTAGCAAAATCAGGCAAAATTAACATATATTCCTCTAAAGTAGTTTCAAGTTATAATATTCTCTTCATTGAGAAAGAATCGTGTTTGCTTGAGCCGAACTCTTTTAATGAGTGTTTTTTAGAGCTACAGAAACTATATTTTTAGACTATTCGATCCAATTTTTTCCGCGCTATTACACGCACAGTGATACGTTAATTAAATTTCTTGGTTTCGCTCCGGAACTCTTTACACATTTAAGGTCATACCGAGGTTTTCATTCACATCCAGTCTAAATTAAACTGACCAATATATATATTTGGGTGAGGTTTCACGGAGGAAAAAAGGTTATACGATAGGAAATCTAAATCCAACTGCTACTATTCTGAATGATTCATATCGTCATCGAGGATTGGGAAACTAATAAAAACTTTGCCGTATCTCAGAAAAGAATAAATTCTGGACGTTCCACGTAACTTTCAAAGCAATGATATGGTACGAGGAAGAACGAATGAGCAAAGAAGAGTTTGTCGAAAAGCCTCAAACGAATCGGCGTCCTTTAATCTCACTTCCCCGGACCTCAATGCGATCCTCCATGATTAACATCCACAGTGGCTCCTGCCGCAATATACTGGACTTCATTCAAAGTCTTTTGAACTCGGACGGGGAGTACCGAGAAGGGGAGGGGGAAGTCCGCCTCGAAAGACCTCAGGAGCGGCAATCATTTCCAAACAGCCAACGGATGGGGGAAAGGGCACCCTTTCTCTGGGTCACGGCCATTTGAATGAGGAGGAGAAGACTGCGGGTGACCCCGGAAGCTTACGACTCGTACGTCTGTCCCTTGGGGATAGGGCCGGCTGACCTTTCGCCCTTTTTCCTCCTACCCTGTGCCCAGATTACCCTCCTGCTCATTCAGTATCCTCGCCCCTCTCATCTTCCATCTCCCCCTGAGTCTTTCAACCCCAGAGGACGATCCTTAAAACTCAATTCCTTCCAATATGTCCCTGATTAACTCTCTTCGTTAAGAGTAGGAACAATGTCCCCTTGGGCTCGAGGAGAAGTGAACACCTTTCCATTTTTTTCAAGGCTTAGGAAGATGCTAAAGAGACTTTGGGGGAGGTATGATAGGTGCCATATAGGCTTCTGATAATCAAGTTCGACGAGAGTTAGTAGCGGAAGATAACGAGGAGTAGCGGGAAAACTTGGGTGGGAATATTTTTATGAAGGCTTGGCGGTATTCAATTTCTTTATGAAAGTATCACCGAAAGAAAGCAAGGCAGTAAAAGTTGTTCCATAAATGTTTTAAGGACTTCAAGTTAGGAATCTGATAATTTAAGGAGAATAATTAGGAGATTTTGTACTGAAATTAGTGTGTAATGAGCATTAAATAGAGAGTTAATATCTGGATGTACCATTATCTAGTGTCATGTGCGGAAAGCAAGAGATACGTAATTGGGGCGCAAACATTAGGTTGAAATAAAAGTTTGCAGAAGCGGGTTAATTTTGAGCAGAACACTTTTAAGGTGAAATCTGGATTCTTACGTAAAATAAAATCTATCAATTGATAAATCCAGCCCATGCATAAATTCTAGATATAATTACGATAACTTAACGTGTAAGAGGGACTTATTTACACTTGCGCCTAAAAAATATTCTTCTCTTGTTGGCTAATTCAATTTGGAACGTTTCAGTTATGAAATGGGAAAAGACCATTGTAGATATAATAAATAATGGCGGAAGGGGTATGAAATAAAAAAGTTTAACGTTCGCTATCCCATTTCTTACTGAATGATCCGAGGAGCTCATAAACGATAGGACAAGCAAATCAAACATATTAATATGAACACAACTTTGCCAAAAACGATAGAAAATATGTCCTAATTGGTTTGATTGTCGATGAAAATTCACCTGCTAATATAGATATTAGAAACGAGAAATGAAATACCTCTTCATGATAAATTTCTACGGATGTATATTTAAACGAGAGAAGTAATTTTTACGGTTCCACTTTAATGTTAATTTTAGCTTTAAAATATTCTAAACTTATAAAAACAGTGCAACTCTTACAATTTTACGAAAACTGAAGAGTAAAATTAATTAATTTAATTTTTTATAAAATTTAATTAAAAATTGTAATTTAATTTAAAATTTTAAATGAGTTTCATAGCGTAATATTTTTATAACGAAATTCATTCATCCGGCAGAAAAATTTATGTTGAACATGAAATTGTTGCCGAGTCAGCTCAATATCTAGTCTGGGACCAACTTATGAAGGTATCGAGACGCAGAGTGGCTTATATGCCGGCTCCAGAATCTGCTCTAATCGAATTCTCTCTTTATCCCACGCGTCCCTTCCGCCCGCCGATCCGTTCGCTCCCAAAGCGCATAACGAACGCCCACTTGCCTCGGATCCAAAATCCCAGCGTCGTCATCGTCAGATTCCTTCCACCAGGTTGCCCTCGTATCGCAACCGTCGTTACACGCGACCAAGCTCCGATAGACACATTCTTCGCCACCCCCATCCCCTTCGAGCATTCATCCTATCCCCCCCGAAGGCTCCCACCCCCACTGTTCATTTCCTCCTCACTCTACCGCCCCATCCTCCCATCGCGTTTGTCATCGCTTGTACGGCTTTCCCCATGAAAAGATCCCACACCCTTCCTCCTCTTCCTCCCCCCCGGGCCAGCCCTTCCATTGAACCCCCTTCCCGTCCTCATCGACCTCCTCCCAGAATGCCCGTTCATCCCGACAACACACGCTATCATCGGGAACCACCTCAATCCAAATGGACTCGCGTTCCATTAAAAAACGTCATCTCTACGTGCTCTAAATTCCCGTTCACTCGTCCCACACCTCTTGCGATCCAGAGTAGTCTAAACAATCTGTTATTACTTCCAGGTTCACTTCGAGGGAAAGAATAATAAGTGTTCATTTTTCTGCAGAATCATCGGACACTGTACAATGGTGAAACCCGTCGCAGCAATAAATATTCTTTGGATTATTTTCATATTCTCTTTCTCCCTTTTGGTTCTAATCTTTGTTTGGGAACGTCTATACTTTCATGGAGTTTTCGCCGACTTTTTCAGTTCTCCTCCGATGCATTTACTTTGGATTGGAATGGAAAATACCCACTCAGTTCTTTTGATTGTTTGTGATGCGGGTTGAGACGAGCACTCTGATTTGTTGGTCCGTAACGCCATGCGGTCAACATAACCGAACCAATTTTTACTTTCGCGGTGATTTCCGTTATTTATGGGAAAGGCAATATTTATTGTTGATTACCGGGGATAATGTTGACATTCACTTTTCGCTAATGGTTTTTATTGCATTGAGGGTCATTTCCTAAGAAATTTTATAGACTTTTTCAAAAGATGTGAAATTCGTCACTGGCAAATCTTTCGTATTACTTGCGTCTAAAAATGCCTAAAATCAAGCTCAGAATTATTTCCAAGTTGTAAATGTCAACATGAAATTCTTACGATATGTTTTAGCAACTTAACGACGATGGCAGTAGGGTTGGTGCTAATACCAGTCAAAATTGCTGGTATTTTTTATTCCAGTTATTAGAAATTAATTAAGCATTGATTAACAAGAATACGATTGTGCTTCGTCTATAAAATGATAGCATTTCGGAAACCATCGAGCATTTCATTCAATTGGCCAAACTGCCAGAAGTTGCTGTGCTAAGATGTGAAAATTCCAACCCCTCCCCGCTATGGAATTACGTTTTTCGACCGAACTGTGCACGTCACGTGGAAGCGGAAGGGTTATCCGGCTTGTTACACTATTAAAATACAGATATCGGCTGGCTTAGCACTTTCTTCCACCCCTTCGGGCGCAAACAAATTTTGAATTTCAAGGATACATGTAAATCGCACGGACTGTGGGGAGTGGGGGACCGCTGTTTCGGAAATGCACGCCGCTTACTGCCGCTGTCTCAATCGGCGTCCCAGCGTGTTGACGCACTGGGTTCCTTCGTTGACTCTGCACTCATCTGAGCGGGGCGTGGATTACCCCGTGTATATTTCTCGGAGCTTTATGATTGCCAAAGCGATTCCGGTGATGGGGTACGCCCTACCCCTATCTCTCCCCACCTCTCTCTCGATCTGAGGATTGTAATTTCGGTTTTGCTTACTCAGCGGACTCCGATCATCCCCCCCCGCTTATCCATCTTTCACCCCCTCCCTCCTACGGTCGTTCCCACCCTTCTACCCCCACCTTCGCATTGGGGGAGGTGGTTGTTTACCTCTGGGGTGGTGGGTATCGTGTCAGCCGAGGGTTCAGCGGAGGATGGGGCACGGTACTCTGATGAAGCGTTTCGCTTTTACACCAAAGGTACGCGAAAACATCAGATGAGACATGTGCAAGCATATTTTGGTCATCCAAATGGCTTTGAGGATTTTGGTGATGGTCCCTTTGGTCGTGGAGGAACGAGATGTTTAAGTTTCGTCGATGTGCTTAATGAGTGGACATATGGTCTCGATGCATTAGAGAACCTATTTAATTTTCTTCGTAAAGGGTTGTCCATATAGATATATTCTCATCCCAGGATGTTTGAGTGTGATTAAATATTAAAAGCGAATGAAACAATAAAACTCATTTCTGTTTCTTTGATTATTCATAAAGAATATAACTTCCAATATTACCAATACTTTAGGAAGGACCTCGATACTTTTTCCTCAATTTCAATTTTAGACTTAAGGGTCATTTCCATCTCAATTAGTATATTGGAGGCTATACTACTACACGTATGGGGCCGTGTTAACTTGATATCGATTTTACTTTCTAATGTAAAGCCCGTGAAAAAGTTCAAAAACCTTTAATTATATGAATAACGGTTACTTTTGAAAAACTACGTCATATACTTCTAAATTCCCTATTTTTATGTCAGCAACTTTCAAGAAATTATTTCGGCGATGATGAGAATATGATTTAATTGAAGTAAGATTTTGCATTTAGGTCTCCAAAATATTCCTCAATTCGATTCTTCAAACTAATTTCCATTAAACCAAGTATGCAATGAAGTATGAAAAATTACTTTTGTGAAATTTTTATCAATAAACGCATATTTTAATTTCTCACTGAAAACCCTCTGAGACTGAAACCCAAAATCTCTAAATATTCTTATACCACAACATACAATACTTGATAGAGTTCTTTCATTGACCGCTGCAAAGTAATTATTAGACTAAGTAAATGTAATATTTTTGGAGGAGAACATATTCAGTGATTACATTTAGTCCATGTAAATAATACTTGATTGTTACCGGTTATTAGAAGTTATAACTAAATCATTTGGTGATTTTTATGAGCGTAGACATACATTGCTACTTGAAAAAAGATGAAGATATCAACATTGCAATGGCTATCTCATCAATAAAAAGAAGTATTAAACTTCATTTAATAATTTAATGTTTTCCATTCCACAAAACATTTATTTTATACTTCAGTGTTACGCATGTAAGTATATGTTTGTAGCTCTTCTCGGATACCGTGGACCTGAAATACAGCTATACTCTTCTCGCACATTGGCTAATTTCAGATTTCTCCGTATATTTGAGCTTCGTTGCTGAAGAATCGGTTCACCCTAAGTTGATTCAAATTTTAAAAATACGAGGTTGCCACATACAGTTTTATTTTATCGAAACATTCACATTTTAAAGGAGCAGTGGGATTGGATAATTTGGCCATGAATAACATATCCTAATCGCGGTAATATTTCTCTCCCTTGTCCCTTTTCGCCACTCAAATCTAATCCCATATGATATAGTATTTAAAATATAACGATTTTTGCGAAATGTAAAAAGTTTGTACGGCCGAAAATGACAAAGGCGAAAATGATTTGGCAAATTATAGTAGCATTCATGAAACTTGTAAATAAGAGTGCTCATTATTTTAGCTTTAAGACAGACTCATCTTCACATAGCATGATAGGGAACGGCGTGAAGTGTGTGCATGCAATAAACTTTTCAAAATTGAACTATTCCTTTGAATTTAACGCTTGTGACTTGAAGGAAGCAGCGTTTTTCTCTCGACTCTAGCACAAAATACTAAGTATCCGTAATGCTAAGTACTAAGTAAGTATCCGTCCTCTATGGTCCTGCTTTTTCGGAATTTCAAACAATAATTGTGAAATATATTCTTCTCTAAGGTAATTCACAGCGTTCGAACTGCGACGAGAATGGAGAGACGGAGCGGACTCTTTTATTTCATGGTGAAACGGAGGATCCCTTCCGGTCACGTGAGTTAATTGCGCCGGACTGCCCAAGGCCCTTCCGGCACACGCGTGCCCCCCCTTCACCCCGTCCCGTAGGAGGCTCCTGTTGATTCAACACATGGGTGTAAGGGGGAGGGTGAGATGAACGCATTCGGGGAGCGGGGCTCGTCGGAGGAGGTGGAGGCCGTGGCGGGTGGCGTGGGGAGTCGGGATATTGCACCCGGGAGAAACCAAGGTGGTGGGGCGCCGCGAAGCCCCGGAAGGTGGAGGGGAGGAGGGCTACGTCGATATGGGAGGACGAGTGGGACGGGGGTGAATCAACCCCCTGGAGGCCCCTTTCGGGGGAGAGGGCGGTTGTCGACGGTGCGGTTGGGGAGATTCGGGAGCCATTTTAAAAAAATTCTCCGCCACTCACCCTACACCCAAGCCCCAATGTCCGGAGAGGGGGGGAGTTGAAATGTATCGTGGCAACATTTGAGGGTGCGTGTTTGAAGTAACCGACGGTTAGGAATACCCTATTTAGAGGGTGGGGTCTCTGGGGGGAATGAGGAGAGTTTGGGGAGCAGGGCGAAGGGTGGTTGCGTGGAATTCGGGATTGGAGTAGTCGCATCACCTCTCCCATGCAGAGGGGATTTCAGATCATCCACGGCGAAAGTTGGAAATGAAGAAGTAAGACGCTTTTTCATTCCATTACCTGGGTTTTGACTCACATGGCAATAAAAAAACGTGTCACTCTATATGTATGAAAGTATACATTTTTAGAGAATTGAACATCAATAATTGTTTTCTATTTCAGACACTGTTTTCTATTTCGAAGTTTTTGGTATAAAAAAACCATAAACACAGTAATAAATCCGAAGGTCGGGATGGTAGAGCTCACCCAGTACTAAACCCGACGGCGGGTGAAATTCACTCATCAGGGTAGGGGGCCAGTTATTTTTCCTATGACAGTTATGGTTTCCCAGGAATATCAGATACCCGAAAAAACAGATAGCTTGGGTGGAGTTTCAGGTGCAAGAGTGGCTTGCCCGGGAATCGGTCAGTAATCCAAAGCTCTACCCCCTTGACTACCGCGACCCACAGGTTTTGATATGCAAAATTTAATTCCTTCAAATCATGTGAAATAATGGATCTTCGAAATTTTTAAAAATTCTTGGCGAGATTTTAAGACGTATTGGAGTCAGAACAAGCTTGAACCGTCTGAATTTAGACATGCGTATAGGAATTCCGAATAATTTTCTTAGGCACATTACCACGACATAGTGTAATCATTCCTTGGCGTTTTCTCTCTACAATTTCATTTGTACTCCATCAACGCTCCAGGTCCGCTTCTTCATCTTCCACCGTCTAGGAGGCAGTCGTTCCCTTGCTCTGATCTCCACCCTCGCTTTCCTCAGTCGGCCCGGCCGCTCCACTTGTCAATGGATTCCATTTCCCGGGGGCATTGTCCCGGACAATCGGCGGCCCTCTCCACCAAATCAGTGCCTACTCCGCTCCTCCCGGCCACCGCCCTCGTTAATTGCTAATCTTTCACTGAATTTGTCGTCGTAAGTCTTCCAGAAAGTGGATAATATACCCACCCACCCCCTCTTACCTCCCCAGTCCTCTTTCCTCCTCCGTTTCGTATCCTTCCATCGGGAGTCAGGGAAGCTGGAGGAGGTCCCCTTAGAGAGGAAGAGAGGTATAGAAGGAAAGAAAGTGAGAGAGAAAAGAAGATAAAAATTTATCAATATCGCTTTTATTTTGCCTGCATCGGTTAAGGCAAAACATTTCACCATTTACTCAGCTCAGCACTCTGGTAAATAATAGTATAAGAACGCAACAAAGGAAATAATATCATTAAATAGACCGTATTAATCTAGAAATTATCGTTTTTCTCATATCTCTATGCAGATTAGTATTTTTTTAAGCTTTTATTTCATATTTCTTTCATGATAATTGTTTTGATAGTTCTGTAATATATATCCTCCAAGCTATTCTGTCTCGCGCCATGATAAGTCATGGATTAAGCCTTGTGAAACACAAAGGACTACTGTATAACATGAGGTTTTTTAATACTGAAAAAGATAAGATATCTAAAGTGAGGGAAACGGGGAGAAAATGAGAGAGGTACGAAAAGAAAGTGAGATTGAAAGAGAGAGACTGAGAGGGAAGGAAAGGTTTTATCTCATAAAGACTATCGATGGCTGAGAGTTTTTCCCGTAAAAGATGGAAGCTCTCTAAAATCTTTGTAGAGATTGGAATGGTGGGAGGGTGTCGTCCGTGGGTTGGCGTGGGATGCATTTTCGGTAGAGTGGGTTGTGTGTTGATGGTCTGTTGGGCAGGGAGGGTGTAGTTGGTGTGTGTGTGGGGGGGGGAGGTAGGAACAATCGAATGAAAGTGGATTCGATTAGAGTATAACTCCATTTGTGTGCGCGCCCTTATATTATGCCGTCTCTTCTCTCAATCCCTCCCTACCTCCGTTTACAGGGGACCACATCCCCCACTCTTACCCTTCCACATTTCCCTTCCCACCCCCAAACCACCATGTTACTCATCCCCACGATATTCTCTCTCCTGTCGAACCCTCTCACCCCCTTTCTCGCACCCTCTCTTCCTCAACGCGGAATCACCTCTCTGGCCTTATTTTTTCCCAAGTGATTCTTGAAAAACAGTGCAAAATACCTGGTTAAAAATTTCGTTGTGCTTGAATGGTATTTCTGCGACCCCGAATTTATTTGGGTACAAGGCATTACATCGCCGTTTAATGACTTAATTGATAGTTCACAGTAATTTATTACTAGACTAATAACAAATTTACTGTTACTAAAAGAAAACTGTAAAGGTATCCTTATTTTTATTTTGGCAAGGCATGTTAGTTCCTGTTTTGTGTCATTTTTAACTGTTTTATCCAATATTATCATTTCATTCAATTAGTTGACTAGGGTGTATACAATATAAGAGCAATTAAACTTATATGGTAGAAGTACAATTAACCTTGAATTGCCACATCCGGAACTTTTTTACAATATATGAGATCCGGAGAGCGTTACAGCCACGAACTGTAGACGAGTAATTTACTTCCCTGACTTTAGGATTTGTTGGTTGCTACATTTCCCTTATGGATTTTAATTAGCGGATAATAAATCCCAATCTGTGGCCAAAAATCCCAATCAAAATTATCGATCAGAGGAAATAGAAGAATAATTTCTTTTTCTCCATATTTATACAATCTTGAGTGGGATCACGAAATTTGTTAATTCGTTAGATATTATGTTTTTATCAAATTTCATAGTTTTAATATATAGTAAGGTTAATGAAGGGACAGTATTGAATTGAATACAATTGTTACGTTTTTGCGTTAATGTAATACCGAACTAGGAAGACCGACGGAAGTCGTGAATGTAATAAATTAAAACTAATTCAGTTCTATTCTTTGTGATGCATCAACAATTGAAGTTTGAGAAAATAAAAATCATTTTATCATTAACTAAAATCCAAATATATATCCTGAATCGATGAAAACAAACACGTCCTAACTTCTTCAATATTTTTCAAAGCATGCTGAATTCAAAGACAAATACGAAACACTCTTGAGTACTCACTGATCGAAGTGTCTCGAAGAGGGCCAAAGCAGAGGGGGAAGAAGGAAAAAGAAAAAGAGTAATAGAGAGGGAGGGAGAGGATCATTCACTCCCGGCTCTGGGAGACGCGGGAAATATAAATTTCCTCCGCGCTCTTTAGATCCAGACGGCAGTTGGAACGTCACGTTCCTCCCGGCTTCGAGAGCCCATATTCCATCTCTCGCGGGCGCCACCCCCTCGATCCATCACCGCCACTCTTTTCTCCACGCCCCTCCCCACCCAACCCATCCCTTCACCAACGCCACTCCGACTCTTTCCCCGCCCTCTCCATCCCAACAATGCCTCCCCCTTCTTCCAACACTCATCTCCCCCGCCCCAATCTTCCCCACACCCTCGAGTCCCCACCCCCACCCTCCCGCTCTCTACCCCACCCCACCTCCCGCACCGTATTTTTGCCCTCCTAGGCTCTCTCCATCCTCCATTCCTCTCACCCTCTCTCCGCCCCCTCGCGCTCCCAGGTTTTGAAGGAAATTCATATCGCTTTCGATTGCTTCCGCTCCAGCGGAGAGGCGAAAGGCAGATCTCCGCTCACTCTGTCAGGAGGAGATGGGGGAGGATGGAGGGTGCGTTCGCAGGGTGGAGGGAGAGTTGGAGAGTGGGCGGTGAATGAGGTGGTTGGGTTTTCTGTGGGTGGTGCTGAGGGTGCCGCAATCCACTGGAGAAGGGGAGTGTGGAGAGGTATGAGGGTTCTGGGTCCATAAGGGGTGGAAAAGGAAGAGGCAGGATGCCGTACGATATTTTTGGAGAATCGATTGTGATATTCCAAATGAATACTGTGCCGCATTCTTATATCAACCCGCCGAGGAATTCGATACATGGAATATAGGTATAATTGCGGCATTAAGGTGAAAATTTGATCCATGCGATAATACATTTGCAAATTTCTGCGTTTTCACAAAATACTTTTGGTTGGGGAAGGTATTGAGTAGGCTTGCGCGTAGAGAAATTTCGGTATCATTAATACTCTCTGCTCTTATTAATGTCTCCATTATGGTAATGAAGGAGAAGCAGTCAAGCGATATGCCATTTAAAATGGCCATTTAGTTCCCCTAGTCATTCCAAGGGATTTATTGATTTGTGTTGATTTCAGCCTGGTTCTTTCGAGAATTATGTATGCAAAGATATCAAATCACCGGAATTACTTTCAAACAATTTCAAAATAAAAACTAAATTCTTCATATTAATATTAAATCCATGGGTCTTGGTAGACCGGTGGTGGTGCGTTGGACTACTGACCGGAGGGCCCGGGTTCGATTGCCGGGGAAGCCTCTCTGGACACCTGCAGCTCCATCCAAACTATGGAATTTTTCGGGTACCTGATCTTCCTGGGAAACCATAACCGGCACAGGGAAAGGAACTCCTGTTGTGTGAATTTCAAACGCCACATTGGGTTAGTACTGGGTAAACTCTACAATTACCTACCAAACCGACCTTCGGGTCTGTGTGTGTGTTTACTGTGTTTATGTTTAATATTAAATCCATCAAGTGGATGCAAATTATCGTTTAACTGAGGATGGAAGAATCAATTTTCATAAGATATCCATTAGAAACCATGAATCATGACATATAAGCACATTGTTATTGCTCAGTACAGTTTTCAAATCTTTTAATGAGTGTATTGAACTGAATTTCAGCGATTGCTGATGGACTTTCTCGCAGCCGTTAATGCATTGTCCGAAAATTTACTAGGACCTCGTAAAGAAGTAGGACGTGGTAGTCCTGCGGCTATAGCGATGTGTTACTGATCTGAACCCACGGATTCGATTCCAGATGACCCTGGGCACCCTCAGCTTCACTCAATCAGTGTGTTTTTTCATATGACAGAATTTCCTGAGAAAATAGGCGGCACACGGAAAGGAACTGACCCCCCTACCCTGATGTGCGAATTTCACACGCCGGCGAACTTATCATTAAATGAGCTCTACTTTCAGATGGAAAATGGACGTTCGAGGTGATTAATGAGGTTGTGGTTCATCAATACTCGATATTTTCCTTCGAATGTAGGCATTTATCTCGAGTCGTTGGTTGATGTGACATTAAACAAAACTGGTCGTTAAGAAGTGTATTTAACGTTAATAAATATCATTAAATTGCAATTAGTATACATTGGTTAAATATACACTCAAATGACAGCTAATTCGAGAGTAAGTTTTCCAATACAACAATACGAGTCTGATTTCGATGAAATATGTACAACTATTTTTTTTCAGACGTTCACCTACGATGTTCATGAATGTCGGTGACTCTGCATTCGGTATGTGACGTTCGTTTTCGGATTGTCGATCACCGTTGATTGTCTTCATTCACTAATTTCCACGGTAACATGTCTATTCTTATGTGTGATCTCAACGAGACATCATCCGACGACGACCTGCGATACTCGGGCAACATTCGGTCGGCATCGTCACACGATGATCAAAATCGAGAATCGCGCAACCCTTGCGATTGGCGGGTGAGTGGGAAGGGGGTGGGGGCCGCACGGAGTAGTGGGGTAAGGGCCGGAATAAATGAGGGGGGAGGAAAGGGTGGCGGGAGCTGTTTTGTAGTGAGGGTGTCGGGGGAGGAGAAGGTTTCGGTTTGGTTGGGGGGACGCGGTCTGGTGTTGAGGGAGAGTTAGGGGTGGAGATGGGAGAGCATGGGAGAGAGAGAGAGGTCCGCACGGGAGGAAATTAACTCTTATGGTGTAGTAGAGCGGGGAGAAGAATCTTTCGGGAGTGAAGCATCCATATCCATCTCGTTACGGAGTGGATGGCTCGGAGGGAGGGAGAGGGGATAAAAGCCTCGGAGGGTGGACGATGTGCGGAGGGAGGAGGAGGAGGGGCTGCTCTGGGGAGTGGAGTTGGGGGAGGAGGGAAGGACCGTAAAATGGCTTGGGTTCGACGGAAAATACGCCGAAAAAAATGGATAGTGCTGGAAGGCCGTCATGGAGAAAAACTATGAGACAGGCTACTGGATTGGCACAGAGGGAAGAGAATTGAAGCCACAGAGATGCGATGATGGCATAAGGAGATGACGCACTCGATCGCGTGGAATTCGATATGTTTTCCCCTTGTGCTGATTTATGTCGATAATTACAAGCAAGCATGAGAAGCCAAAAATATCGTTTTCGTTCGTGGGTTATGCGACACATCATTGTAAATAGCAAAGCGAAAAAACCATCCAAGTGCCTAAGCGAGTCGATGAAACTTACATCTCGTTGAGTCGGATGAAGTATTGAAATCGACGAAACTTCAAAGTGACTCCAAACGATGAAGGATCTCCATCCCAAGTGACAAGTCGCGAGGTGACGTCAGGAATATACAATTTTATAATACTATAATAACTTTCCCTCGAATGATATACTTTTTCTTGGATATTTCTATATATTAAACGGATCCAACCTAACTATTTTTCCAGATTTCGCCATTTATAAGGATTTTGAGGTAAGGAGAGGTTGAAAGAGCTTCGAGTTAATTGGAGAGTCTAACTTGAAATTTTGGAGTATATTTTCTTAATGGCGTACTGACATTTAAACATTGAGCAGACTCCAGTAAAAGGTTGCTGTTAACATTTCTATATTTTTATAAGCTCTCACTTTAACCGTAAAATGTAATATTTAAGTATTTCCACCTTTGAAGAGAGAATAATATATTTATGGACGATTGGTCTATCAGGGATTGGACGTTACAATTACGGTGTCTGAAAATGCAGCTATCCACAAACAAATTCGCTCAATAACCTTTTCTGCGGGTTAAATAGCATCCTAGGCCGGATTAATCTCGCAAGTGGCCCACTCGGCAGAAAAGTCAAACATCTTGGGATCAAGTCCTATAACTGGGTTTATAAGTTTGTGAAATTTGGTTGTTCTTTTATTGTTAACTTGACTACCATCGTTTTGGTTTCTCCGTACAAAATCTTTATTTCACTTAAGTTCTAAAGCAATATATACATTCTACATACACATAAAAATATTCGAAGACAAATTAATTGCAAATTTTCTCAAGACACAGCTGAACTTAGCTAAATTGAGGTGAAAATTGAGCATAATGCTCATGCTTCAGTTTTATCGTGACGAACCGTCATAAAACTTCTACATATATTGTGAGATACAATAACTCTATATGGCCTCATTCCCATACAGTGATACTATTACAACCACGTTACACCTACAATTACCCAATTTACATTCGTTCAAATAATCTCATACTTATTAAATTTTTCAAAAAGAAGCCAGTGTTGAAACTGGTCAAGTTATTATAGCTCTTTCAGTGTTTCAATAAATATTACATAAATTGTGCAGATTCAATTTCAGTAAACGTTATTTAAGAAAAGATAGTCAAGCAAAATATTTTTTACTATAAATATTTATCTAAAATATAACCTGTAAATGCAATTTTGATGGCATTCGTAAAGTTTGTGTAGTGTGAGTAAATCCTTCCCCATTCCGAATTTCACTATTCCAAACCTCTTAATGTTGATCTCATGCAACGCATTGTTCCCAATGTCTTACAAACATTTTCCTAAAAGAGATCTTACGTACATTACGTCATCAATGCCACCCTTCTGTCTGCAAGTGTAGTCCACTCTAACTTCCACCACTTGGATTGCAAAAATCTGTCATAAGTCTCAAGGTATGCTCTATTTTAGATCAATAAAACAAAACGCAAACGATGGAGTGGGACACGAGAGAGGTCAAGTCTGTCTCGTGCAGAGGAGAGATGGATGCATGGAGAGGCACTCTAAGGGATGATGGATGGAAGGCCTTTCCTTTTCCCCGTTAAACCCGCCACACATCCATTTTGTGTGTGCGGGGCCCGGCGGCGCCGCTTTCAGCTCAGTGTCTCCACCTCTCGGCGGAGATGGCAAACCGAATCCGTCGACGTGAAAAGGGCGGGAAATGGGACGGCGGGAGATATTGGTCCAGCGAGAGATTGGGACCGCAGGGAAGCGCACGCTACCTGATGAGGTCCTCAGAGGGTCGGAAACCGAAAGGGAAGCGGACGACAGGCCCGGCCTTATTGTGGAGACCTCTGTAAGGATTCCGTTCAGGCCCCCTACCTGCTTCGAACTTCAGATTCGCTCGGTAAATTTTCATCGACACTAACGCTCCCATGTGCACACTACGAAAAAAGTAATGAGTGAATTAGGTGACGGAAATGGAACAATAATAAGAAAGATTTTAAGGAAAGATTTTTAATAACTTAATATTTCTCCGTTACTAGAGAGGAGGAGTTTTTTTCTACTTCATATTGTTCCAGTTAAAAAGGAAATTATAGATATATTGGTTTCTGCAGCACAAAATTCTGTGGCCTTGACCTGGTCAAAAATACAAAAAGGGCCTCAAGTAACTGAAATTTCAGGGCGAACAGGGATTCATTTTATTATTTCAGTCTACTACGAGTCCTGTAAGTATATTGGTGGTGTAATTATTATTATGAAAATTTTGAATGATTCTAGTTCCCTTCCTGTTAAAAATTCTTGATCACACCCAAGAAATTTTTCCCATCCGAACTCCACATGCTAGGCGCGTTCCCTTAATGGGGTATTATCACAAGAGCATGATAAAAAGGTTCCCTACCCGTTGCATTATATCAACCTAAAGTATATCCTAGAATCATTTGATTTTAATTCCCTTTCCTCAAATTTTATATAAGGACTCCACTATAGGTTCTCGGTTAAAGTTACCATCATACTCAAAAAATCTTGGATAACTCGTCAACAGACCTCCATTTAGTCGTTTATTTCTCAAGTGTTTGCCTTTGGAATATCTATTTGGAACTGTATCCATTGCCATCTCATTTGACCGTGAACAAAGAGTTTCTCTACATATTAAAACCATTGGTGTAAAATATGGCAGAGATCACTTTTTTGAATGAAGCGTAGGGATCCAAAGGCTCTGAAATGTATTATATGATTCGACAAAAGTATTTATGACTTCTTTCATGGCCTGCGTCTCAGAGTAAAAGATAGGCTTAAATAATAAGATAAATTCAAATTGGATTTGAAAAACGGACATAGGAGGTATGACTTTTAGAGCCCATTACCGTTAAAGACACGAATACAAAGAAAAATTAATGGACTCTTGACTTCCAATCCGAGTAATTCAATGTAATTATTTTTCTCACGATGAATTTACTACCTCAACATCATATAACACATACAGTTGTAATTATTTGAGAATACAATTCCTGGTGACTTAATAACCCACGTTCCCGTGGATTTTTGCAGGCTGAAATGCAAAATTAGATGGTTTCCACGAATATGAATGCGTCCCGACGTACTTTTTACTCGATTCCTTACATTGATCTCCGAGATTTAATTCTGACTCTTAATTACTTCCCGTGCTCAGCTCACGTTGATGATGCTCTATCACACGACGCACGCCCGATTGGTTCCGGGGATGAATTTTATTAAACATGAAATAATATCCTCCCCTGCACGTGACCCCGAAGAGGACAAACGGCCACCCGGGGGGAACCCACCCCCGAGAGGTCCCCCCTCAGAGGGGAAGACGTCTCCGCCGTCGAAGAAAGGAGTTGTTTACCGGGGGGGGGGGCAGACGCGGCTCTTTGGTGACGGCACGGGCGGTAGGGTTGGAGCAGAGGAGGAAGAAGACGGGGGCGGTGAGATGGGGTGGGGTCGTGCGGTTGTCGTCGGGACTCGGTCGAAACGAGGGAGAAACGTAAGGGACACTGGAATGGGGTGAAGAGGAGCAGGGCCGAGAGGAAGGAGAGGGAGGGGGAGGTTAAGAAGAGCGGAAATTCAATTTCGCAGACAGGGACGGCGTGGGGGAAGGGTGGTGGGAAGGGAGAAGGACAGGGAAAGATGGGAGGGCAGAGGGAGGAAGTAAGTTAAAAGGGATGATTCCTCTCCTGGTCGAGGGCGGGGGGAGTTGGGGAGGGAATCCATTCCGACAGAGTGGGAGGTCGAGCTTAACGCGAGTGGTCGGCGGGGTAGCAACAACAAAGGGAACCAACGCGAGATGTAGGGTAAGTGGCGAATCCTGGATATTATCCGCTCGCTCAAAATAGTTTCCCTCTCCCCTATCCCTCTCTCCAGGTTAATTTAGGCTCGGAACTCAATCAGCTTCCATCTCTGACCGCATACCGCCTTCTGTCTCTCTCAAAGGAAGCGGGAAGGTTGGGACTGAGGTTCCGTTACGCAATTATCCGCGTATCACCTGGTAATTTCAAGGTCATGGGCTGAAATTGAAAGAGTTTCCACCCCTGAATTAAGTTAATTATTCATTTTTGAGTAATGACAGCACCCATTGCTTTAGTACATATCAACGCATTTAGGCCTGGAATAAACGAAGCTAAATACCCTTGTAGGCAGTTTATTTGTACCAATTCCATTACCGAACGCTCTCCTTGAATAGTCCAAATTTAAAAGGTTTGCGTTTCAAAAATTTAGCAGAAAAAAATCGTTAACCATTCCCTCCCTCTTAAGTCCCTCTGGTGAATTTTGGATAATTTGTGATGGGGACACTGATCAACCCTCCCTCTCTGAGTGCAATGGACCTCATTTTTAGACTATGAGTCATGTGTCTGTTTCTCTCTTAGCGGTAAAAAGCAATGAAGTTTTGTAATGCTGCGTTGAAGAGGCAACCTCTGTGCTCAAATGTGTGGCTAAAAACCAGCAACCAATTAACCAGTTGGAAAAAGTAAACTTGGAAAGAATAGCAGAACGTTGGGCACTCTCGTGGCTTATGAAGCTACATTAATTGCTCTTAATGTGAATTGTTCAGAGATCGAATAGGAAGATAAGAAGTGACGAAGAAAATAGAATAGGATGTGGTATATAATTTCCTTTATAGCTTTGTATGGAAAGGGTTTCCAGTACGGAGATCAGATAAAAATATTATTGCAAACATGTGTAATGAGGATTAGAATTTTAAGTGGAAGAATAAAGTTTGTGTTCAACCAGTTTTCGAATGAAGAAAAAATCCCGAACTTCGTCAAATCACATGACTCAATGTATAATATCAAAATGAAAACTTCGTTGCAATTTTCCACAGTTAAAACTTTATTGCCGACCATGGTTTCGATACACTGTGTCATCTTCAGGTACCTGACCTGAAGACCTGAAGATGATACAGTGTATCGAAACCATGGTCGGCAATAAAGTTTTAACCGTGGAAAATTGCAACGAAGTTTTCATTATATCTCGATTCCACAATATCACGCCTGATTCTTCACTTTTCGTATAATATCAAGTTTATTGGTGACAATTGACTGATTTGTGCCATATTTATGAACCATTATTGTTTTGATTGAGAGGAGGTAAATTTCCCTCTATAGCGCAAGCATTCAACGAAATATAAAAAGTTTCGTTGTTTACAGGTTGTGGTACCATTGAAACAAAGTCGCACATTTCAAGATTAAGCATTTGAAGTTAAAGTTGAATTTAGGCGAATGAAGGTGACATGAAATCCATTAAACGCTCGAACTCCAATCATTGATATTGAGTGTAATTTTAATTAACGTCCATGATTATTCAGAATGGTTATCGAAATTATAAAAAAACATAGGATGAGATATATGCGGACAAGAAACAAAGTCAATCATATTCCATTCGTAATTTTACTACCAACTTCTAGTTTCTATGATTGTGTTGATGTTTCGCTAAATCCAACTGATTCTTGATTCAGTTACACTTGAATAAGGCTTAAGTTAACTTTAGTTCTTGTATATTAATTTTTAAGTATAGACTTTAGGCCACATAGACTTTTAATTATTTTCGAGGCATTAAGCTTTTATTTGTATTGATACGCTATATGCGATTTTGTTTTGAATCTCCTTAATAGTCATCGCAAATTTCGGGCTCCATTTACATTTATTACTATTTACATTTGTAAATAAAGAAATCCTACTCTCCTGGGAATTGAAAATTTATGTTTATTGAATGTTTTATTCACTTTTATAAACATAAAATAGGCGTGTTTCCGGTAAACCTAAGGGCCATCATGAGTTAAAGCTTTGAATCGGTAATTATTGCTTAAATTTTATTCTGGACTTTTAAAATCATTAAAATTTGTTCATTTATATTGAATTTCAGACTACACTAAATTATCCTCTTTATTTTAATTTCATGATACTGCCTTGAAATCACCTTTTTTGTATTCTTTTTTTATCATTGGACTTTATTCAAATGTTCACTTTGATTCATTGTTACCATTGGAGATCGGTCGGCTTATCTAAGTAATATTTGTATTGAGTATATTAGTTGTAAGCAATTTAGATGTAATGTACATGATCATCTGATTATCATTAATTCCATCATCAGTCCGAGTAATTTAATGACTGGAAGGAATTGACGAATTTAAATGCAACACTAGGAAATGGCCACACCGTACAACGTTTCTAATATTATCACATCATCAGTACTTATTTTAATCTTGAAACTGGCATACTGGAGCTGTTCTTCCTTTTCGAATCGCCACTCCATTAAACCCGGATTGTGATTTCGTAGGACTTACTACTGGCAATTTGTAATTGTTCCACCATCCCCCTCGGGGTACTTCCCCCGATATTATTTTTCATACAATGCAATTATGAAGTTTTCTCAATAAGTCAGTGATAAATTCCAAAGCTGGAATTTCTAAAGGCTTTCATTTTATTATTTTCACAAATAGATTCAGTTGTACGATAGTAAATTTCATATTAGTTTCGCAATCGAGTCTATTTATAAAACATTAACGTATTCCAAGAAAGTAAAACATGTTTCATTTGTAATTGTAAATTATTTTCCCCTATATGTAAATTTCAATGAAAGACCTGACCTGACTCTTTTCACGACCTAAAATGGAAGTGTATATGGTGAACAAATGTTACATGAGCACTTACTCAGGTATTTGTTACATCTACTCAATGACATCTTGTTTATTGCTGTGTTCCTCAAAAATATTGAAGTTAAACTCTTTATCTTTATAATTTTCCTCTTTATGATATATCATTTAATCAATTTCATGCAAAATAGTTCATAAATACAGGAAGAATAGGAGTCTCTCAGTGAGATTGAGCCAACGCACCGGGAAAACGACCTTGATGATGATGAAGAGTTAATGGATTCTTACTCGCTGCCACTACGTCCTCCAACCCACATCCCCCCACCCTCGGTCCCAGTTTCCCATCATCCCCCGTGGCGACGAAGTCATTCCCCCCCTCTCAAACTCCTTGGCCATAGGATCTGCATCACGACATCTGCCGCACGCACCCCCAACCCCGAACACCCTCTCCATCCAGCAACCTCCTCCTCGCCCCACGCGAAATTCACACCCCTCTTTAATGGTTCCAAAGCCGCAAATGAACTCGCCCGAAAGCCTTCCCAACCCCACGGTATTCTCCCCCCATAGAATCCCCCCTTCACCACCTCCCCTCTCAATTTCACCACCTGAATGCGGTCCATTCGAGCGTGACTGAAAGGAGCCGCGGCATGATTCCACGTCGGCGAGAGCTGGATGCTGGTAAAGCGGAGTAAGGGAGATGCTGAGAGAGGGGTGAAGGAGAGTCTGGGAATATCATATATATGTAATTTTATATGTTTTTTCTATATTTTGGCTAATTTTTGTATTTTTTACTGTAATTATATGGGCATGAAGAATTAGTGAACGGCGTAAAGGTGCAATCTGTTCAATTCACACACATATATAATATATATATGTATATATATACACACACACACACATATATATATATATATATATATATATATATGTGTGTGTGTGTGTGTATATATATAAGTACAGATGATTTCTTCGAATTAACACGGAAGTGTTGAATAAAAAACTTTGACAGCAACACACAATATGATAACACATAAAAGGAACACTCGCACGTTATTTCTTGATAATTTCGACGGTATTGAGCTCCGTGTTCCTCAGAAGATTAGTTAGGACTGACTGCTGAACTGAGGGAGGTATATGAGAGAGTGAGAAAGAATGGAACGGAGGAAGGGGAGAACGGGCGGTGGGGGAGCGGTGAAAGAAAGGGTTGTGGAAGGGGAAAGGGAGAAGGGAGGCCAGAGAGGAGCGGAGATAGGATAGGAATGAGAGGGAGGAGGTGGAAATAATTCCCGAGTGGCACAGGAAAAAATTAGTTTATCCACAGATATTACAACATCCACGACCCAGGTGTCAACTTGCAATTGTTTCATGCGGGATAGTAAGATATTTTGTTCATCCGCGTGTATTTTGTTATTCTTGGCCTGGATTTTGCCTTGTTGAGTTATGATGATGAACAAAACAAATGCTGCTATAGCTTCTCTCAATGAATCAGTAGATGACGCTGCAGGAGTAAAACTGTTTTCTGAAGCGCCAATATTTAAATATAAGTAAACGGTTTTTACTTTATGAATATGCCTCGTATATTTTTTACATTGTTTGCTGAAGAAGGGGCTGCCTCCTGGCTTGTATCACGAAAGTCATGGACATATGCAGACAGACATGCATATCGTAGATGAATGAGTTGGAAGAAAGGGGTATCAGGGCAGTGCATTTTGGGGGTTAGGGAGCTCAGCCAGAACCGAACTGAGTGGTGGGTTTGGCAAGCCAGAAGGGGAGTTGGAGAGAAGAAGAGTGTTCGGTGGGACTGAGAGGGGGGGAACGGTTCGTACGTCACACGGCTCGGGCGTTCCCGCGGGAAATCAAGAAGACGGGGATATTCCTGAAAAGGTCGCATCCCCTTCCTTACGTTCATCCCCCGTAACCCTGCCTCCCTCTTCCACCGATTCCTTTCACTCTACCGCTCCCCCCCCACATCCCCCACCTTCTCTCATCGACGCTGATCTTGTCCTCCGCCCACCTCCCAATCTTCCACATCTCATACCCCGAGCGACCGTCGTCTTAACTGCGCCCCGAGGTCGTCTTCGCATCCATATTGTGGCTGCATAGGCAGTTGCAATTAAGTTTAATTTCAACGGATCAAAGGCAATATCGATGAGATCGATAAAAAAGTGAATGTGGCCTGTATCGAAAAAGTACTTTCAGTGTTAGTGGAAAGGTGACCGAGCGTGCGATTGCGATTCGAAGATTTGAGAGTCATGTTGAACATTTTGGGAGAGGAAGTTGTAAAGATTGTTTTATATACTTTCGATTCAATTATTTGTATCCCAAATATACTGCTCAAATGCTTTCATCAACCTCCGGCATCTACCATGCATTCCACGGATTATATAATATATTCTGTTTGCGGTGGAGTTGATATGTTTCAATTTCCAAATGACTGGGTCAATTTTAGACATACTATTAACATTTTCAAGGGGAGATTTTGTATTCCCACTGATGACATCACTACTCAAATATTTGGGAAAGGCATTTGCCAAACTTTTCTGAAATATTGAAATGATGTTTTGATATATGAAATAAAAAAATACACAATTTTTGTGTTTTCGCATTTAGTGAAAGAAAACTGTTTTAAACTTGTAGGTGGAATTATTTTGGCCCGTTTGTCATGTTAGATTGCCAAAAAACTGAGTTATTTGGGGTATTGCGCTGAAATATTTCTTTTGTACTAGAGATTACGTGGGTGAAGTTTGATTGAACAACATATTCCAAAGAGACCTCTTATTCATAATTTCTAAAAGCTGTGGCTGAATAGCTATTATGTTACTCAACCCTGCTGCTTTGTATTTCGTGAGAAGGATATTTTGAATCGAAAGTAGAGCAAATTTCTCGCTACCTTAAACTGAAATGGGAAATATTTTAATTCTACAGCGCATGGTAGAGAATGAAGAGGTTTATTTTATTCCAATCTAACACTTAATATGCTCATGCATATAATCAATTAACTTCAAAATACATATGAAGAAATATGACTAAATTCAATAACCAATTCGTTCCATAATAATACTTCAGTTTTCTTTTATTGTGCACTTTGTCAAAGGAGAATCAATTTATGCAATATGGAGAAGGTAAAAGCCATTTTATCCGCATTAAAGTCGAAATTTAATTCGGTATAGTCCTTATTACATTATTGAACGTCAAATATTTTATACCGATTAAAAATTTTGCTTCCTATCTTTAAAGTGATTTTTCTTTCTTTCCAGGTACGTATCCACTGTATAATTCTACCCTACGCAGTTTTGGTCATATATTAAGTAAGTAGCGCAGTTAATTATGCTAATGGTGAAATTATCAATCCCACTGGAGGAAGGTGAAACTTTTACGATTGATTTCTGTGTTCTAAGTGTGTATTGAAAGATGTATCTCTGAGAAATATGAATTTGATTCCTTTTATGAGAAATAGCGACATCTGGTACTTTAAACGTTTGCCAAAGGGAGAATATTATTTAAGCTTGGGTGGATTTGCAATTCCTTATATCATTGATATTACAGTTGAAGTGCAGGGCCGAAAATATTCTGTGCCTCTGACGCTAAAACCTTTTAGAAAAAATATCCGTAAGTATATTTCCTTCCTATATGGATAATTAGAGCACATACTGGAAATATTTAATAATATTTTGATTGCTTGAGATGAGTCTGTGCGTTTTAGTAAAATTTATTTACCGTTATACTCTCTAGGATTGTTTCTAGATTGGTTGGCTGAAACCATGTCTTCTTCCTTGCTGAACGCTATTTTCTTAAACCAAGAAAATGCTATATTTTTCATTCCTTTGATCTACGGTTTTGACCTATAATTTTAATAGCGTAAGTTTGATTTTCTTTTCGTATAGTTTTCCACTTAATTATTTAAGGTTTAGAATAACATTTTTGTCCATCTCACGAAGGATTTATTTTAAGAAGTGAACACTTAATAATTATTAATCAATGCAAAGAGTTTTAGCAGCCTAATCTCCTGTTTAAAAGAAAAAATATGCCGCTGTAAATTCACTGCTTTGTCTTAGCGTTATGATTTTCTCTTTGAATCACGCATCCCTGAGCCTAATTCATTAACACAAAGTATGACAGTAAAGAACTAGTATTTAGTTCGATAGCGCTGGAGTCAAATTTCTATTGTTCCAATCTGCCGATAAATTGTGAGGTCGTAATTATTCTCTGGGTGTAAGAACCCCATGGCTTACTAAAAGCATTATTCTCCCCTGATTCTTTCTATCAGAAAGAACTTCCATCATAGTTTCTTCAAAACTAGTAATGACTGAACTTCTTTAGTTCAGTGATTACTTTCTCCTCGTGATAAATTTTGATAATTTAAACGGATTTTTCTTGTACGTACGAGGCCTACCTACTGAATGAACACTTCCTTCATTGTTCCCGAGCCACTCATTTCAAACGTGAACTAGCCAATTAAGCATATTATCGCTTTTCGAATAAATTTTTCGGCAACCTGTCTGATATAGGACATTTCGTTCTTGGTACAACTGTAAAATATGCATCCAAGAAGACGCTCCTATCAAAAAAATTCCGCGGAATGCGAAAATAGGTAGGTAAGAGATGATAAGAGTAAAAAACGAAGAACTCATTCGTCTCAACAGATGACTTTCAGTGGATATCTTTCTGAAAAATCTGTTCGAAGTATTTCCTTAATTATAAATGACACTCACTACTGAATTTTTAAATCCAAAATAAACAAATCATGTTCAAATCATCAAAATCCAATCAAACAAATCAACAAATTACCAATTTGTTTTATAAAATGTTAAATTTGTGGCTCCAAGTCTCAATTCAAGGCGGTTGAACTCGGTGATGTCTCTGATTTTTAGCAGTAAATCACCCTTGTATTTATTTTCAGCTTGAAAGTAACAGTAGGCCAAAGATTTTCAAGATGTTTTCACAAATTAAAATAATATTGAAACAGGATATGATTTTGAAGTATGGTGCTAAATTAACAGAAAACAGCTCTTTTGCTGGTTGATATATCAATTGAGATGGAGTTGATGTTGAGATATCAAGTCCAATTAATTTGTGATTGAGAGTCTTACAATGATGTAGATATAAACACCTTTTACTCACACTTTTTCCCTCGTTTAATGGAATGCACTTTAAAAGCTTAAACGTTCAGCTTAGGAAAGAAGAAGTAATGTGTAAATATTTCGGGAAACGCCATTATGAAAGTAGTTTTATATGACTCAGAAATTTCGTCGTTGAAGCAAATTTATAGGCGTCAAACTATTTAGACGGCTCTTGGGATATGCATGTAGAGAAGAATTGAATAAGTGCAATGGATAGAAATGAAAATAAACAATGCATTAGGCTTGGTAAGGGATGAGAATGGGTTATTGGTAGAGATTCAGCTGAGACATGAGAAGTGAAAGCAAGAAATTTTTGGTGGTTGATGGCAATTAAAGAATGTCCTAGAAGGGAGAAAGACAGACGAGGCAGGGTAGGAAAAAATCACAGTTTTAGACGGAATGAAGGAAAACAGTGTGAAAAATGAAAAAAAGGGTTCATCTACATCTACATAAATACCCTGCGAGCCACCAAAAAGGTGTGTGGCAGGGGGTGTAGCACCATGAGGGAAGGGTAAGGGTTGAGGGAGTTGGGGGTTAGGTGAGGAAAGGTGGGGGGAACCTGTAAGAAAAAATATATACATATATGCATATTCACATATATATATATATATATACATATATATATATATATATATACACATACATACACACATATCCTCGCGCAGTCCCTAACCTAAGGGTTATTGCAGTTTATAATGCTACATCGTGTCATGTTAGGTGATGCTTTGTTGTAGAATCGTAACGGTGGTCAGGTATGTTCACAGAAGGTAGAATACCATAATACTGCAGTAACGATGTTTAAGAATGTCTCTTTGGCCGTATGCGACTGATTCCTGGGTTCATAATAGGATTTGTCATTTTGAAGTGCTCGACTCAGAAAATAAAACCATGATAAAGTAATTGAAAATCATGAGAAAGATCGCCAAACCGCATCAGATATGTCTTCGAAGAGACAGTATTCTACATTCGGCAAAGCACAGCCGGTAGCCCTTTAAGAACGCACCAAGACCCTTCCTTCTCTTCTACCCGTCCACCCTCTTCCCATCCGCCGACTAGACACTCCCCATTGCTACGCGTCTTTCCTTATCCCTTTCCAATCTCCTCTTTCTTCATGGAGACGCACTCTGGGTCTCTCCCCTCTCCTCCTACTCTGACCCCTCCCTCACACACTTCCGGGTCTTCCCTTACTCACACGAAGGGAGGGATAAAAGGGAGAGGGTCTGGAAGTGGAAAAACATCCTCGCCACTCACGTATACAAAATCAAACGAAAAGATTTTTATTTTTGGGAGTTTCCCAGTTATTTGTCTGAGGGCAGATTGCAGATTTATATATATATATATATATATATATATATATATATATATATATATATATATATATATATGTGTGTGTGTGTGTGTGTGTGTGTGTGTGTGTATATACATATATATCTTTATATAAAAATATATATACATATATTATATATTTTTATGTCGGGGGACGAATGTTGAAGAGGGAGAAGAGATGAAATGAGATTAACTGAAAGAATATAAAGTGATAGCAAGGAAAGGGGAGTGCACCATAGAATATGTAAAGGGAGAGGGGGAAGAGGGTGGGTTGTTGGGATAGGGAGGGGCGTTGGGAGACGGATAGGAGATGAACCGGGAAAGGGGTTTGCGTCGCGTCTTGCAAAAGGGGTCCCTGTGCATGGATGTCAGCAATGGGGAACGGTGGCTACCCGCCCCCCATGAAATTTTTCTATTCTGGCGTCCATGGCAACCCGGAGTTTCTTCCACGAACCCCCTCCCTCCCTTCCTAGCTTCCTGCGGAATCGTGTCTGTTTGCGTGGGAGGAAGGGGCGGCGGAAAGGGGTTGGAACAGGATGGAGTCAGAGGTCGGGAGAGGTCGTAGGCTGGATTTATGTCCGGGGGTGTTGGGGGGAGGAAGGTGAAGGGGAGAGACTGCCGGAAGGTCGGCGAGGACGAAGGGTGGGTGGGATCGGAAACCGCGGTCTTCTGTCAGGGTTGGGGACCTCCTCCTCCACATTGGTCCTCCGTCTCCCGTCCTCTTTTCGTTTCACCCTCATAGAGGAAGATTCTCTCCTCCTCTATCTAGCCGACGCCTTCGCATCTCCCCGAGCGTTCACGAATTTGTTTACGATCCCTGTGAAATATTGCACTTCTTCGCGCAGACGGTGGGTGCCTCCTCTTACCCTACCGATCTTTTGCTCATTTTTTTCTCTATTCCTTTTAAATGTATTGTGTTAATTATTGTGGCTGAATTTTTTAATTTCATGTTTTGTTCATTTTTTATGTTCATTCACGTTCAGTTCATATTTTTTCTTTTGTTCGGGTGGATAAACAAATTCTGAAATTCAAATGCTTAGTACCTTGACTTTCCCCATAGATGACACAGCTGGGGCTGTAAGATATTCATGTTTCATTTTAAGTATTCGGTGTCAAACAAATATTGATGAGGCATCTTTATAAATATCATGCATTATCGTGCACCAATGAAAATGATCATTTTTATTATACTATATTATTTTGAAGCTGTACGGGTCTTATTAGACGATAGCTTTAGTGCTCATTGCCGCAGGTGCGATTGGTTTTCATTGGCATTTATGATTCCAGAGCAGCGAATTGCTTTCACTTTCCACCAATAAAACTGTAATATGAATGATTTCCCGAAAGCCGCTGAATAAATTAAAGTACTTATAATTGAATGATAGGTGAAACCCTACCACCATTTATGGAATTCCAATAATTTTTTCTGCTCTTCATAACATTGAAAGTTTTCAAAGGAGACTGCATCATGACGGTTCGTGAGTTAATTAGACGTGAAGCAAAAAAATTCAAAATTTGCTAGCATTCTTCTGAAATTTTAGACCGCTACTTCTAATGTGAATAAATCCTCCTCCCGCGGTGAGATACCTCGACCCTCCCCCAAAATCTGTGCCCTACCAATGCGCTCTTTGATTCTCCCCTCCCCACGCCCCGTTTCCTGTCCAACCCCCTCTTCTCAACCCTCCAGCCTCTCCCCTTCCGACGCCTCGTTAGCGGGAATGCCCTCCGGGCAGGGGGGGACGAGGCGGGGGACCTCTTTCCCCTTTCCTATTCACCCTACTTTTCACCACACCGTCCCGTCCGTCTACACTCCTCCATTCTCCCGTAATTTCCTGAAACCCCTTAAAAATGGTGATGGGAACGTTTTCAATAGCGTCCTAGGGATAAAACTTTTACAAGTAATTCTAGTCAGTGACGGTAAAAAAAGAAATTTTTTTCATTTTTATTGATTTTTGATGAAAGATATTCATCCATGTGACACCAACTGATGTTGATAGGGTATATCTACTGGTTCACATTCAAAAGACTCATGAACACCTTGATAAAAGAACATTCGTTATTTTCCAACTATTTTTTTTTATTTTAACGACTAGGTTTAATGTTTCGTATCCTGAAATTGAATATGATAAAATGCCCAGAATTATATTGAGCCTACTTGTCGTAATAAAATATTTGGAAAAAAACAAACATGATTTTATCAACATGGAACGGTTTCAGCTCATCTTATACCAGTTAAACCGGTATTTGAAACGTGTATCTCGTCAGATGTTAATTTTGATATATTTAATATGAGTTAATAAAACGCTTTATAGCTAGACTGTTCTAAATTATTATGATAAACAAATGTTCCGTCTATTCTAAGAAACTGAGGGAAATACCGTACCAGCGGTGTGCACACGAACGCTGAAGATTGCACAGTGTAAAAGTTGTTCGCCTGCTCAGGGATTCGAGCATAGATCCTTTCATTTTCGCTCCGGGTACTTCAATTTTAATCCATCAGGACGTCCCCTTACACGTGTATGTGTAAAAATACTGGCAATGTTTTTACAGGTTGGTATCCTTAAGGGGGTAAATGGTTTTTCACTGAAATTTCTCGCATTTCAATTCTCCTCCCGTTTGGTGTGTATGGAATACCTGACCAGCGATCCAGCTCAGAAGACCCTTAAGATATGGTATTACTAATAACACGTGCATCGTAGAACATTATGAAAAATACACCTATCGTAAATAATGACGCCTACTGATAAATTAATTCATATTTGATAGTTAAAAATCAGCACTTTATATTTCTACGGCCAATAAGATAATTCATGTCTGTACATATTTTGTTTTATAAGTCTTCAATGATTCAATATTTCAAAAAAATGCGGACAATATTTTTGCAAAAATAAATACACCCCTATTAACCCTCTTATTGTGGTACAAAGGACACGTAGAATCAGGTGCTCGCCACCGTGACAATCTATCTCTCCTTGGGTATCGTTTCTTTAGCCCCCAAGGACTGGATTTCGTTACATAAAGTTCGAAGAATGGAATATGGTATACCTCAGCCATTCCGTCTCAAATACAATCCGGGATCAGGAGGGATGAAAAATCTGAGAATTAGAGGAATGTTGGATGGAATGGACTTCCATCGTTCCGGGCTCCACTAACTGGAAGATAATGTTCGTGAAATGAGATACACAACAGTATATACACTCTTCCAAAGAAATATTATTAGAATGCCCGCCGTTTTGGGCTCTCATTGTTTCCTGTGAAACTCATTGTTTAAAGTAAAATTTCAACTTAAGAATACATAGTGGTCTACATTTCATGGGCATGACAATAATTCTAGAACCAACAACTATGATTAAACGTATCGAAACTTTCCTAAACTATTTACAATGCATGATAGTTGGAATGCAATATCGTCAGCAAAATAATGTTCCTCAAAAAGTTGGATAATGTGCCCGCAAATTTAAAATTATTGTATAAATTTGAGTACATGAAACTTAAAGAGGTGTAATTTTAGCTATATATTCCTACGTTTTACAAACTTCGCAAGTCATGAACTTCTTTCATCTTTCTTAATTAAAAATCGGTCTAATGATTAAAGCACCTCCAATTAGATTGTATATAAGGGGAAGAGGGTTTCAGAGTTATTAAAATAATGAAATATATTTACTAGTTAGGGGATACGCGGCAAGCTAGGGGTAGAGCACTGGAATACTGACCGGAGGGCTCGGGTTCGATTCTCGTGCAAGCCTCTTTGGGTACCCTCAGCTCCACCCAACCTGTGTGATTTTTCTGGTACTAGATCGTCCTGGGCCGGTACAGGGAAATGAACTGGCATATATGTAAATTTTACACGTCAGGATAGTTCCTCTAACTCTACTTTCACCTACCAAACCGCTCTTCGGGTTGATTACTGTGTTTTTATTTACTAATCAGTACATATTCATTTCTTCTGAACTACCTTTTTGAAAATATAGTTTTCACTAAAGTAGTGTAGGTTACCATTTTTCTTTCCTCTCCTTATAGGATATATTCCCTAGTTGGGGAAGTTAATGTCACCAGAATCGGCTTATAGGAAAGCTCTCTTTATCTTAAGTGCTAAGAAAAATATTCTTTGTGGAATTAAAACGCCGCGCTCGAATCGATAGCGGCGTGCGGTGATGACAATCGGATCACAACATATTCATGAGAATCAAAGACTCCATCCAAAGGTACAACAAACATCCTGTTTGTCGTTTCCATGACTACATGTCAATACTTAAGAAACATTTCTTCGGAGACGGCCATAAATTCAACGCCTAACGGTCAAAGTAGCTTATGTCTGGGTTGTGTGGTTTTTGGTACCCATGGTACACTCGTATTCGTATGCATACCTAATCTTCGCGTTGATTTATGATATTGCAGAACTGTGATAGTTTTCCATTTTATAATATCCGAATAATTCCATTCAGTACAATCCACTTTTACAAAAACGTGCAGGTAATTACTATTCTAATTTTAAATCATAATTTGCACGAAAATTCATCAACCCTTCTCCAAGTTTATCAATCACCGACTTAAGCAGAAATAACTGTAGAGACGTAGTTTGTAGTTTGGTGATATACCCTACCAAATTCACATGAAGACTAATGAAGGTGCAAAAGGAAATCCACACTATGTGTACACGGAATCGTTTTCTCATTAACTATGCAGCATCTCTTTAATTAAGCAACCTTGAGGAGAGTTGCTCTTGAGAGACATAGTCTTGGCACTACCTTCCGTGATATTTGACTCCCTGTTAACTTCGCTCCAGCAACGACGATCAAGGCACATTTTTATCGATCGAAAATTTGTTGAGAATCTCGCATTCATTCACTTTAGTTCCTCTCCAGTCACTCCCCCTTCCGCGTCATCCAGGGGGAATCCCTCAGTCGCCCACGGGCAAAATGCCACCCACACCCCTCGCATTCATCCCTCCCATAAGACCACCCCACTACCCCATCCCCCCACCTCCCCTTTTCAGGAACGGGAAAGGTGAGGGAGGATGGGAAGATGAGGGAAGGGGTGAGGAGTAAGGGAGATGGCAGAGTTTTCCGTGCCGCACGCCCATTTTGGAAACTTCGAGTCTCTTAGCTCCAATTACCCAGATGACGTCCCGCTAACAAGTTCCCTCTCAATCCCTCTTCACTGTCTCCCCCCCCACTCCCTCTCTCCCGTTCACCCTCCCCTCTTTCTCTCTCACTCTCCCCCGAAAACCCCTTAACCTCCCTCAAAACCCTCCTCAGCCATTAGCGAGCACCCGGGGACGGGGTGGTGCGGGGTCGGAGAAAGCTGACGTGGTGGATGCATCCATCACTCACCAGCTCAAATGGCGGACACGGACAAGGATTCCTCGCCTTCCTTCTCCTTCTCTTTCTCCCGCTCCTCTTCCTCCCGCCTTCGTCTTCGAGTCCCAAGCATCCTCTTCCTCCGTAACGCGCGTCGAGAATGGAGGGTGACCGGTTTTGGGAACGTCATATTCTGACTTGACGTCCCTCCGCCGATGGCAAAGCCCTTCTAGATCTTCTCTCCCTCCATCCTTTCTCTCCTTTCCCCTTCCAATCGACATTTCTCGGAAGTCACCGGTGTCAACGTCTGGCCGCCCACATTTGATCCATAGCCCGAATCGATTCGGCACATCTTTTAGCATCTCCCTTGGAGTCTATTACGGAAGTTTTCGTTCGATATGTGTCGAGTTGTGAGAGGAGTTGTCATGGTGAAATTTATCTCCTCGTGGGCCTCGGCTCTAGCAGTAGATTACGGTAGAAATGTGACTAAAATAGGAGTCTTTTCACTCGTTGACCGTCCATAGAATGGTTCCGTGGTGGGTGCCCAGAGATCATCCATAACTTTTCAACAAGGAAATTTAAGGAACGGGAAGACGCTCACAGATATTTTGGTCTTGCCGTCAACGCAGAAAAGTGCATAAAATGGCAACTCATCGGAGTTTTAATCAGAATATTTGGAGAGAGCAGAACTTTAATCTTATCTCTTCTCTTGACAGTGGTAACCGTTAAGTTTTTTAAGACATTTATGCCACTTGTATCAACTAATTGCTCCCTAATCAACTCAAACTTTTTAAATCGGTCCCAACTCTTGATAATATATGTTTCAGGTTTCCCCATCTAATTTTCAAATGTTACAACTTCTCCGTGAGAAGTCATTTCTCGTCCATTCCTAACTTAAACTGATTAATAACAAGTTAACGCTCTCACCGAGGACATTATTGTAGTTCTATTCTGTTAGGTGAGAACACAACAAGAAGTTAAGGGAAATCGTTTGCCTAACAGAATAATAGGAGAATTTCTCTTTTCTTCACACGATTTCACAGCAGACGGCAACATTCCACAGTAGATGACAAGTATAATTTCCGAAAATAAACTGATACAGAATATTAATAATCAAATGGCTATCTTATGATGTCCTATTTAACATCCCCTGCCACACTCTCCCTACCTGGCGGCTTAGCAGAAAAGATGTAGCCCTGCCAGATGAGGTAGGCTTTACTTTGGAACTAGATTGAGTGCAATTTAGAGCAGCTACGTGTGTGAAAGGATGCTAGGAACAAGGTATCAGTGTCACGATACTATTGGAATGAATAGTATGGGAGCATTATTTGAATGTGGGCTTTAAAACAGGACTATGGGAATGATTAATATGGGAGCCATTATTTGACCGTAGGCTTTAATATAGGTTAAATTTACTGCGTAAATTTGAGGCGGACTACTAATCTGAGGATTTTAAAGATATATTACAGGCCCCGACTTACAATGGTTGATCAGGACACCAACGTAAAATTAGGGATATGAATAAAAGAACGGATAAATTTAAAAGGTCATTTTTTCCTCATACATTTATATATTCAAAATAGACACGACCGTAGACGTGAAGGAGATCATTGGAATAGGTGATGTACATATTTTGTCGATATCCTGCATGTTATTTTTTTAAAATTTAATAGAGCCATATTTTTAACAGTTCTACAGCATAATATGAATATATGCATCCTGTTATTGAATATCATTGCATAATAGTACTTTCTGTCGTGCGAAAAACATTTTTCGAGTGCATGATCAAACTAATATTTGTGCAGAGGGAGCATGATTGGGATTGTTTATGCATGGTCGGTGACCTAACACCCCCCGCCACACGCCCTTACGGTAGCTTGCTGGTATTGTTTAGATGTAGATGAGAAGTAGAGTCATATAATTTTACTCGTTCCTCGGAAATTCTTAAGTGCTCCCCTCCTTATGTGCTTGCTCCTCTCTTTTTTGAATCTTTTTATTTTTAGTAGGCTAAAACACTACGTATCAAAAGTAATCTGTTTTGTCAATCTTTTGATTTGCATAGCACCACACGAACTATCCAAAGGCATGAAGCGTAATGGATATAGTACAAGACAATAATTTTTTGGAAGACTATTCCGAGCTCCCGTTCCTATCTCATTATGCCGAATGGTTCTCCGTTTTTCACCCTCCGATTTTTTCGCACCTTTGTCAAAAAAAACACTTCCCATTCCCCCCATCGGTTGTCTCGGTTGCATTCAGGCTTGTGCACAAGATGGGGGAGTCATTTTTTAAAAACGCGTCGGGAAGCTACGGTGGGTGGTATGGAGAGGGGTGGTGGAGGGTTGAGGGAGAGGTGTGGACCGGTGAAAAGTTACCCTTCCCCCGCCCTATCTCCCCCCTCCACCCCGCACCCCCTTCCGTCTCATCCCCCACCCTCTCAGGAGGATCCATCAGATGTAATAAGGGGATAACGATGGGCTGAGCTGCGGTGAATGGGCGAAATGGACCGGACAAAGAGATATGCGGGGGAGCTTTGGTTGGTGCGTGGGTGGTGGATGTGGGGGGGGGGGGGGGGGGTTGTGTGAGCCATGGGATTGAAGTCACGGGGTTGGAGAAAGAGAGAGGTTGAAAAGGGGTGGGAAGGCATAGGGGCCTGAAAGATAACACTTTTCTCCCACCAAGAATTTTTTTCAGCCGATGAAAAGTCTTCAGGTGAATGAGTAAGTCATCCGCGAAAATGGATTTACTTTCCTGCCAACAGCTTCCATTGAATTCGGTAGTTGCTCTTGCATGTCTCAATATGTAGGAGAAGGATGGTGCCGTCTGTGGACTAATGGGCTGCACACGACGATCTTTTACTATAGTCCTCAACTCATTTCCTATTTCGTCTTATAAGGGTAAAACCACTCCTACTTTTGCAAAAGAATAAGGCATAAATACCATAGAGGCCTAGGAAACGGTATCGCGAAGGAAAATCTTCATGATTATCAGTACTACATTGGCCATATTTTTATACCTTCGATTCTGAATAATCTACTGCATAAGGTCGCCGGTGATAAAAAAGCAACATAGAGAAATATGTAAATGCAACTGATTTTCCACTCATTGTAAACATTCTATACGCATGCGCGCATTCATTATTTCCAAATATATAAAATAGTCCGGATAAAATACCGCATTTTAAACAATACAGACTTCCTACTTATACTTTCAAATTATTTGTGCTACTGTGAATAGTTTTCGTGGCCACTAAAACCAATTTGTAAAGGAAAATATTTCCTACATTTCTCTGACCAAAGTGGAGGATGTCAAAATGTTGTCCGGCGATGTCATACATTTTTAATTACAATTTTCAATTTTACACAAACATTTGAATTTGTTAATTAACACGATGCTCTACGCTGTAATTATCCTTTCTTTATTTCCACTTAATTTCTACCTCCCTTTATTGCTTTTAGCATTCCTAATCATTATCTCCCACTATCTCTCGTGTAGAACATTCCCTTCTCTCTATTACTGCATATAACATCCTAAGGTGTCAACTCAATATGTCCATCATTTAGCCTTCTTCGAATTTCTTCTTACATTAATCTCTCCTTCCCCGCCATGCTTAGGAATTCGTCTACTTTTCTCTCCGTCCGGCATGTTTCTATCTCAGTTGATCTCAACATTGAAATTTCTCCAATATATAAAATTATTGCCACAGCAAAAGAGGAGACATAGGAAAACTAATCCTCATATTTAAGTTTTCTCAAATTATTCTTTTACATCGTAGCCTTAGGTCCACGTCCTCACACTCGTCCAATTTGCATAAAATTCTCTTTCAGGTACAGTTATTCCTGCGACTTCAGTATTTTCCCACCTTGGTTTTAAAAATGTTTCAATTAGGTAAATTATTCCACATTCTCGATTCCCTCCAAAATTTATTGTTTATATCAGCCATCAGCTTTGTTGAGAAACAAATGATATTCGTATTCTTACGATAGCTTTGCGTCCATACGTCCGTGCTAGTAGATCTGCAAAGTTCCGAGCTATTATTGCAATCTTTCACAGGCAGATTGATCCTTTTTTCCTATCACCACAAATAATAATAAGCGAAGATAATATTCAACGCAAGGTTAGTTGATGACTGCCTTTGGTGGATATCACTGGAGGGCGTTGACTCCTTAAGGATACAACAACAAGGTCGACTCCAGTACAGATAGATACAAATACCAAATTCTCTCTCCGGACATTCAGGAATTATGCAAGTAATAGCACGAAACCGAGGTCACTTTAGAAATATCAGAAACTTTTAATTTAAAAGTCGGAACAAAATTAAGCATTACAAATATATTAGGTATATTTGTATGTGCATGTGTATGTTAGTTAGCAGTTTGTGTTTTTGCATGTGTGTGGGTTGTAAAGGGTTTTTGCATGAATGCATACCATGTTTTGTTCGTGGATTTGTGGCCTTTGTGGCTTTTGCATGCGGTTTTTTTCTTCTTAATTACGGATGATGCCCTAACACCCCCCCTCCACACGCCCTTGCGACGGCTTGCGAGGCATTAAGTAGATGTAGATGTAGTCAAATTTACAGTTGCAGTTCTCGTTGAGGGGAAAGTTTAGTCGAGGGGAAAAGTTAGAAGCTAATTTAGGCTAGGTCCCATATGTGTAATTCAAAATAAAGTGGAACGTGAAGACGTTTATAATACTATTTGCAGTGGTAGATGCATATTTTCGAAAAGCGCGGAAATTATCCCGGATTTATTTCCTTATAGTCACGAAATTTTCCCTCCTCATTTTCACTTCCACAGTTTATTCCCCTGGTCGCCTACGCAGAGCATCATTCATCTTTAGTTTTACAATTTTCGAAGTGTTAGACAATGCATTACTCCATTTTAGAAATTTGACCATTTGCTCTATTCAATAGCAGTTTATTATGACATCATATAAGAAATACGTTAGAGATAAAAGGTAAGAGATCTTAGCAAGTCACTCAATCCGGTTGTATTTTATAACAGAAGTCAGAGACTGATCTTTATGTAGGAAATAGAATATTCTTAATCAACTGTGAGAGATTAAATGGTTAGTGTACTTGACTTTATCGTTTGCCACAGAAAATCCCGAAAAGATGAGTACAATCTGCCAAAAATCGAAATTGGTACATCCGTATTGTAATATGCCTATTAGCATGGGTACCATTAGGATTTCTCAACTATGCCCATATTATATTTTACTTTCTAATCATATCCGTAGTGGAACAAAAGGTGCTCCACACCCTGAAACGTTACAATTTCTAAGTATTTTTCTCCATTGATAAAATGTTAATATTCATTTGATGCAAGAGAATTTATATTAGGGTGTATCAAAATTTGAGAGATTTATCAAGTGGAAAAGTCTCCCTATGAAAAAGGAAAACTTTCAATTTATGTCACTAATAATTAATGAGTATTAGATGTGACCAGAGATGAAGTAATGGGGGTATTCTGAACTCTCTCCACTCTGTGTATTCAGGTAAAGGATGGTATTTAACTGTCTTCAATCGGTGTGCGTTAGTGTCGCAAAAGCAATTTTCACTAAACCAGCCGGTCGAAGCACGCTGATAACTACGGGAGTTAAGATAAAAACTCAGCCGACAGGTGGCAGGAGAGGCAGGTTTAGGGCGAGGGAATCAGAAAACCCCTTGGCGATTGACCGTCGTGAATGTAGTAGTAAGGAATGACATGAGTTCTCAGAGAAAAAAGATAAACAAAGTTGTATTTCCTTGTTACTATTTCATATTCGTTAAAGTTCACGTCGACCAGAACAATAAAAATTCATTAAAATTAAGGATATAGAAGAAGGGATCAATTCTACTATGTATAATTAATTATTTTTTGATTCATTGGTGGTGAATGGTGAAGGTAATTTGATCAGAGAGAAAAGCTAGATAACGAAATTTTAAATATTATGAGAGAAAAGGAGAATTTTGAGGTGAAACCCAAAGAAGGCAGAGAAAAAAGAGTGGGTGAAGTAAATATTGAGAGATATTGAGATGTTGAAGGATGTGGCAGAAGGGAGAATGTTGTTCTAGTTAGATACCCGAGGTAAGGAAGACATTAGACTTTAATGTCACCATGAAATAAGGCAGATAGTGTGAATTAGTATCCGAAAAAATAACGCAGGGCTAACTGGAGAAAATTCATGTGATTAGAGATAGATCAAAACCTAACTAAGGGAGATATATTACAATTGCTGAAAAACATTTTGGGATTGGGCCGTAAAGAGCGGACGCCTCATGCATTACTTGCTTCGATCCTCTACTATATTATATATTTATGTAATCCAAATTATTTTAGAGGCAAGAATTTTCTTGTTTCGAGGGCTCTGTTAGAAATTATAAACTACTTATCAGTACTTTTTTACATGTTGGAGTGTTTATTATTATAATTTTATAGTTTGTATTTATTAAAATTTATTTTAGCGAGTAAATATGATCATTTACACTTATGTAAACAAAGGTGTCGATAATCCCATCATAAATCAAAATTGATTTTTCACGATGAAAAATTTAATGGGGAGTCGCTGGTCGGGTTAGTACTCCTTACCTGAACGTACGAACTTCACACTTCTTAAGCTCTAATCTCAACTATGAAATTAGAATTTACAAGTTATAAAGATAAATGATAAATATTTACTATGCTTCACTGTTTAAACGTAATGCAATCTAGGTTTTGAAGTTTTTACGTGGTTCTTAAGAGAATACCATCGAAATCTACATAGGTTGTAATGAGTCAAGTTAAAACAACCGTAATTGTGATTCCATTTTAATTCATTATATATCATTTCGTTATGTCGAGCCTGAACCTTAAGTATTTGGATCCATAATTCAATTCAACGTTCATAAATGAATGGCAATATTAATATATATATATATATATATATATATATATGTTTCACATCATATATATATATATGATGTGAAACATTTGCGGCGATTCATCAAATAAAAAAGGTTTTATGAAGAGCAGTCAGTAGTCGAATGAAGTTTAACGGTCCGCGTGAGTCACCATTCTCGTTAAATTGGCTTCTCGCCCGGCTCCCGGCGATGATGCTGGAACTGCAGCCTGCCTCCTCTCCCGCAAATCAATCAAATCCTTTCCACGCTCTCGCACCCTCCCTCACTCACTCACACCACCTTTCCCTCTCTCTCGTTGCAACCGACGGCGCACGCGTGAGTCTGCGTGACTTCACGTATGCTTCCGGCCTAACCCTCTCTCTCTCTCTCTTTCGCTCACCCCCTCCCCTTATCTACACCGCCCCTTATAACTGCCAGTCCCGCCAAGAAGACGTATTATCGACGGTCCACAGTAGTTTAGTCCGTCAATCAATCGGGGGTAAAAAATCGTTCCGTTTCTTCTCTCCGTGCCCCTCCCACCCCGCCATCTCTCTCTCTTTCATTCCCCCGTCCTCTGGAGAGTCCGGCCGCAAACAAAGACTAATTCCACCGCGTCGCCAGATCGGTGGAGATGGAGGGGGCGGAGGGGTAGAGGAAGAGGGTGGGGTTATCAGTCCACGAGCAGGCGTTGCTGCCGACTTCGCTCCGTCTTCAGTCCTTCCCTCATCGCTACGAACCAGCTCCGTCGCCTCCCTTTCCTCCTTTCCTTCTTTCTCACCCAGCCCCGTGACTACCCCACCCTCCTCTCCACGGTCTATCCTTTTCCCTCTAACGGATAAATCGTTCCCGGAGCTTAAAGAGGCGGATGAGCGTTTGGTCAGATTTAATACGAATGGCCTGGGATATTTTTCTTCGCACACCCCTCCCCACCGCGCACTCCCTTGGTTCCGAATGAAAGATGGAAAAATGTCCCTCTATGTGTCCCCACGCACCGGAAGGTCCCGGGAGCGGGCCGTAAATTCTAAGCTTTCAGGTGCCCACACAACTGTCTCTCCGTTATCGGAGAAGTTACCAAAACCTCTTCACTCACTAATGACTGCCTTTTGAAGACCTCATCGCCCTTGGTAACGTAGATTGTTTGGAAGATTTCACAAATTCAGCTCATCGTTGGACTTTCGGGTACGCAATTTTGGGCAAAGTATTCATGCAAGTTTTGTTCCACAAAATGACTCTTTAAGTACTCCATTATCATGCTTTTCTCAAATCAATATTCATCATGTGTTGATTTAGATATTTACTATCTTTCAATATTTTAATGATGGTCAGATGTCATTGGTGCTTGTTTTGCGTGGAGCGTGCATTTTTAGATACTTTACTCACTTTTTAAAATTATATTTATTTAATTATATGCCATACGATTTTGAGAAAGCATATTTATGGAACCAATGTTTTAAGGTTGTACCCGTACAGATACGTTATAAAACATTCCTTGAGTTAAATTTCCATTCAATAAATAAATAAATATATATATATATATATATATACATATATATAAATATATATATATATATATATATATATATATATATTCATTCACATAGAAATAGATATAAGGAAAGGGGAAAGAAACACACATAAAGGACGAACACAGGAGAGGTGGGGAAGGCGGAATCAAGCAAGCCACTAATGTAAAAATATTTTCCTCGACCGGGACTTGAACACCAGATCTCTCCACTTGCCGGGAGCACTTTGGCGCTTTATAAGATCGCAGATTTCAGTGTAAAGTACATTTTCTCGATAGCTCAAGTGGTTAGAGCATCCGCCCGGCAAGTGGAAAGATCCGGTGTTCAAGTCCCGGTCGAGGAAAATATTTTTACATTAGTGGTCTGCTTGATTCCGCCTTCCCCACCTCTCATGTGTTCGTCCTTTATGTGTGTTTCTTTCCCCTTTCCTTATATCTATCTCTCTTCTATGTGAATGAATATTTGTTCGCCGCATGGCGGGATTTCGTGTTTGAATGTGCGTGTATATATATACATGTATATACGCTTAGTTATGTGCCTATAAACATAATAAATCAATCTCATTTTATTATTAATAGTATTGTTGCAAGTCATCATTTCAGAATGTACAGACTTGGACCCAGCTCTCTAATCCATTGCTGTACGTACATTTAGATTTTACGAACCCATGTTTCTTCGTTTTCACATTTACCATTAAGTGATGGATGAAGGTCACCCTGCAACTTGGCATTTTGTTCTTCACACTCCCTTCTATTTCAAGACTGCCAAAAGCTACTTTACATACCTCATGCTCGAAAGAGGATTTAAAATCAAAAAGTAAAACCCTTTTACTTTTTATGGTTTTCAAAGCTCATATCTTTCATCCTTCTCCCAACGTGGAACAACTCGTTTCGTTACACCATTCATCATTTTGCTCGCCGTTGCTCCCCAATTGAATCATATTCCCATAGTTTCCATTTTTATCTTCCCTTCTGCTGCTTTCGCTGAAGGCTTTGTCCATAATTTTAATGATATCAATACACAGGAACAATAACAAAATCAGAACAAAATCTTTAACTTGAATTTGAGCTTAATAGGTCATGAAATATAAAGCTCACCTAATGGCTAGTTTCTTTCCCTGTGCCGTCTGCTATGGGTGGGAATTCAGTCAGAAGAGAAGAAGGTGCTGAAATTCTCAAGAATAAGCTGAATATTAAAGTTATGAGGCATAAAACATAGCAAATATGACAGAGAATACATTTAGGGTTTATTTTGGACGATAGCGGCAAGTACATTAAAAGAAGAACTGCGTTAGCAAGAGAACCATTTACAGGTATTAGCGCTTAATTAAAATTGGCAATTTTCCTCAAAATAAAATTTAATGCAACCGGTTTCGATGTAACTACATCATATTCAGGTTTCGTATCACAATTGAAAAGTCTCTTTTTATTAGATATTCGCGTGTTGGAGATTAAGGGCCTTAATTAAAAATGCAAACAAAATATTAGTGAAAACTTTGATGGGGGCTGTAGTAATAAATGACTCTGAAACTCGTTTTCTTTGAGACAAGAGCATGAGGGTAGATTGATGGACTGGAAAAATTCGAATGGATCAAAAAGAAAACAAACGAAAAAGTTCTAGGTATGCCGGAAGATGAGAAAATTTTGCTGGGAGGAGTTCAAAGAAGAAGGAAAATTGGATGCAGGATAGAATGAGTGGCAATGGAATATTTGAATAGCGTGATGGAAAAGAGTGCTGGGTAAGTAAGGAGAGGGAGCAAGGAACCACGAATTACGGACGGAATGAAGGGTCATTAACAAAGAGATGAAAAATGTTTCACATAAATATGTGGTGTTTTAGTGTGTCGTTAGCGAAGGATTAGACGTGTAGCATCACTTAGTCTCTGGATCAATCAGAAAAATCACCTTGACCGGTGGACTACCGTTAATAATAATAAAAGACCAACATGAATTCAAAAATTAAAATTTTCCCATTGCTCCCAGGGTTTCATCCTCAAAATGGGGAAAGTCCCAGTTTTGCACATTCGGTCTCTGGACACCAGAAGCGCGGGGGAGGAGGCGAGGAGAGCACCACTCCACCCAGATTGCTTTTTATCCGGCGTCCTTCCCCCCTCCCCATCTCCTCCTCCTTTCCACCTATTTCCTTCTGTCTCGAAAACAGCCCCGTCCCTTCAACTGCGCCAGCTCCCCCCACACCCCGAGTAGTTCCCCCGGCCATTATCCGTCCACTCGTAACCCTCTCCCCACGCCCACGGATTCCCTTTCCACACACACACCCCCATTACCCGTGCCCTCTTCAACAAACTCCGAACCCCCAAATACACACGACACCGCACGCCCAACCAACCAACCCCTCGCCTCTTCTTCCCCCCCCCCCCACCTGCAACACCGTCACCCTTCCTCAACAATCCTCTCACGGTATCCCAGTCGAGTGAGATACCGCCTCCTACCCAACCGGAATCACAAAATCACGGATTCCTTCGCTTAACACGAGTTAATCAAAAGAGCATGTTGGCGCTGAGAGTAGGTTGGCTTCCACGATCCACGCGTAAAAAAATGCTGTGCTAATGATATAACATATTTATAAGTGATATCCATGTTTTGGTATACTTTTCTGTCTAATATACAAATCGAATAATTTTATAAATAATTGTAAAAGTAGAATTTCTCGGCAGAAAGTATCGGCAACATTTTTTTCCTGACGCGTTAGTTAAGTGCTGAATTCAGACCATTGGTTAAGTGTGTGTATGATCGCAGATCGTATTGTCATTGAATAAACGACAGTTCACACCATTATCACAGAAAATTTTATAATTGAAAAGATCTGCGCTAAACTCGCCCCGAAGGTCGAAGGAAGGAAGAGTTGAGTGTCTGCTTACAAAGACCTCCTACAACTGCATCGCGACGATTCTCCAGTCTCCTCATAGTCCCGCTATGGCACCAGCATACTATTTCTTGTTCCCAAAAGTAAAATCCTCCATCAAAGGACACCACCATATGACCCTAAGTGCCGTCAGAGAAGATTGCAAGCGTACCCTTAAGGACCTTCGGGAATCCACCTACCAGGAAACATTCGAGCCGGAAATTCCGTTGGTAAAAGTGGGTTGATAAATAATCAAGGGTTGCACTTTGAAGATGTTGAGGCATTTTAATAATCCCTGAAATTAATTCATTTTTTGAAAATATTCCCGATACCTTTTATACAAAACATGTATATTTTCTCAAAAATTTTACAAGATGACTCAATATACTTCAAAATCACATCAAAACCCATTTCCTTTCACAATCTGGGTAAGGGTTAGTAACATTAATCCCAAATGGTGGTCCATACTTTATATATAGATATATATGGACATTTATGTATATATAGATGATTCAATAAGTCGTAGGTGTAATGGAATCATAAAATGACCAAAATGGAACAAATTTCTAATATTCTATCTAAAATTTCCTGCAAAACATCGACCACTTTTTACATACCGAAATTACTTCAACAAAATACTTTTTTCACTTGATAATGATGCGAGTGAATCGAAACCGTCGATATTTTATTAAAAGTTAATGTGCAATATTATGGAGTTGTTTTCTCTTCCCTCGGGTAATTGTTTATTTTCCTCGGGAGTATTCCGAGGAAACTTCATTATTAGGAAATTAAAACTTCAAGGTTTACGATAGCAGATGCAGGTATTGCTGTATTGTTATATCGTATTCCAGTTAATGTGGAACCCCGAAAGCGACACTGGGTAACTGCATCCCCGATTCCGAATTGGTGAATTTTTCATTAGGGTGTATGTAGTGAACTTTCCCCTCACCTATCAACCTCCGAGTGACCACTGCCACTCAGCCAAGGCATGAGAATTCTCCAATGCTCGCTGAGACGGTTTTATTAATATTGACTCCAATAAGCTCGTGTTTCTTTGAATTCATAAAAATTAAATAAGACGGAACGCATACTTATGTTTGCCTGGCACCATTTCTTTATGGATATTGCGAACGCATTCCTTCACGTGTAAAATATGAAGATCCCTCCTGTTCTGCTTCAAATGCCACCGTCGTTTGGAATGTGGGAACTCAAATGACCATGTACGTTTGGAATATTAAACAAAGTTTCTTAAGTTATTTTCCATTTATCGTCTCCACAAGAGCACCATATGCGGTTTTCCAAGTGAAGGGAGTGAAATACTTTGGTTTTGATGGAATACAATGGTATTTAATAACAAAAATAATTTCTGAACTTAGTGGTTGGTACATGGAAAAGAGAATACGTACGTCTGGTGAATCATTATCATTTAGTAAGAGCGATTGGGGAAGAGGCGATTTAGAGTAAGACTATTCTAAGCTATTCATCTTCATTCAATCAAATGGTGAGCGAATTCAAAGGAAAGTGAAAGCGGACAGATGAAAATTTCCGGACAGTAATGAAATAGCCTAGAGCAATAAACTTGCATCGAAATAGTTTTGTTATCCCTGTCATAAAGTAGGTCTAGAAAACATTTGCTTTGCCATAAGAACTGGTGTTCCAAAGACTATATATCATCAAATAAAGCGGCTGGTGTAGTATGTAAAAAGAAAATGTAAAAATTATATCCACATCTACAAAATATCCCAAAAGCTGCAGCAAGTAAGAGTGGAGTCGGTGTTGAGGCACCCGCTACAAATGTAGAAATAATAGTTTACTTATACTCTTGAATACAAGTTAGCTCTTAGGCTAAAACCTCGTTCATATGCATGCCACTAATCATCATGCAATAAGTTTATGTTTTCCCTTAACCCACATTCTTTACACCACTCCGTTACATGGTCTATATCGTTAGAGAGTAGCGCGATTTTTACTGGTGTCAACGTAAATTACATCCATACATCCACGATTAATCTATGATATTTGCTAACGATGTCTTTCGTTTGGTCTTCTTAATTTTTTTGTAGCAAATTTGGCTCTCCATGATTACTAGGTTGTAATCGCTATTTATGTCTGCACCGGGGTAGCTCTTGCACTTCTTCATCTGGTTCTTATATCTCCTTCTTACTAGTATGTAGCCTATTTGGTATCTTGCGATATCCTCTGGCGTCTTCCAAGTGTACCTCCTTCGCCGATGTTGTTCAAAGATGGTGTTAGCTAATACCATGTTCTTCTCATTGCAGAACTCGACTACTCTTTCTCCTTTGGCGTCTCGTTTTCCCAGCTGAAAATACCGATGTGCATCATGCAATATCGTTGCTTTGGCTAATTCATTAAAATTTATAAAATAAGATAATAAAGTGACAGCTTCAATCTCTCTTATTTTACAAGTATATCGCTAATCTAATCAACCAAAATTATTAAGTCCTAGTTAATTCTTCCGTGTTTCAATAAAAGTTAGATATCCTGTACATTTCTAAAAATCTAAGTCTTATGCACTCTCTTTGAGAATAAGGAGGCTCCCAAACTAATTCCTCCAACATACCCGACACGCATACTCTCCAAATAGGGTGAACCAACTAAAATATAAACTATAATTTTAGAGTCATTACATCTTAGTCACCCAAAAATTTTGAATCAAATGAAGGGTTTAGTGACCATAAGGGACGAAAACAGCAGCGGAGACTGTATCGTTTCGCCAAATGTAAACTTTGAGTTCGGTTTTGAAACAACTAACGCATTACCAAGCTACTTAGAATTGATTAACGACTCAGAATCCATAACCTGTATGCTACTCAAGAATACCACGCATAATCCTTAGAATAATCCGCAGTGAATTACCGCAGGAAATATATTTCTATTTGCAAATGTACGTACGTTAAAAGTAACATATTATTTTATTCCATCACATGCAAGGGCTACCGTATCCTAGGATTCTTCCAAATTCCATACCAGTTATGGTTTAATAATACAGAATTTGTTTCAAATTATTGATGGAAAATTATTAAATCCAATTTTATATAGCAATGTATACGTGTGATGCGTTTTCATTGCTTTTCTCGAAACTTCTCAATTTCATGATAAACTCAAGTATTCTATCAGGGTTCAAGGAATCAATGATTTCAATTAACAAATGATAAAACGTATTTACATCCGTTGATATGCCTATGTAAGATAGAATTTCTCATTTGATGGCATTGAAGGACGTCATACCTATCCTAGGATTCCGCATTAGTCGTCACCCAAGCGTATTTTTTTCGCTCTTTACCGACAGAGATGAGAACATTTGAGTGGACCTGTTCAAATATTTCCCATCCCTCCCTCCCCCTATTCCTCGCACGGGCGTCCGTCTGTACTCCGATCTCCAGCACGCCGTGAGTCGGGAGCGGGTGCGTTAAGGGAGTCGGCGGAGAGAGCGGGGGCGTTGATGGGCACCATCTCGTTTGGGCTCGCCGCCGGGGGTGAGTTCATTTCGTCGCCAATGGGAATGGAAGCCACAAAGCTGCTGCTTTACGATGCCGACTCCGAGGCGCTCGAAAACAAATGCCTTCCCCTCCTCCACCACCGCGCGGCCGTAAAAAGAAACCGTCTCTCCTTTCACCGGCGCCCGAAAAATACGCTCGAATTCCTACCCGCCTGCTCCGCAGTGCAACTCCCTGGGGGGAGCGGGGAGGGGCGAGGGGGTTGCGGGGACATGAGGCTCATCTCGGAGAGTCCGTGTTTGCTCTTCCCCATCCACCGGGGACGACGATCGCTGCCGCATGGACTCGTTTTTCTCACGACCACTGGGCGCCAATGGCTTTCATCCACGTTCTTTTATGAAAGACTCTCTCTTCCTGAGTCTGCATCGACAGACTTGTTTATATAGTAAGTTCCTACACGGTTTGCCGTCCTCAAGATTATATCTTTCAAAACTATGACTTCTAACGTCTTTCTATATAACATAGACATTTCTACTTTAACAGCGAGAATCACCGCGAAAGATTTCACAATATCATTGCCAAATGTAGCCAAAGAAAGCATTATGAGGCACTGTTTTAATGATATTGTTCTATTATGGCTTACTAAAAAATGAAACTGGTCGCAATGTGTGGGCTTCTATCCTGCACTGGTAATTAAAACTGTGAGATTGTCCTTTTGGAATCCCATCTATTTCAAATCTTTGACTGAATCAACCAATTACCTACATCTCAACTTTATTATAGATTTTACAGATTCAGCTTATCATGTTATCAGTGGAATCTGTCGAAGTGCACGTAGGTCTTTATTTCAACCAATATCGCTCACTTATCACTTAAGTTACTTCTATAAAAAGTGTTTGCCACTCATTTCAATACCGTAATGCAAAAAATTATATTTTTAATGGTAAGCCCTCCGTCGCTGCACAGTCGCGTTACCTTATGATGCCCTCGTATCGTTTCACTGACTTGCTATGTAGCGATTTAACTTATGTATTCCGGTAAACCTTGCATTGTGTAGTTACCCCATCAATGGTTATGCATTCCCCTTGAAATAAGGTTTTTCCGAAATTTAATTTGCCAACAGACCCTGACAATGGCACGTTCTAGTAACAGGTTCATACAATTCCCCTTAGCCTTCTTTTGTATTCCCTACAACTTCCCTTATTTTACGGACATTAGTTTCACCTTTGAAAATTCTGCTTGCATTTAGATGAATGTACCTCTTTTTACCATCGCTTTATTCCATAGACCATTCGCCTTTGACCTCTAATACCATAGTCTCATCTTATTTATTTTTGTTATTCAACTAATCTTTTCACTGGACTCTTGTACGTTTCCCAGTATTGTTGCATTTTTGCTGCTAACAACGTTACATTTTCCTTTGATTTCACAATCCAAATTTCCCAATCGTACAAATTATGCTCAATATACGCGCATATTATGGCAGTTTAAATGCTATTTCCCGAATCTTGGGAATCTTCGCATTGCGTTTTCCACCATGCTTCGTTAGCTTTATTTGTGGCCCGTCTCAATTTATTATTTAACTCTTTCTACTTAAATTTTGTACTTTCCCAAAGCACTTTGAACTTTTTGTCAGACTTTCTGTTTACAAACTTTCATTTTCTTCTCTCATCTGTCTTTTTGCGTAGTCATCTCATCCGTAATCCATGGTTTTCTTATCCTTTTCCCATTAACGGTTTCTATATTTTCTTTTTCGGCTTTCGATATCCCTTTCTTGATACATTCCCATTTTTATTCAATAGCACTTAGCTCTTTACCGGCATACATAATTTTTTTACTCTGCTGATACTTCTTTCTTGTAAATTAATTTTATGCATTTACATTCTATTTTCCTCCGTCCCCCTTTTATCATTTTAAACGGACGCTGCACTTAATTACGTGTACAACCAAATTGTGGTCAGAGTCTGCATCCGCTCTAGGGAAGCTGTGCGATTTGATCACACTGTTCCTTAATCTGTGTCTAACCATAATATAATCGAAAACTTTCTGAGTTACCTGCCATTTTTTTGTATACCTACACCTTTTGTGGTGTCTAAACCAAGTTCCGCTGGCACAGCTCTAAGAGTCATCAGGACGCACAAGCCCTTCCACCACGTCAAGGTTGTAGTCCATGGGAGGGGGTATGGTTATATTCGGGTCAAAATTATTCTGGTGTGTATTCACCCCCTGCCACTATCCTAGCGGAGGCTTGCAGGGTATTAAAATATCAATATCCACAACATATTTTGAGCCCGTCATATCTATGGGTACTTTCGTACAATTGTAAAAGAATCCCTTCTCTTTCTGTGACCATTGATTAAATGTTTCCTCGTTATTTAGGATTACAAAACACAGCCAAACAAAGTTTTCTACCTTTTGTTCAGGTTCTTATCAACGTTTCCTTCTTGTTGTTATTATTATTAAAGGAAATTGTTACAATCTATAATTTACCAGGTGGTTTCACTAATTTAATGTACGTTCATGCATATAATTTCACATATACGTGTACACCAGAAATTATGTAAATATTTTTCATCTTTTCTTAAACATATTCAAATTGTTTGGGAAGAGTTCGAAAATTCTGACGGTAGACTGCTCCTCTCATATTGTCTTATACCTTCTTCCAATACTACTCCCCGGTTTAATAATGCCTCCAATCCTTAAATCCAATTGTAAGTTAATGTAAACGTTAGCTTAACATGGAGTTTACCAAAAAAAATCTGATTTGAAAAAACAAAATAGGTTGCTCATCAGTGAATGTTAACAGTGGCAAAACCACTATTATTTAGCTACTAACGGTCGGTTTATGAACTTAAAAAGCGGTCGTAAAATTGAGTTTTGACCTTAACTGGAGGTTTATGTTAAACTACAACTTAACGAGAGATTATTCAGCCAGGCCTGAGTCTTACAGAAAGCTACGGTCATGCTTATATTAAGGTCTTCAACTTAGGTCCACACAAAGAAAAAAAGAAGGTGAGTTTACATTTTTGTTCAGCGTGAAAACTTACTTAGTCGATCTACATATGCGACATCACCTTTCGTTCTCTTTGGCTCCAAATACCCTCAGGAGTCGCACCCCCACGTGCAAATGTTGGCGAACACTGCCATTCACAAATGGCAATCCTGATGGAGCGACTAGAAGGAAAGAACTTGGGATCCAGCGATTGAGGAAAAGGAAAGCGGAGGGGTAGGAGAGGAACCGAAAATGTTACTCTCCGCGGGTGGGAGGATGCTTTGAGGGGAGGATGTGAAACCAAGAGTTTTCGGTCCAACTTGGGGGGAATGGCACCATTGTCGCGGCGAGAAGAATGGTTGGAATGGGCGTGGGGGGTGGAGGTTGTGGGAAGGGGTCCTTTGTATGTGTGGTGAAGTTTTGGGAAACCCGAAGGACTGGCGGGGTAGAGGAAAGGGAAGAAAAAAGTCGAGACGGAGACAATGGGAGAACGAAAAGCAACCCGGAGTCAATTTAATCATGTTAATGGACGCATCGCTCGGTGGAAAGAGTGAAGGGAGATGGGAGACGTCGGAGTCGTTGAGCTGGTCTGAAAGGGAGGTAAAGGTGGTGGGGGAGTGAATTTGAGTGCGTGTGTGAGTGTATGTAGTCCAGGGAGCCAGAGCGAGGGAATGAGAGGATAAGGAGATTCTACCAATGTTCTCTCCGAAGAAGAGAATATTATTCGCAAATAAGAGGCTTTGCCAATAGCATGTAAAAGCAAGAGGACTGGAAAGTGTCCGGAAAGGCGTTACAGTGTCCAGGGATATGCTGCAGCAAACTTGAAGTGGAGTTAAAAATAAAGAGGTCTTCCGCAATGAACAGTCAACATGAAAATAAAAATCTTTCGCCAATGCATTTCGTACAATATAACGTAAAGGTGTGCAATTGGTAGGTAATATTGCTTTAAAATTGAAATATTCAGGTGTCATAATTAATATAATATTATAGGGATGTGAAATGTTTTACATTGTTTGCCACGGGAAAAGGAGTAAACAGAGCAAGTACAATACACTCGGAAAAATACATATTCACAGTTTTCTAAATAAAATTATCACTTGAAAGTTCCGAAAATAGTATCTCTTCACGTAATTTAACGTAAATAAGGTCGTGCTACTGCCTTTAATCGCATTACTCTTAGTGCAATCATTCTGCACATTGCTTCGCTTTCCATGAATGAATTATACTGGGTGACACGCACAGGCTGTATCAGTGACAAACATTAAAATAAGCGAGCTTTGCTTATTTTCCTAGAGGTTGACATCTCTCACTAGAGAATATAAAGATGAAATGTTATTTTAAAATGCTTTTTTGTCTTGCTAAATACAACTAAAATAAAAATTCAGCTATAATTAACATCCAAGTTCATTTACGTGAATGCTAAATTAGCATTATCATATATTCTATATTATTATACACTAATAAATTGTTCGTTTTACGCAATAATAAGGAAATGTTAAAAAACTAAAAGTGACATTGTAAATAACAGCATTTTATGTCATATCTGTTCTTTCTGTGTATATATGTTGTGCTTTGCAAGAGTGACCAGTGATCAGACTGGTCCGTTGCCATCAGGACAAATGCCTAATTGCAACGTGGTTTATATAATTATAATGAATCAATGTGATTATAAGGGCAAAGAGGGTTGGTAAAGGAGAGAATTCAACAATAAATGCCATGAAGAAACAAGTAAAATGATTGTAGTACCCATTCAACCATGCAACGTATTCTAGGAAAATTTTCCAAGCTTTATGTGCGTAACTTTATTTGTATTCTAAACACTTAATTTGTCAACGTTTTAAGGCACACTAATTTGTTTTAAAATATATTCAGTTAACGCGAAGAACTTTGATATCGACAGCTTTATGTTCGACAACCTTTGACTTACGCCATCTATTCAAAAACTAATCTCGATTAATTCCACAGCTACCATTTGGTGTAAAATTTGCTGAGTATACTACAAAATCTTAATTGTATTTTGACACAATTTTTAGCAAACTAAAACCTGAATTAAGAAAGTTGTAGGTATTTTTGGCAAATTTCAAATTGGAACGGAGAAATTTCGGTAAATCTCCAAGAGGAATTTTTCGGAGTGGAGAGAAAATAAGATAGTGGACTCTGAGTGGCCATAAATTAAAAAAAGATAAATCTGTCCATCGTTCAGACTTTCAGAGTAATTTCGGAGATAAGCCGCAGTGGACTAACAGCTGTGCGCTCTAAAGGTATAATTTGATGCTCGGGAAAACCAACTGGCGATGAAAGAGTTCTCACATTCTCATTAATTTTGTGCATAATCATTCTTTTGAGTGTAATGAAAATGGAAATACCAGGAAATTTTATATCCATCCTCATTTATTCCTCCCCATTATTTTTAGCATCAATTTAAAACATTCGCCATAGCAAAAAATGTAGTCACTTCTTCTTTTCATATATTTTGTATAGATTTAACAGAATTTATGCAAAATCGCAATTAGATTTTCCCTTCGGTGAAAATTTATACCTTCGGCTACAAGGCGTAAGATTATTTCAAGATAATCATTTTTTTAAATTACGACTCTACCAAGATAAAAGCAAAGTTTTCCTTTTATAGCTGTTTCAAGACAGAATGAATTTCGATTAAATTCATGTTTTAGTACGATAGTCACGCTGTTCGAGTATATACTTAAGGAGTTGGACATTTATAGATAATTTCAAGTGTAAAAATGACCCCTTTTTGTAAATTATATCTTTTGATATCCATCCGCTTATTCTGCATAAATATCCCATTATTATGTTTCACGTATTACTTGTACGTATTGCCAAATATCACTAATCCATTAAAAAATAGGCCCAAATAATGTGTCAATATGTATGTCCAAGTAGGTCAAGTCTTGGCGATTTTCTGTCTAATAAAACTTCGTGGCAAAACGAAAAGAGGCATCAAGAAAGGAGCTGGAACATCAACACTGAATATCTTAGTCACTTGTTGGATTGGGATGACATTTATCCTCACAAATCCAAATCGACCTTCACATTTATTACTGTAAAGATTAATGAACCATCAGAGGGCAAAATACGTGAAAGCGAATGCACATTATTCGCGAATTAGCACAGAATTCAAGAATAATGTCATATTCACCGACTGGTGTACCTGTAGGAGGGAAAACTGAATGTAAAGAAAAAGTGTGATCATGTTGTATGATCCCACTATGCGTTTCACTTGTAAAATGCTTAAACCACATAGTGCCGAAAAAATAAAATGATTTAGCAACTAATCTCTGTATAGTTAAGTGTTGTATCGAATGCAAGACCAGTATTTTAGAAGCATATTTAAAAAGTAATATAAGAATTGAAACGAATACGAAGAGAAGCTACCAGAATCAATAAAACTGTCGTAAAGGAACACGTATTACTGCAAGAAAATTTCTGCAAAGCCTTTGATGGTATAACCTGGTTACTGTGAGACTCAAGGAATGCTTTTAATTTGATACAAAAATCCTTAATAACAATACAATTTTACTTGCAAAATCGAGAAAAAAACTTGTCTCTTACTACAAAGGCGGGTCGGGCAATAATGAAAATACAGGAGTAATAACCACTCAATAATTTTGATTGAATAGTTAGTTTTTCCCAGCCTATTTGCTTATTAACATGCAATTTTTACATCCACATAATACCACGTAAGCCACCGTAAGGATGTGTAGTGGGGGATATTAGGTCACTATTCATGCATATACAATCAAAATCATGCCACAAATGTCTGTTCTATCATATGAAAGAAGGTAGTTACATGAAACAATATTCAATAACAAGATACGCATATTCAAATCAGGTGAGAGAACTGTTAAAATATGGGTCTATTAAACAAAATACACGCAAGATATCAACAAAATATATACAAACCCAATGCTAATTATTTCCTTCGCGATTGATCTCATCATTAATTTTATCTCAAATGGTACAAGGAAAAACATTTCAAATCTATCCGTTCTACTATCTCCCTCTTTTTACCCACGTGATCTGATATACCATATTTACTTTCAATAGACAAATTGAGCGACACAATAACAAAGTAATGCATATCTTAACAGATATCAACAATTTTATGTCTGTTGTTCGAAAACATCTTACTGAACGCAGTCATGGCAGTGGCTAGGTAGTGTCGGGAAGTGAATGAGATGTATTATGGTAGACATACGTGTAATTTTGCACATTCAAGAATCAGCAACCACAATCACGCCCGAAATAAAAAAATGTCGAACGTGTGACCTGTGGATATAGAGTTAGGTGGGTGACCACCACGATCATCAAAGAGCTGGAGATCAAATTCTTTAGGTAATCCATTCATTCAAATCGAAGACAAAATACGCAGAAATCGTTTCGACTTTGAAGAGATAAAAATAAAAGTACACCGTGGTAAGGGAGGGGATCTTCCCCGGTAAGACGGAAGTGGAGTGATGGGAAGGGGACTGAGGGGGTGGTCGATCCGTCGAGAGAGGGAAGGGAGAAATTGAGGGGTGTGGGCATTATAAAGGGAGCACATGGGAAAGAGATACGGGGACCAGAAGAAAGAGGGTGACGGGGAGAGGAGGGAGATTGAGGGTGAGGGAAGGGTGTGTGCTAGCGGGAGAGGGGAGGGATGAATGGTAAAGTTTGGGTAGGGGAGGGAAAAGGATAGATGGAGCCTATCTCTGTCTTTTTCTCTCTCTCTCTCTCTCTCTCCCCCAAATTTTCGGTATCCCCCGTCGCTTGATCTGTCTTTATCCGCCTGCTGCGTCTCGGGGGCCTGTTGTCCCGTGTCGGAGGGGGGGGGGCAGTGGGGCTGGGACGGGGGACCTCGCGGGGAAGGAGCCCGGAGGGAGCCAGGGAGGGCTTCCGGATGACGTCCTCCACCCTCGCGGCAGTCTGCGTCGAACCGGAAGGGGAGAGGAGACAAAAGCAACCGGACGAGGGGAAAGAGTCCCACGCCAGCATCGCGATTAGGGAGCGGGGCGGGAGATAAAGGTGGAGTAGGAAGGTAGGAATACTCCATAAAAGATTCGGGATAAAAGAGGACACGTTATTTTAAAAATATCCCATGATAGCTGAGATCCCCTGAGTGCGGAGTGGCGGATTATCGCCCGGCGGGTTGCGACACTCGAGTGATAAGAATGCCGCGAGTGGTATTTTTATTTCGGTTGCACCGCAAAATGTTCAAATGCCTCTCCACCTTGAATCAACTGAAAATTAGTATTGTTATTCACCCACGAGTTTGCCTGAAATCTCGATCAGGAAAGTTATTCTTTTATGTCCGTTTAAGCAATCCAATGCGATAGTTGAAAAGAGGTGCTATTTTTCTTCAGTTGGAACACATTTGGAATACGCCGCGAGCATTTGGGATCCATGGGAGAAAGCATTGATAAAAGAAAAAGGAAAAAAATCAGAGAGAATCCGCCAGATTTGCCAAACATTGTTACGATAAGAAGAGGAGTGTCACAGGCATTTTAGAGGAATTGTGGCTGGGGACCTCTTGAGAAGCGAAGGGAACAAGCAAGAGCACACAAATTCCACCATGGTACAAAGGGAATTAACATGGCCTCACAGTACGTATTAGGGTAGGTAAGACCAAATAGATAAGATAATGGAGATAGACTTCAGAGCAGATAGATACAATATGTGTTATGTCCTTGGAAAATCAGGAATGATAATAGTAAGAAATAAGAGTCATAATAAAAATAGTAAAGGCATTCGAATTACATGCTAGGGCAAGATTGGGCGCTGCGTGGGCACATTCGTAGGTGCATGTATTTGTGAATTTTATATGTATTTGCTTATATGTAAGTTGAAATGGGTTATGCATGTATATATTCGTCTGTGTGGATGTGAATTGGCATGGTTTTGTTTGTTTTACATGTGGTTGTATTCCGTTTTACGGGTAGTGTTCTAACACCCTCCCCCCGCCACACACCCTTGCGGTGGTTTTGGAGGCATTGTGCCTCCAAAAGGTTTAGGAGATGATTATAAGAGCAATCGTACTATTCCTGTACAAATGTCCTTCTTTTTCAAGGTATTTTCAAAACTTTCACGAAACCGAGGGGAAAAAAGTGGAATTTATTCAATTTTTATATGTCATACTGGTGAAGCCTAAAATCTTGCTCCCAATCTCAAATGCCACTAAATCTCTGGTTTCATTGGAAAGGAAATTCTTTGAGTGCCACATCAATTTTATTGGTTTTAATCTCTACATAATATTTTTCCCCGGGAAATGGACTAAAAATATTTTCCACGGTTAACAGGTATGTAAGTGACCATTATTATGACCTAAAAATGCAGTGGACTGAATTATTAATTGATAAAGTAACATCATAAACCTTACTGTACTGAATTCCTCTCTACTAGCTTCTTTGTGTTTAGTATTGAGTTTTTTACGTTTTCAGTTTAATTATGAGTCCTTTTCGTTCCAAATATCGAATATAAGAGAAAAAAGGCATCAATAAGGCAATAATTGGGGTCATACTTCTTAGGGTGGGAAATAGTAGTATTATTTAAATATTTTATGTCCGCAATTTTCTCAGTTCCTGAAAGCTTACCTGGAAAATCTTACAAATATTTATCAGCATTTACGTCAAGGAAAACTGCTCGGACATGCAAAATCCTCAAACCTTTTGTAAATTATTATTGATAATAAAATTAATTCACCCCATAATTTCCACAAACTACCACATAAACAAAGCATCTTACCCTTAATGTTCTTGAAAAAAATTTTTGTAGTGCCTTTATTTTCCTCCTAACATCCTCTTAAATGAAATAGATATATTAGTACTTTAATGACTCCAGTAGGTTTAAGTCGATAACTTTTTTGATTAGATAAGTATAATTTGGACAAATAATGTTGGTTAAATTAATAGAAATAGAATCGAGAAATTGTGTGACTCTACCTGAGTTTCAAACTATCTCGTCCTTACAGCATTATGGAGTCTTTATTGGAATTCGACGGTAAAAAATCATTAGTAGTTAATCAATATTCGGCTCCAGATTATGGGGCAGTGGTCAACTATTTAAACTCAAATAGATTTAAAGCAAGATCGGATTAATGGCGACTAGATAAAATCCAGATTTTTATTTCAAGTCATAGATAGACATATTCTAACGAAACTTGCCATTTGAATCCAAGAAACGTTTCTTGTAACCTTGCTTTCTTTAGTCAGGAAACATACGTTTTGTATCAATTGATAATACCACATTAGAATTTACCCTACAAAATATTTCGCGTTTTGCCAGTTATAATTAATAGCATATTTCTTTAAACAATTGATTAGATTACTTCCAATCCTTTCATCTTTTCGAATAAGTATGTCCGTTATTTAAAAGTAGTGTCCAATGCATTAAACGTCCACTATCGCCCACCTAATGAAGAGATCATGTCAAAATACAAAATCAGTGGAGCAGAATTACAATACAAATATGCAAAAAATCACACGTATGCCTACAATTTATCATTGGATTTCTTATATATCATAATAACGTAGAGTATGGCCAAGAAACACAGTAATTATCCAATATATGAGCATAGAACGTATATGTAACTTTCACCTAAGGAAGGAATTCCCTCGGAAGGCTACAAACTTGCGTCGGCCGATGTTGTTTCCAATCTGGCCGCAGCGGCGCAGGATTCGCGATCCCATCCAATTGTTTGCGCTGGCTTGGATTTCCGTAGGAGAGCTCCCGGGATCAGGGCCGCACACCAGAGAGGGAGAACGACAGGGGCGATCCACATTTGTCCAGCCGTACGATCCGAGATAACGCCTCTCGGAGACCGGGCCTCCTTCATCAACCGTTCATTTCCTCCATTTTATCTGATCCCGCTCTTAATTCCATTCCACCTCCCTTTCCGTCGTCGCCCAACCTCTCGCGACCCCTTGGGGTCACGTCCTCTCCCTTAACAGCATCATTCCTGTCGACTTCCCCGTCACAACCCCCACCCTCCTCCCCCCCCCAATTTCCACATCACCCCCTCGCCCAGGACAGACATCGCCCCAGCCGGGTTCGGAACTTAACCTTTTTATTGTCCCCCGTCACTTACCCCCTCTCCTCCGCCGATTATCACCCGACTTCCACCCGTGACCCCCTTAACCCATAGCCGCCACTTCCCTCGCACCCTCCCCTTTCACAAAATCCCCTCCACGCAGTTTCAGAATTCTCATTCACACATTCCCTCCGCCTCGCCCCCGGCTCCAGTGATCCCCCAGACCTCGCGTTCTGCTCTCTCCCAACCGACGCTCCCCATAGCCTTCCTGCCCCGCCAGATCTCCCCACTTCCTCCCCACCACCACGGCATCCGGAGCCCCATCTGCCCTCGGGTGTCCTTTTAACGCCCTCCTCCCTCCGACGCCCTTCCTCCCGCTCTCATTACTTCTTCTCCCACGTTCCCAAGCTTCCCCATAACCTCATCATTTGCCAATCCCACGCTGACATACTGTACCGCCAAGGTTTTAAAGAAATCACCCATGGGAGGTATGCCGCCACTTCTAATTTCATCTGGGGAAGGTCCAAGTCTTGAAAATTCCATCACTGTCTTGGAAACATTTTTATTTTGGGCCTAGGAGATATGAGTAGATTAATTAATAGTCGCAAATGACTCATGAAATATAAAATTTTAAGCGTATTCATATGTACATTATATCCATATGTAAAATTTTTCCCTATTCTAGGTATGGAAATTGTAATCATTGTAAGGTGAAAAAGAAGTATTTCTTTGAAATTAAAATTTAATGCTCCGTAACCAATAATAAATATACAATAAAATTCAGTTGTCACTCTCGTTCCCGACCTCTCCTGGGTAAAATAGGTGTATAATCAAAGAATATGTAGACAAGTCAACGAAAAATTAGGGTGTATTGGAAGAGTATTGGGGAAATTTGACGAGGTTAACGAGCAATGTTATCTTTCGCTGGTTTGACCTCATTTAGAATATACTACTAATATATGGAACCATTTTCGTAGACACTGTCATCTGCATTCACCGAGAGGAAAGTGAATACTCGCACTGAATGAAAATATTGTAAGAGGCTTCAGAAACAATCAATAGATGACGTTACATGAATACAACTTTCCTTTGACTCCCCAATAATCAAATATACGATTTTCACCCCTTACTTGTTCCGAAATGGTACGACACTGACGGAGTCCTTCGGGGAGTCCGTGGGTGTGCCGAAGGAAACACCGCTGAAGAGCAGAGATGCTGGGCAGCGGAAAAGCCGACCAGTAAAAAGCCGCATTCTTCGTGGTGGAACACGAAGGCCGGTTTGATAGGTGATGGTAGAGTTCACCCAGTACTAAGCCCGACGGTGTAAGAAATTCACACTTCAGGGTAGCGGGGCTAGTTCCTTTCCCTGTGCCGGTTATGGTTTCCCAGGAAGATCTGCTACCCGGATAAATCACATAGCTTTGGTGGAGATGCAGGTGCCCAGAGTGCCTTGCCCTTTACCCTCCAGTCAGTAGTCCAACGCTCTACTCCCTGGACTACATATCCCAGTTTTTTATTGCCCTAAAACGTGAGCGCAGTCGTTTGTGTAGCTCTCTCTACTTTCAAATTAAACCCATCAGCCTGAAAATGGTCTAATGAACAGTTGTGATGAAGCTTGAGACTATTTTGTGAATATTACTCGAAGGGTCCAATTTGGAAAGGAAAGATATAATATGCATACTTGTCAAATGAAGTACCAACGTTCTTGGGTACTTGCGCGGAGTGAGATTGATTGGTCAATTCATTCCCTCTTTTTTTTAATCATTGTTCAGCAGAGCTCGCATTTTCGACGAAGGAAATGTCGTATGCAGAAAGAGGGAAGGACGTGGAGGGGTATTCGAAACTCGAGCGCGAAGGGCGTCAGTGGGAGGAAGGGATGATGGGGCGTCCGCCGTGGGACTTTAACGTGGGGAGGAATGGGGGAGCGTCTGTAATGAGAAGGTCTTTGGTCTCGAGATTCATGAGAGAATGGGATCAATAAATCGAAGAGAGAAAAGGGGGATGGTGGGAAGAGGATAGCGGCCCGAATGGGATGGGCTTTTGGTGGGAAGAATGTTGAGGCTTTGGCGGTGGACGCGGGTGGTGGAACTGATGAGAATGAGAGGAGAGAATAGAGATGAAGAGGCATAGCGCGGAAGAGGGGAGGAAAAAGGGAGAAAATTTAGCTGGGATGGTTGGTTGAGGATTGCAAAGAGACGATGAGCACATCGGATAGTTCGCTGTTTAATACGCTTCAAGTATTTTTAGATTAAAATTAAGATTTCAGATCACTCTGAATATTTATGCTTACCTTTTTACAGCTAACTCTTTTTCAAGTGCAATTTATGTGTGCTGCATGTTTTAGCGTGTTTATTAGGTCCACGATAATCCAGTATTATGTTGAAACCTGTTGTTTTATGAATTTTATTTTTAATGCTTAATGGTGTCATTAATAAACTCCATTTTGATTAATTATGTAGCAGTGCAATAGTATATGACCAACTGTTAAAATGAGAATATTCAAACTTCTTCATGAAGCATGAATTGGTTGTGCATAAGTATATGACTATTTTATTGCCACTAACTTCTTAGTAAGTGGATCGAGGATAGGTGATGATTCATTATTTTGGCAATCCTTTTGCCGCCGGACTATTTTTCTAGGAAAATCCCCTTTGGTATGAAAAAATTTCTGTTTTCTTTGATTTGGCTTATGCAGTTTCCGTCTTCTCCTTTTCTTGTCCAATCCCCCAGGCCGATTCAAAGGCATCTTTCCGTAATAGCTTATTACATATACCCTCAAGAATATTCTTCCAAACGAATTAAAACATTAACTGAAATAGGAAATTCAAGAGTGCTTCTGCACTAAGGGAGGAACGCAATCAAATAACAATCATCATACGGAAGAAACAATTACTCTTGTATTAAAAACTAAGAAAATAATGCAGGACAAATTAGAGGAAATTCAGGCGATAAGTTTAACATAGTAGTTTTAAAAGCCGTCAAAAATTCAACCAATGGATTTCGTTGAATAAATGAATTGACATATTTCTCCAAAGATGTTTCGCTTTTACCAGGATTAAATTGAGATTCATGCATATTTTCCTGGCGGATATGATGAAAAATGCTATTTTTTTACCCCAAGTACACAACTGTTTCAGATATTGAAGGTTCTCAGCAGATCAACTGTTAAAGCAGTAGAGACGCGATATCTATATACGAGGGTCATCCGGAAAGAAGTACCCGTTCGTGAAATAAAGACACAAAAGTAAATATTAACAAACATAAAAAATTTTATTTGAAAGAGGATACTTTAAACTACTTCTCAACATAATCTCCAAGCAAATTAAGGCATTTGTCATAACGTGTGACAAGTTTCTGTATTCCTGCTGCATAGTCCTTCGCCGCCAGCTCATTGAGATACAGGGTCACTCCTTCTTTAAGTTCTTCATCGCTGTCAAATCTTTTTCCTGCCAAAAAGTCTTTAAGCTTTGTAAAGAGATGAAAATCTGAAGGGGCCAAGTCCGGGCTATACGGTGGATGGTCGAAAGTTTCCCATTTGAATTGCTGCAAAAGTTTTTGTGTTATCCCAGCTGCATGAGGCCTGGCATTGTCATGAACGAGAATGACACCAGTAGACAATAGACCTCGCCGCCGATTTTGTATTGCCCGCCGTAATTTCTTTAATGTTTCACAATACGCATTGGCATTAATAGTGTCTCCACGGGCCATAAAATCAATAAGCAATACACCTCGTCGATCCCAGAAAATGGTTGCCATGAGTTTCCTGGTGGACAGAACTGTCTTGAATTTTTTTGGTTTGTTTGGTGAATGAGCATGATGCCACTCCATTGACTGTCGTTTACTCTCAGGTGATGCATAACAAACCCATGTTTCGTCACCAGTAATTATGCGAGTCAAGAAAGAGTCTCCTTCATCAGAATAACGTCCCAAAAACGTCAGTGCTGCAGCCATACGCTTGGTTTTGTGCTCATCAGTAAGCATGCGAGGGACCCATCTTGCACAAATTTTTGCATAATGCAGATGGTGTTTAACAATTTCATGAACAATTGTTCGAGAAACATTGGGAAAATGCTCACAGATGTCATCAATTGTGACGCGCCGATCGTTCCTCACGAATTCGTCAACTGAGCTCACCAGTTGGTCTGTAATGACAGACGGTCTCCCCGAACGCTCATCGTCGTGTGTGTTCCCCCTCCCCATGTTGAAGTTGCGACACCACCGCCGAACAGACGACTCGTCCATTACATTGTCTCCATACACCTCCTTTAATTGGCGATGAATATCACATGGGCGAACGTTTCTTGCATTGAGGAATTTAATCACTGCCCTCACTTCACAACTGGCGGCGTTCTCAATTTTTTTTAAACATTGTAAACAATCACAGAAACAACACAGGCAATGCTAGCGTCACGCAACTTGGCTCAGAGAAGGCAGACAAGCCACTGAAGCTATCTGACCTCGTCCAGCGGCTACTCGCGTCGTCAGCACTTCATGCGGCACGAACGGGTACTACTTTCCGGATGACCCTCGTATTTCGACAGCTCAGAAATATCATAATTTCGAAGTGCCAATCCTCCTGCTGCAGACGCTTACACCCATGAAGTCTTTGGCTAAAAACACATGTATCCACATTTTGTGGAAACTTTCTACAATGTTCACCTAGAGGGAATAAGAAATTGATCATTTTAGAGGGTTTCCCTGTAATGGAAGGAGCGATAGTGTCGTAAAATAAATAAGTAAATAAACATTATTAATTTAATATCAATTTAAATTAAAACACATATACTATATAATGTAATATTTTTCTTTACAAAATTATTTTTAGTTTTTTTTACCATTTTGTGAACTTTTTAGCATTGTGTCTTCTAAGTTGATTGTCATTTCCATCGAGAAGTTAAGTGTTCACCATACTGTACACTTCTGCACATACACGTTTAATGTACACGTAGGTACTGTATTTGAAACATCATTTATAATTTAGGTATTCATCATTCCGTACAAGCGCCTCCAATTTTAGGTATCTTCTTAAGATCCAAGAATGCTTCCACTTTCTTCGTCAATGACGTCCCTCTTCGGCTCACCTCCTTTTTCATCGTTGTCTTTAATTATTCGACTGTGCCAATAACTGCAATTAGTTTGTCTTCGGACAATGTTTAAATTGAACCTCAATAGTCTATTTCACCATCCACCATCCGGTTGTCAACGACCAAATTACGGCTTTGTAAACATTTCCGTCGTGTCGGGAGTTATTTTCTTCAGAATACACTCTCCAAAATTTAACATCTAGCACGCTACTCGATTTATTAAACTACAAGACTAGAGCCTATTTAGGATGAGAAAATCCACGAAATATTTTTATGTTAAAAACATTTATAAAGTTTTTTTAGCACGTTCATCAAGACGTTTACATGCTAATTGAATAATTTTGGCAACAGAATAATTGAAATGCCAAACTTATTTCCCCTGACTGACCATTATTAGGAGGTCTTGGTGATAGGAATGTCAAAATAGATTAGGCAGTATAATAACAATAATAGGCACTACTGGGAGCGACCTTTTATGAGAGATGTATTCATTATGTTTCAAGTGGTCTTAAGTCAGGGAATATATTATATATCGTTTTCTTTATGCAAAGATGCCCGCTAGTGAGAGTGTCCCTTGTTATAGATTCCACTGGAACCATGTTTAATTACATTAGCATGTATACACAGTCAGGTATCACAGAATTTGCTATTTTGAAATGGAACAGTTATTGAAACAATCACCAATACACAAACCGGCAATTAGAAAATTAATATTGTTTTTTTATTCTTGCAATTATTCTAATAGACTCTCCACTTTCCTAAGATTTCTAGTCAACTCAGTTAACCTGTTAGGTTAAAAGTCTCCAAGCCTAAATCTTGGTTCACTGGTATTTTTTTGTTTTAACCTGATTTTGTTAGGAAACCTGGGCATTATAATATGCTAATGTTAAGCAAAATATCCCTGGAACCAAGGCGAATAAACGGGTAAGCGCAAAATATTTGCCATTTACGTTATAAATATTTAATGCATATTTTTATCACCATATTGAGGTATTAAGAGTAAAATTTAAAGTAAAAAATTATCTGATCTGTAATTTGACAAGTTATTTTTGTAAGTAAATGTGGAATGGTTTTTAAATTCTCAACGCTTACAGTTATAAACCATTTTTTTCTATCACCACTCTCAGTATTTCAGTCTAATGACGTATGTCTATCTTCCTATTGTTTTTCAATTTTTAAAATTTCCAGCATTCGATTTTATAGATTTTATTAGATGCATTTTCTTTAATCAACAATTTAGCTAAATAACTTTTACAAAAGTATTCGTTACTCAGGGTAGTTACTAAAATGCGCTCTTAATCTAACTTTTGAGAGTTGACAGATATTCTTCACATGGCACAAACCCCTTGAGATAAAAGTTTAATGCATAAAAGTATGTATTTAAAATGTATTTATATTGAATTGTATTCAACGTGAAATATCCTTTGCCAATTTAAGCATATTAATTTAATATTATCTTTCTATCGCTGTACCTTCGTCCATTCTCTCACAGGCCGCCGTTATCTTACATTTGTTTTGGGAATGAAGCGCCTCGTTTGAGATTAGTCTCGTGATGCCAAGCATCTCGTCATAAATCGATTAACTCAGTCTTAATACCGCCAATTTTTTCCTCAGCAAAGCATTAAAAGTATGGAATAAACTTCAAAATTTCTAAATAAGAGTAAGCTCTATCAAAGTGCGGCCGTAAACAGCACTATTATTCGTCGTTATATCCGATTGACAATTTAAATGGATTCTATCCGATTCCCGTATAATGATTACATTGGTCTATTCTTCTCGCGAATGAAGAGTAAGTCATGAGTGGTAGAAGTCACATCACCTCTATAAATTAGCACATCAAGCGCACATAAAGTTAACTGCTTAGTGCACAGCCCTTAGAAAGATTCGGAAGTCAACATTCAGGTTCAACATCCTTAGTTCCAAACTGTCAGTGAAACGGGTATGGTCTACGATCTTAACCCAACAGAATGCCCAACGCATACGCAAAGCTTTTGCGGTGGAATGTCCTTCACAAACCGTATCTTGTGTTTTTTTTATTGCTATGACTATGAAGGTAACCGTAAAGGAAGTAACTGGAATTTTAAGATCTCCTTGAGGCTAAGTTCGTACCGCACCGAAAATTCCTCCATGCGTAAATATGTCACAAAAGAAATTAGTGCATGTGATAGAATGCGTTGTCTTCTAATACAATCTTACCGGATCCTCAGTTTAATTTAGCAATAAGCTTTACCGATTTAACCGTTTTTCATACCAGTAGTTGATTACATTTCTTTGTTCTCACTGCAAGCCCAATATTCGCGACAGCGGTCAAATAAATGATTCCTTTAATACCAGCCCCACTAATGAGGTGGGCAGTGTTCAGCATTGCCTAATGTTGAGTTTACCTTTAGTAAAGGAGTCTAGCTCCAAATCCAAGAAAATAAATCCCCGAGGGTGAAGGCATCTCTGATAGAGAACCTTATTTAAGTCGGTGATACCCATAGAGCTACCCAGGTTGGCACCCAGATTCTTTATAGTAAGTAATAAATATTCTGTAGCTATAATGTTTTAATGGACCAATTTGGAATCTATTTATAATGCTTTATACCACTCCGAATATGTATTTCCTTTGCTATGCCAGAAATATCATTTGAAACATTTTTCAAAATCTTTCCTTTTCTTACGTACTATCAATTATACTTATGCACAATTTATTTAATTTAATTTTGTGATCGCACCTGTAAATGTTTCAGTGCTCTTTTTCAAAGTCCTCAATACAAATAATCTCTCAAAATTCTCACGGAGAAATTTATTGATGGGCCACCATCCAACTTCAGGTCGTTCCGCATTTCAATAGTTACCCATAATATTTATCCATAAGCCTTCGCCGTCGTCGCAGGACCATCAAAGGCGGGGACGTTTTTCCTTCCTTCCCATGCGTTTAAAATTCCCAACCTTCGCCGTCGAATATTGGGATCGTTTCGCCTCGTTTTAGAGTCGTCCATTCCACCAGGAGAGGGCGCCCTTTGGAAACGGGATGCGAGAAAGTTTCCCGACGCGAAATCAGCCATTCTCGCAAAGGATCATCAAATCCACATCACGCCGTAATTCACTCGCTAAGAGAGGCGAGGAAAGGGTCCGATCCGTTCGGCAGCCACACACACCCGCTTCTGCCGAGGAATTGGATGCCGCCCCTCCGAGGCCGAAAGGAGTCATTCCCGGCGACGACCCATCCCTTCCCCGAGTGCCCACAAGCCCCCACGACCCCCACCCCACCCATCAGCTCATGTGTTTACGGTCCCATCGTTCCTTCTCAATCCTTGTCTCCTATCCCCACCCCGTTCTAAAGGGATATTGGCGTGTAGCATGGGGGGGGAAGAGGGGAGAGAAGTCCCCATTTTATTGATCTACTCCTCCTCCTATATCGTCGTCACCTTACCCCACTGAAATACCCCCTTTCTATATACCCCCTATGCACACCCTCCTTTCCGCCTAAGGTCCCCCATCTCCTTCCCATCTTTTCACTCCAAACACAGAGGCCCCGGGCCGCCTTACCACTCCCCCAGTCCTATCTTCCGTCCCACCCCCCCCCCACATCTCGGTGGAATGAATGCGGGATCGAATTGCGTGCCATCCTGTTTTGGTCCATTCATTCAATACCCTTCCCACTCTCCACTCCTCCTCTCCGCGTCCCCCCCTTTCGTCCACTGTCCTCATCTCTAACTCCACCCCTAGATCCTTCTCTAGCGTCCGTCTTAGATGCCTCCCCTTCTCCACTCACCTTTTATTTTTCGTCTCTCGTTTCTTACCCTGCAAACCCAAACCTCTTTACTCTTCCCCCATAACCCTATCCCGGCTACAATTCCAATGACGTTTTATTTTAATGCCGCTTTATGCAAGGTGAGCTCGAGTTTGTATCAGGATTCGCTTTCCTTCGTTCTCTAAAGCTGTTGCGAGAACTTCTTTCATCATATTTGTTCAAATCTAAACTGTTGCGAAAGGACAGAGAACGAATTCGAGCAAATTTTTAAACTTGCAACTCTGCATCTATTTCTATACAAAAGTAACGCGTCCAAAGTATTCCTTCAGTAAATATTACTTGCTATACGCATGCTATGTGTGTTTACTTACTATATGTTAGTACGTAATAACGCCTCTTCACCTTTCTTATCTATCGTCCTTGTCAGCCCAAGTATTTCATCAAAGGTACCTACCTATACGATTAAACATATGGACAAATAAAATGGAGCAGCGATTTTGAAGTTGACTGAAAGCTGTTTTCATGACATCATAGTTTTGTTTTTAACTAGGCGCATGGAACATTTAGGGTGATATTAAGAATTGAAAATAAAATTGCCTTAGAGATTTCATTCTAAAAGAGTACAATAACAAAAAGTACAGATGGACGCCTTCATCAGATTCTGTTAATTCACAAAAGCTAAAAATAAATAGGTATTAATAATTGTACTCTCAATTAGGTTATTTTAATCATTTTATAAATACTTCAAATTGTAAGGATAGACTTCAAAGAAAATGTGTTGAAACATTCAAAATAATACAGAATTTGCAATGATGTACATGTGCTTTGCAACAAGATTACAAATTATTTATGTAGAAAATATCGAATTCATACGAATGTTGCTATTATTTTTAGCCTAGTAATGAAAAGACAGTAATTTATTGTTTAAAAATGTCTTTATTGTTTTTCGAAGTATTCTCCATGATAATCAATAAATTTTTGCATGCGCTCGAACCAATTTTCGTAACGCTTTTTCCACTCCGATTGAGGTCCCACCAAACCATGGTTTTTGAATGCATCAACGGCTTCTTCAGGCGCCAAAAAACATTTGCTGCAAAATTTTTTCTTGATTAACGAAAAAAAGAAGTCATTTGGTGCTAAATCAAGGCTGTACGGAGGATAGTCCAACAATTAGACGTTTTGGCAAGTCAAAAGGGTAGTTGATTCAACCGATCCGTGAGAGCTTGTTTTGTCATAATGAAGAATGATCCTTCGTTGCCGCGTCTTTTTCCGTATTTCACCAAGCACTTCTGGCAAAAACATGCTCGTGTACCATTCAGAATTCACCGCTCTACGTTGCTCTAACGGTGCGGCTGCCATATGTCCAATTATTCTGAAGAAACAGGAACTCATTTGCTTCGATGTGCTTCGTGCACGAATCACTTTTGTCGGATTTGACTCGTCTTGGAAGACCCATACATTAAATTGCTTTTTTGTTTCAGGCTCATACGGATAGATCCAAGATCCATCACTAGTGTAGATGTTAGACACAGATTTTTATACACTGCGATTGTATATCTTGAGCATTTCTTTGCACCAATTGGCACGAGCATCCTTTTGAGCTTTTGTCAAATTATACGAGATCCCTTAAGAACAAATATTTTTCTCAAATAAATTTTCATGCAATACCTTATTGATGCTCGTCATAGTAATTCCCAGGGATGCCTCAATCTTACGATAAGTCACATAACAATCTTCCTTTGCTAGTTCTTGCACAACATCAATGGTTTCTGACACAATAACCGATTTTGGACGACCTTCACGGCTTTCGTCGCTGAGCAAACGGTGGCCATGATGGAATTCATTATAACAGCGTTTCATAGTGGCAAAAAATGGCGCTTCATCGCCAAAAGTGGAAGTAAGTTGATCGATGCACTCCGGTCTTGATAATTCACGTCGAAAATCATAAAATATCATCGCACAAAAGTGCTCACGAATTAAATCCATTTTTTCACTGGGACAAAGTTATTGAGTCACTGTAAACAACAAAAGTCATGATCAAACGACAAAATGTACTGAAGAAAGTTAGCGTTAAAAGGGTCAAACTTTCAGATAACTTTCAGTCAAATGGCGCCTAAAGCACTTTGTGTTGTCAAGGCTCAAAATATAAAAATACCAACCCTCGTAAAATTTAGCATAGATTAGTATGAAATCTTTCCCAAGGAAACGCACGCATATATCAAATATGTGCTGTATGATTACTAAAATTATTTCAAAGCATCATAGCCAATGTACAATCATTGCTATTAAGCTAAGTTGTTTTTATAATCGCGATACACAAGACCGCTGACCGCAAGACCGCTTGTAGACCGTTTTTGTTTATTGCCTGAATAGGCAGGATATTTTATTGCAGTTTCGGCTCGACTTATTGGAGGTTCTTATTATTTCGTTAGTTTCTAAATATTTCATTTTCTTCTGAATCTGTAAAATTATCATAAATAGGGAATACAAATTTTAACTTGAAGCTTATTGTACAGGTAATATGGATTTCGATAGGGGTTCACGTTGCTGATGATTCTTCTTCCAAAAAGTGATTTATTTTATAACTTTACTTTTTATAATTTTTATAACGCAAGTAATTGTTGCCTAGCCTTTAGATTCAAAATAATAGCGAGAGAAGTGTATGTCACCTCTTCAATAATTCATGATATGATTTCAAGAAACTGTAACAGTAACTTTAACGGAGTCACCCGCTATGTGTACATTATAATGCAACCTTTTCAGAGAGTAAAAATCATTCGCCTTGACCGGGATTCGAACCCGGATCCCTCGATATCCGGCCGAGTGCTTTAACCAATTAAGCTACCGAGACGTCCTCTTACACTTTGAAATTTTGGGGGCTTTAAAGGAACAAGATGTTATGACGAAATACCGTACATACAATGTCACAGGCATTCGTAGTCGTGCGCGACGCGCCGCAGTCCACGATGTTAATAAAGGCAATTTCAAACACTTAGGCTGTTCATACCTTAGACAAATTTCAAGAAACTGTAACAGTAACTTTAACGGAGTCACCCGCTATGTGTACATTATAATGCAACCTTTTCAGAGAGTAAAAATCATTCGCCTTGACCGGGATTCGAACCCGGATCCCTCGATATCCGGCCGAGTGCTTTAACCAATTAAGCTACCGAGACGTCCTCTTACACTTTGAAATTTTGGGGGCTTTAAAGGAACAAGATGTTATGACGAAATACCGTACATACAATGTCACAGGCATTCGTAGTCGTGCGCGACGCGCCGCAGTCCACGATGTTAATAAAGGCAATTTCAAACACTTAGGCTGTTCATACCTTAGACAAATTTCAAGAAACTGTAACAGTAACTTTAACGGAGTCACCCGCTATGTGTTCATTATAATGCAACATTTTCATAGAGTAAAAATCATTCGCCTTGACCGGGATTCGAACCCGGATCCCTCGGTATCCGGCCGAGTGCTTTAACCACTTAAGCTACCGAGACGTCCTCTTACACTCTGAGATTTTGGGGATTTTAAAGGTACAAGATGTTATGACGAAATACCGTACATACAATGTCACAGGCATTCGTAGTCGTGCGCGACGCGCCACAGTCCACGATGTTAATAAAGCCAATTTCAAACACTTAGGCTGTTCATACCTTAGACAAATTTCAAGAAACTGTAACAGTAACTTTAACGGAGTCACCCGCTATGTGTGCATTATAATGCAACCATTTCAGAGAGTCAAAATTATTCGCCTTGACCGGGATTCGAACCCGGATCCCTCGATATCCGGCCGAGTGCTTTAACCAAATAAGTTACCGAGACGTCCTCTTACACTCTGAAATTTTGGGGGCTTTAAAGGAACAAGATGTTATGACGAAATACCGTACATACAATGTCACAGGCATTCGTAGTCGTGCGCGACGCGCCATAGTCCACGATGTTAATAAAGCCAATATCAAACACGAAGAGAACGAGCAGGCAAAAAAACTATAAGTGTGTGTTTTCGCACAGGATGACACTCGAGATCCAAATTGTCGCAAATAACATCGTCATTCTCTTAAATGTTGCTATAAATTTATCGCCACCGATAATATATGTCGCTAATTCTTGTGCCTTTATTATCTCTTCTCTCAGCACGCAATTCATTATTTCCTCCGGAAAGATTTCTAACTCTCAGGCACGGGTACACCTTTATTCCAAAAACTCCTCTCTTTTCATAGACAGCCCGCTCCTACATCGAGAGGAGTGATAACGATGGTAGGAAAACCCCCTAAAGAGGAGTAACAATGCGCCCTTTTTATTTTCTTGCAAGAATGAGAAGGATCAAATGCGAGCGCAGTCCACGAAGTGACAAATGTACAACGCATGTGGCCTATAATGATTGGAAATTGTGCGGAGTCAAACCAATAAAAATCTTAAATCAAATAACTTTTACCCTTATCAATGGTAGACATTTTTACTTAACTAGAATAGTTAGCGTACTCAGAAATGTGTAATTGTAACTATTCATCAGCATGAATGTATTTAGAGAAAAAATTAATCAAAACGAAAGTTGGCTTAAAAGATGAAGGGCGAATTACTATGGCCATTAGCTGTATTTTAAACGGGCAACTTCAGTTAAACAGTCCTACGCACTCCCACTGAATTCAGTCTACATCTAGTTCACTAAATCCAGTTCACATCATATGTAAGACTTTAACATATGGACTTAAGACATTTGGAGTTAGGGCTATGTGGGTGAAAACTGGAGCGTTCTTATAACGCCTTCAAAACTTAACGTGACACAAACATGGGCCCATGTTCATCTCGTAAGTCTAAGTCGCTAAGTTACCCAATCACGGGCGAGAACGTGTTGTTAAGAGGGCTCATTACTCCGGCTCGACCGGACTGTTTACGAATTGTGTCACGATGAATATGCATTAAAAAAGAGTAAAATCTTGAAATTTTTTTGTGTAAAGATTTGGTCTTCGGCTATATCTTTGCGTGTCTCTAATTTCTTTACGATTAGCATTTTGAAAATTGCCATACGGAACAATCATTAAAAGCGGAAAGAATATTTCCTGGAAAACTACTGACTCTTTTGAAAAATCAAAAAAGCAAAGATGTTAACCATCATGTTTTTTTTAAATATCAAGACAAATTATGTAACATATGCTTGACAGGTAATATCTGCATTTTTTTCATAACGTAAAACAAACTGCGAGATTTTCGGCGACGGAATGCTGGAATGTTGAAGCAAGTTGGAACCTTTTCTCTCAATCCTTCGGTGGAGCTTCTCGTACCTGCGTCATGAGGACAGGGCAACACTTAACGTTCTACATTTATGTGAAACGTAAATAAAACATGTGAAAAGATTTTCTAAGCACAAAGGCTCCATCACGCTAAGAAATAAGGCTCCATCGGTATACAGGGTTCGTCCGGAAAATAAGTGTACTGAGCTCAGGAAAAAAATATTATTACACTTTTACATATCTTAAGCTAATATTCCTCAAACAGGACCCTTGTGAGTCGATACACTTGTTCCAGCGGCGTTCCCATTCCTGGAACGCTCCCGCGAAGGCATCATCGGGAGCCTCTGGAAGACACGTCGTCACGGCCTCTTTGACGGCGTCCAAAGTCCCGTATCGCGTTCCTTTCAAACTCCTCTTTATCTTCGGGAACAGAAAGAATTCCGGTGGTGCCAAGTCCGGGCTGTAGGGAGGGTGCGGCAGCGTTGCCACGCCGTGCTTGGCCAAGAAGTCCGACACGACAAGCGCGGTGTGAGACGGCGCATTGTCGTGAAGCAGCCGCCAGATGTTTTTGTTCGCTGGTCGGACGCGGGCGGCTCGTTTTCGAAGCCTGTCGAGCACTTGGACGTAAAATGCAGCATTTACAGTTTGTCGTTCAGGTATAAATTCGTAGTGGACGACTCCCCTTTTGTCAAAAAAGACAATGAGCATCATAAACTTATTTTCCAGACAAACCCTGTACACGTACATAAGAAATCTTATTCAATTCCTTTCCGATCGCATTTCAACCCACTCTGGTGACCATACGAACACCCTGGCACGTCATTGGAAGGCGTTTAGCTACTATCGGACACCACCAATTTCTTTTCCATTCCTAGGCGCAGACCCGCGAAAGCAACACGTAGCTCTAAATAGGGTTTTTTTTATTTGAGCATTTAGGCTAAATAGATTGAATTGGAAGAGTGAATGACTGCATTCAACGAGAGAAACTGCCGGATTATGAACAATTATTTGGGAAACGGCACCAAAAAATTCATTTTGCTTACACACAAATAAGCGATCGTAACATTGAAGCAAGAAAGTGGGATAGGTTAGGGAGACATTCTCAGTCTGCGGTCAAAAGGCCAGGGTGGAGGGAGACGGAGAGGGGAGTATTCAATGGACGGGTGAGTGTGGACATGCTGAGGACCGCGCGCACAAATCACCCATCTATCCCTAATACTGAATGTAACTTCAGCTATCGGTCGTCTTACTTAATAACTACCAATTCTACTCTAATATTAACTAGAAAATTGTAATATTTTAATTTTTATCATTTAATTTATTTTTTGTTTTCCATCATTTTATTGTATGCACATCACGGCGTGTGTTTTGTTATTGTACGTTATTTTTACGGAATATAAAAAGACAAAGGAAACCAATTCTTTTTCTCAGGAAAAGAGTTTTTGTTTAATAATGTGATTGTTTTGGATTCTTTTATATTACCAAACTTAGCAAAATGCTCCATTGTTCCGTCGAGTTGCTTTATCCGTAAATAAAATACGGCAACCCATTCATGCATTATTAGGTATTATCACGTGTCATTATTACCTCTCTCCCCACCCACCCAACCCTACACCCTCCCCTTCTCCTCCTTCACAATCCCCTTCCCTCCCTCCGCGAACCCATTTGGAGCAGTATAAAGACCATATTGGATATCTCTCCTCTTGCTCCCGTGGAATCCGACTCTGCCCTTAAAAGGACTGAAAAGGGTGAAGGGCACGGAAAGGAGGAAGAAAACGAGAAAGAGGGAATAGCGTGTGGGGGATGGATGGAGAGTGGATGCGTGTGTGTCTGTGTGTATCCTTGCCCGTGGGCCGAAGATAGGGAGGGAAAAGAAATAAGGACACGCGAAGGAAATGGGGGACACGGATAAAGGACTTGGGCGTTTTCTCGTGTACATATATGAGTATGAAAAAAATAAAAAGTGGAAGAGGAGCGGTGGAGAGTGGACGGAAAAGGCTGAAGTGTGCAGGGAGAGAGGCTGAGATTTCGTGGGACGAAGAGTTTAGGGAGGTTTTTCTTTCCTCGCCCCTGTTCACGGTGGAGACTCGAGGTCTCCTTTGCCCCATTATTTGTATCGCCACCCTTGATCCGCTCCATGAGATGTCGATCGTTGTTTCTCTTCGAGTTTCACTTACCCGAACCCAGTGGTTCGATCTTGTCTTTCCATCTCGATTGCCGTTTTTAGTTTCAAAACTACACAGCTTCACGGATTACATCTAGAAAAAGTATAATTCAACGTTAATTGTTTATGCCGTGTGACGAATCAACATGTTCTTGCACATAAAAAAATTATCCATTAATGTGCAAATTAATACCACATCATTAACGACTGGTATATCATTTCCGCTACCAGTCATTTACTGCTCGGAATGAAAGCTTTTGTGTTATCATTCAGAATAGTATGCCTGTTTAAAATATTGAAATGCCCAGCAGAATAGCTATATATCTATAAAAAACATTGTTTTCTGCAAGGGGCTTTATGAATTGTGAGTCGTTTGATACTTTAAGGATGAGTGCTTTCGATTCATAAAAGATTAATTTTCCCGTGATACGTGCATTCATTTCTTGAATAAAATTCACCCTAATCAAAGCGATAGAGTTAAAATGAAGTAATATTTTTCAATCAACCATAATAGCAATAAAAATTATTTCACACGCGTAATTAGCTAAATAGGTTTCAACGAGGTGTTTAAAATATTGCTATTATTCAAAAGGTATAACTAATAGTTTTATTCAATGCATTGCGAGCCACCACCAGGATGTGTGGCAGAGGATGACTAAAATCCAGACTAATTTTGACCGGAAATATATTTCCCCATTTGCGCGGTTGAAAAAATGTACTCTGATCCCTTATCTTTAGTGAAAAGTGCATTTAACTGTTCTGCACTTATTCTCTCGAGTTTTATTGGCATTATCTCTCCTATCGTAATTTGATGGGACAAATAACACATTTTCAAGATAATTGCTAAAAACATACTTTCAATTTATGAAAGAAATGTAATGTCTAATTTAACTTTCTCTACGTTTGTGATTCCCAACCTAGATCCTCTAATACTTTTGATACGCAACATAGTTTGTCATGACAGCGTTTCACGAGTGTAGCTCATCTACACTGCACGCGATCTTATTCGCAATTAATCCAATTTCACGAGAATCCCATGTACTAGCAACATATTCTAAATGAGACCTAACTATTACTCTTATCCACAGTAATATACGCGGATGGGTACTTCAATAGATTGCCAAGGGCTTATTGTGGGTTACATAGCTAAATGCATTCAAATTCCAATTGATTTCCGTTTATTCCTTACGAATTGCCATGGAAAAGTGTCAACTTTAATAAGTTGGTATTCCGACTCCTTAAGTTTTACTAAGTATGTTTTGATAAGTATTTTAACATTGTCAAAGAAATAAAAATGACGATGGAATATTTTACCCGTGTGCAACTGGCACCATAGCCTTGAATTCGAGACCTATGCAAATAGTAAATGTAACTGGATAAAAATGGCCTTTTTCGGAAGTGCTTCTTTTATCTAACAGATTAAAACCTTTAGGGCAAAGTCATTATTAATTTACGACTACTTTTTCTTTAATTTTGCCATTAGTGAGTTGAGAGGAAGGACAAGTTGATGTGACAAGTAATTAGAAGTTTTAAATGCAAAGGTTACTTTTCTGCAGAAATCCACTCCGCTCTGTTAAAAAAAAGTCTTGTTTTTTTCTATTTGCAAAAATTTCTTCCTAAAAGCTATAGCCGTAGATAATACAGAAATAATATTTTCGGGGCCTTCCATAATTTCACTATGTCTCATGTATACTTCAATCGTCAACCATCTCCCCATAATTCATAAAATTATCTAATTTTTAAAAATAATTTCAATACGAAAATTAGTTAACAACGGGCTAACATTGGAAGTTTTTACTCTCGTTGGGTTGATTATGCCAGAGTGACCTCAATTTTGATGTTGTTGAAAACAAGATAATTCTAAGACGTGTTATAAAATGACACGTAGAATCAGGAGTTGTGTGCATCATAATTTATTTGACATTTTTAATGTTCACCTAGCATGAAATATAATTATAGGATGGAAGTAAAGTTCAGTATTTTGTGACAATTAATCTTCATTCCACCAGCCATCTTTCATTCGCAATTCCTCATTGACCGTAGATCTTCCATCTCCAATGTCAGGTCCCTTATATTCGATGGATAATCTAGTTAATGTTCTTATCATCTATAAAGAATGTAAAATTAAAAGTGACAAAATCTCTTTCAATAAAAAATATGTACACTTTTAATCTTGAAAGAATGAAAAAAACGTTCATACTTATATGTGTTTACCCAAGGCAACATGTATAAAATTAACTTAAATCAGCAAAGTTGAGTATAGAAATTTAAAAATGGACTAGAGTTAGGCAAAAGAAAGCACATATGAGAAAAGGAAGTTGTTCAAAACAAACGACGAAGATGAATTCACCTTTTTAACTATAAAGACTAATAAATCAGTTCTATTAATAGATTGAGCATTGAGTTCACTAATTCTGCACCTAAGGGTCAGTTAAATTTGAACTTCCCGCTTTCTTTCTTTCTCCCCTATTTCTCTAAGGGGTGTAATTTGAAACATTTTAAACAAATTTCCTCTACTCCGTTCAGATACAGTAATGAAGTTATCACACTAATTGTGTAGTGGCTACATTTGCACGACTCACTCGACTCCAACATCAGTTGTTCCACACTTTAAATTCTAATAATTAAATAATTTTACATTTTTTATCTCGATTCACACAAAGAAATCAACATTTATAGGCATTATGCATTCGTTTATTTATGCTATAGTTTCCTGGAATGCCATTAGAATATGGATTCAAGTGAAATGTAATTTGGGGATATTGATGTTAGAAACCCAGGTCACCTCAAATCTCTCTGCAATACCTTAACCAATACTCTCGAGTGACCTCTTTCTTGTGTGTTCCATCTTTGCTCGGCTCTGCACAATCCTATTCACTCATCCAGATGTACCACGTGGAATTAAAAACGATAACTTTTCTCTCTTGATTTCCTTCACTCACCGATTCCCCTCACTGATTTGGCTCATTTTCTTATCCATGAGGCATTGGTCCTGGCGTGAATCCGCCATGAAGAGATCGAGGTAATTTCTTGATTCTCTTCCCCTCAATCAATGTTTTTCAATCTCAAACTTTGTGTTTCTCCCCTATAATGACGTATTTTGAATCCTCCAACTACTTTATTGCTCAGTTTTCATTAATATTATCATATCTAGTCAGTAATTATTTTTGTATTGTCACCTGAAGAATCTCCTACGTTTGTAATCATTCAAAAGTGATATGTATGCTATTTCTCAACAGATATCATATAATTTTGATACCTGTCTTAATGTGAGTTCCTCATTCATGAATTTCACGTCAGGGAAATTAGTTTACACTTATTGAGTTTTTCCAACGGCATCCTTTTCGCACTTACACTTCCATAGTTTTTGACTGCCTTATTTAAAATATTTCATAAAGACACAGTATGATGGCACGTGACATTTATTCATGAAAAAATACAATGAGGGGTTTCAGCAGAAGTGCTTTAATATAGATCACCACAAAGATGACGTAGAATTAGATATTATAACTACAATTAATTTTGAAATTGAAATGTTGCACGCGAATTTGTTAAAATCTCCTTGTTTTGACTGATACATCTATTGTTTCAGGGGAATTATTGATTAAAACTAGCAGAGAAAGTTACTCTAAAAATATATTAAGTTCCTAACAACACTTTGCATTTCAATAACGTAATTTATCACTAAATAACATGTGATTTGTATAATGTTTTAGAGATTATTAAAAAAATCGTGAAAAAATTCTTTTCGATATCTTTATGGACATTTCAGCTGATGTGTTATTTCGTAGGAGAGCAAATGAAAAACTAATGTCAAATTTAAGATTTCAATTGATTTGCACTGCCAACATTAGATTTTATTTTTTAACACCAAAACGGTAAGTTCACTATTTTCAGGTAATGGTGCAAAATGAGGGGTGTGATAACGAGTTAAGTACAACTTAATTCCTTAACTCTTAATTCTTACAATTTTGGGTACCAAAAAGTTACTCAATTACTAAAATTCTTCGCAAAAATGTGGTTCCGGGTAATCCGCGTTATTAAGAAAGTCTCTTCTGCCTCAGGAATTACCGGCTACGAGTTTCCTTCCTCCGAGCGCTTCTGTCTCTCCTCCAACGAGTTAAACGACCGCTTTCATTTCGTGCCCGAAGACCATTCAAACTCATCGGAATGCAATCGATACAACTTTAAAATTCTTCAGATCTCTCCGGCCCTCAAATCCCAGCCCCTATGCTCAGTAGCCCCACCCTCTCCTCCACCTATTCCTATGGATCCCGGGACCGTCCCCTCACTCTCCTTAACTTCACCATCCCTTCCCCGCATCCATTCCCCTCCTTTTACGCTCCAATTCCTTTCTCCTTAAGCCAATGAGTCGGATTCACCGGCCGCCTCTCCCACTCCTCCCCCTTTCTCTTTTTCCCATCGTTCCGTTCGCAGGAGGGATGAGTGAGTTGGGGGAGAGATGGTGGGAAGCGCTTATTTCTATCGCCCAGACTTGAGTTTCCTTCCAAATCCGTCCCATCTCCCGTATGACGAGTTCCCCACCCCTAACACCGTTTCCTTCCCAACTCGTCCCCTTATCAAACCTCTCTTGAAGGGGCTACATACACACATATATATACAACATATATAGTTATATGCATATGTATACATATATATATATATATGTTGCAGATATACATATAAACACACACGGACTTTTATTCACACATGAACATAACTTGTATATATTTTCAGGGATCCTATTTCATCACATCGTGACTGGAGCCTGGACTCCTTCCTCTGAGGGTCCCTACGGATAGACATAAAAGGGTCCCCTTTCTCTCGGATGTAAAGAGAATGGGCGTGCTGCTTTTTCCTTCCTTTCGAATACCATCTCTTGGTTAGTTTGGTATAAATGCTTGGTTTCACCTTAAGACTGTATCTTCATGTTTTGCTCCTCGACAACTAAACGCAGTAAAACAACAGTGCCATTCCCTAGTCAACGCTTTATTAAACTGGCAGACTCGGGTTCCAACTCTCTCAGATTATTGAAAAGGTGGTTAAAGCGTTCACAAAGCCCAGCGTTTCTTAATTGGGACGAAGTTAGGCATATGTCTGCCGTGACGTAAAAGGGATTCACTTTTTTCACTTCCCTTAAAATACAAACCTTTGAAAAAATTATGTTCCCCTGCACACATCCGTTTGGAATTTTTTCATAAAAAGATGCCTGTTTGTGTTTTAGAATGAAGATTAAAACGGTGTAGATAATTTTTAAATCGAATGAATTGAGCTGGATTGCATGAGATCTGAAGCAGTTTGGTTAAAATGTTATCAAGTGACTTTTTGTAATTCTCTATGAGAAATAATTAATTTTCATCCTAATTTATTTCAATATTTTAACGTTTCTTATTGCCTAAAAATATTTCTGTGTTACTTGAGTAGGAAAGACGCAAGCCTGCTAATCTCCGAAAACTGTTCAGTGAACATTTATTTTGGCTTCTGAGAAACCCGATGATTAGTCAAGAGTGGTTTCCTAGGTTCATATAGAATATCAGAATCATCCATCGTGTAAGAGAAAACAATCATCCCACTTTTAGAACTAACCATCTTTATTTTCACTCAACCTATTTAATCCCGTACTCTTTACACAGAAGATCAAATACTTTGAAGGTAACCTCATCGAGTTTTTGTGTCCATCGAAACAGAGATTTTGAATACCCGCATTGAATTTCCACTACAGACACAAAGCTTGGTTTCATACTTCCCCGATCGCCTCCCGTCACCGCTAAATTCAATTATCTCTTAATCTACTTAATTCTCACCGTAAATATTTTTTGCATTCTCCCCCTTTCCTCCACTCATCCCGCCTTCCTGCTGTCACGTGGATAATGAGCAGGCGATTGGAAGATTCAATTAGAAAGCGGTAAGACCCCCATCGAAGCATCGCATCATGCGTTACCCACATACCTCTCGGCCACACTTAATCTGACGTGTTCCTGCCAGGCCCTCCTCCCACCCTCTTAACATCTAACAAAGCTCTCAATCCTCCATTTCATTTTCCCCCCGCATTTTCTCCCGGACATCTTCTTCCTCTTATCTCTCTCTCTCTCCCTATTTCTCCCTCCCTCCATGATCTCTTGCAAAATTTCCCCTGGTCTCCCTCCCTCAAACACTTGACCCCTCGCTGTTCTCTCGTATATGTCTCTTTTCCTCCATAAAATTTCTTCTTTGCTCTCACTTTCCCCTTTTTGCCCGCCTCTCCTTCCCTCAACGTCATCTGCGCCACCCTCCCTCCCTCTCCCTCTCCCTCTCTCTCTCTCTCTCTCTCTCTCTCTCTCTCTCTCTCTCTCTCTCTCTCTCTCTCTCTCTTTCGCATTCCGCTCACTACGCCACCCCGTCGACAGACACAAACGCCCACTTCCTTCGCCTCCCTTACCCGCCGCTCACTCAATCCCGCCCTCTACACTAATTACCAATCAACCCTTTTTATACCTGTTCTTCTCCCTCTATTCTACCCCCGTCCATTAGCCTCTCTTTCATGGACCCAAAAATCTCTCTCCCTTCTTTTATACCAACAGCCACCTCCTACTCCTCTCTATATCTCCTTCGGATTTATCAATCTCCTCTCCTCCTCCATTTACTTCCTACTTATTTTCCATTTCACTCTTACCTTTCTCTTCTCCCTCTTTCTTTCTTTCTTTCTCTTCACTCTTACATTTCCTGCCGAGTACTACTGTTTCCTTGTTCCTTCTATTTATGTTCTATGTTTTCTGCGTACTATATCGTAAAGGTTATGTTTGATCCCTTCCGATACTTCATTGAATTTGATCCGATGTCCCCTTTCAATTTCACTTAGAATGAATGGCATTTTCGGCCACGCTTCAATTAAATAAATCAATATAGAAAGACAATCGTTATAAAATGTGTGTTGATCGATTTGATCGGATAAATTCTATAACTTATTCAAATTCAGTAATATACTAAGAAGATTATGTGTAGGAGACGAAAATAGTGGATGTTAGTGGCGTAGCATGTAAAGCGGTGTCATAACTTTTGTCAGTATGAAGTCGCAAATGTATGAAAGCCTGTTATAAGGCTTGGGAACCCAAAAGTACGAAGTCTACCTTGAGACCACTATGAGATTTTCAAACGTCGAGGCCCTGGTGTACTAAACACAGACTTTGTTCTATTTCAAATAATTTATTTAAATTATTTGAATTACAACAAAGTTTGATAACGTCCACATTCAATGGTATTTTAAAATATCTATAATTATTAAAGCGTGGGTGTATGAGCCAAAATTATATGGCTCATAATAGTAAATGTATGACAAGTTCACTGCAAAAATGGCATTATAATAAATGCTGAATTGCTTGTAATTTTCATATAATCATAATTAGGTAACCGGTTAAGTTAGTTTTGCAATAATTTCACCTCAGAATCCTCAAAGTCCGCAAAAATTGCCAAAGACGATTTAAGGAATTTCGTTCAATATTAAGACGTTGATTTTATTCTAAAGAGTTTTTAAATATGTGAAAATGTGCTATCCTAGTAAACATAATAATTAAAGAAGCGTGAAACGCTTAAATGTCTAAACTTTTGTAGGACACGTAATATCTAAAGACTGCAAAAATTTTATAACACGCAAAGCACGTAATTGAGTAATATATATTTGTAACAAGTTCAGCTAAGTCCAAGTTCTAAGAGAGCGTGCAAATGCATGTCAAATCCATTGGATCTCATTGAGTCTTAAAAATATTCAATGTTAACGTTTAGAGGAATCAATTTCATTTTCATTGTTTTCCATCTATAACGCATTATAAATTTACGAACACTAGTTAGTGTCTCGATATCTGTTTTAAACATGACGTGGAGTTCCGCAGTTTCACCTTACGCATATTTTTAGAGCTTTATACAATAATTTTCATTCAAGTAGATGCCATCCAGATTTTATATAACACAGCATATCGTACCAGTGGACGAGTTATAATAATTCAAAATATCAAAAACATATGGAAAAGGATAACATATAAAAATTGAAATGGAAGACCTACAGGATAACGAGCTTGCTGCTTATTTCGAGCCAGCTATTGTAATAAAAAATTAATGGATGCTAATAAGTACTCCTTTTCTGGAATTTTTACTAGGCCTTGATGTCAAGTTAGCGCCATAATTGTACCTAAAGCTGTAACATTTGAACGTGGAAACTAATTGGCTCCTGAGTCCAATTCCTTGCTATTTTATATTTGCTCTTCCTTGCTATTTTATGATATATGCTCTTCATAATCCAGTCCTTTTTGGATAAATAAAAGATCTGATCCTGTTTCAGCGTTTTCACAACGCGAAGAAACGTTTCTTCGACATGAACGCTAACTTAAATCATTAAAATATAGCACATTTTCTTTTTGTAGAGCTGTTTGATTGGTTATTTTAGTGCAATTACATTTGAATTATAAATTTTTTTTAGGTAATCTACCGGTTAAGGTAGGTTTTTGGATGGACAAAAACTATCAAATAAACATTTTGTGACTCCCCACCTAGCAAACTAATCTATATCAGGTCCCTCTTCATCTCGGTGTACTTCTTTCCTCCTTTCATCCCGTCCAACATCCCTATCCTGTTCCTACCCTTACCTCGCTTGCCCAACATTCTCCCCTCTATTACCCTCTTCAACATTCCACTACCGCTCAATACGCCTTTCATCCATTTTTCCTGCCTCCATAGGATTTCTCTCAACAAACCCCTCTCCTCCCCCACCATTTCTAGTACTTCCTCATTTGTTTTCCTTTCGGTCCATTTCACCTTCTCCATTCTTCTCCACACCCACATTTCAAAAGCCTCCAATCTACGTCTATCCTCCTGCTTCAGTGACCACGTTTCCGCGCCGTACATAGCTACGCTCCATATCAGAGTTTTTACGAGTCTTGTCTTAACATCCCTACTAAACGTCCCCGTCATCAACTCCCTCCTCCTTGAGAAAGCCTCCTTGCCTAGCGCAATTCTTCTCCTTACGTCCCTACCACTTTGACCGTGTTGGTCCAAAACACTTCCGAGATATGTAAACTGATCTACCTGCTCTATTTTTTCCCCGCCTATTTTAATATTTAGCTTAGCCTTTTTCTTTCTGGAAAATCGCATAACCTTTGTTTTACTAATATTGATTCTCATCCCATATTTATCGCACTGAACCTCCAATTCACTCAACAATGCTTGCAACCCCTTGGCTGACTGAGCAACTAATGCTTGGTCATCAGCAAACCTAACCGATTTTACGAATTCCCCTCCGACTTTCATTCCTACCTCCAGTTCTTCCCATGCCTCTTTAATCATTTCCTCTACATATACGTTGAACAGTACCGGTGACAATGGGCAACCCTGCCTTACACCTCTTCCTAACACTGCCCATCCGGACTCTCCGTTCCCCACTCGCACCTGAGCAGTCTGAGACATGTACAGGTTGCGGATCAGTCTCCTGTCCCTCCAATCCATTCCTATTTTCTGCAATACACGCATTAATTTTTCCCAATTCACTCTATCAAATGCTTTTTCGAAATCTACAAAACAGGCAAAAACGTCCTGATTGTATTCTATATTCCTCTCGACTAGTAATCTCATTACTGCAATGGCATCACGCGTACCTCTTCCTTTCCTGAACCCAAACTGATCATCCCCTAAGTAATCATTTGCCTTACTCTCTATCCTTTTGTTGATGATTCTGAGAATAACTTTAGCTGCGTGGGATGAATTATATATATATATATATATATATATATATATATATATATATATATATATATATATATAATTACTTTATATGTTTATAGGTATATATATATATCTATAAACTGTGTCCTAAATATACTGAAAATATAGGTTGATATCAGTATGCATCAGTATGCATCCTTCAGATTACACAATGATAAAATAGCATGAGACACGTTATTTTATGAGCTTCGCACCAAGGTAGAGTGTGGCAAGACAGAGAGATAATCGAGTTATTCCACGGAATATTTTCAGTGTTAATACAAATCTGCAAATATTTTGGTAATTGTCATGTTTTTACGTACTTTGAACCTAATCAAACTTAATTTTTGATCACCTTAGTGAAATATTTTTCATTGAAGTTTCATAACTGAATAATATAATCTAAATTTTGTTGCATCAGACATCTACCTCCATAATTTATAATCATACTTGATTGCATTTAAATATTTTGGTTAATTTTTGGGCAGTTTGAAAAGTTGTTGAACCTGAAAATTGAATCTTAGAAATCGATTCCCAAATCCTTGTACCGTTTTCTTGCAAAGCCTTAAGAGCGAAATCAAAGATGCGAGTTTAGTATTTTAATATTAACTATGACTGTTGATGAAGTCATAGTAAATAGGTTCCTGGTAGTATTTTTCTCCTAGTGTCTGAAAATCAACCGTTATTCTATTCCATTTTCCCTCCTAATAAGATAAATGTTTACACTAAGACTCACTTAAAAGGGTGTTTTTTTGATTTTTCATGGAAAAATCCTCCTTGTAATTTGATACTTTTGAAGACAGCCAACAAAATTTGACCTCAGACTTGAAGGCTATACCGAAAGAAGCGTTCCAAGCATTTGAAAGCTGAAAAAACGTTGGTGACGCGTTATTGACAGCCAAGTACTGAATCTTGAAGGCGATAAGCATGATCAAAGTTTAACTAATAAAATCAAGTGCATAGTCAAAAGGTCTCATCTTCTTTTTGAACAAGACTTGTAAGTGTACAGCCAATAATTCACACAACAGGAGTTCACACTTTTCACTAATCTCGACCACCGCATGATGATGTGTCTCCTCTGAATAGTTTCGTTTTCCCGAATGGAAAAATTATCGACAAATTTCAAAACGTTTGAAAATTCAGTTGAAAATAAAAGACACTTATTCTTTGCAATCCAATCTCAGTTTGCCATTCCGTCAACTTTCAACATTGGGATTCTAACGAGTGTGAAAGACTTGATTAATTATTAAGAAGTAAGTTATTAAGAACCAAAGGCTTGTCGCTTTCAACAACCATTAGTTATCGATCATTTCCCACTGATTTAGGTAGCCACATCGTCAGTGTACTGAATTATTGGTGTCATTTAGGACTAAGTTTTGGCTATTTTAACCTCAATTGAAACGGAAATATGACATATCCTTCCACTTCACAATGAGTATTTATTTTCAAAACTAGATTCTGACGGTTAAACTTCACCATTTAAGAGGTGTGCCATGGTAAAGGCATGATTAAGTTCAAAATGGAATGGTGATCGTTCTAAGAATTCTAACACAATCCGAATTTTAGATTCAGAGATGCCCGTTTACGCCTCTTGGGAGAAAAATATCTACCCACGTTCAATCGGTCAATAATTTCATTTGCCTGCTTTCACCCTCCCTCAAAGACTGTCCAACAGAGGAATAAAATCTATCTATCTATCTATCTCTAATTTCTCTCGAGACCGCCGTTCATTTCCTTGTTCGTGAAACAATTTCGGACCATATCTCTTTGCCACCCTACGCATCCGCGCCGAAAATCTTATTCCGTTTCATTTTCCTTGCTTCACCCCAGCGCACGCACGCTCACAGAGCATGTGCGTATGCTGAACGCATCCAATCTTTCTCCCTCCGGTCCGCGAAAGTCGCTCCCCTTCAAACGCCCCCTCCATCCTCGCCCCACTCCCGCGTTTAAGGGTCCATCCTTTATCGCTCCCATTCTCACCCACGTTTTACGTGTGGCCGTCCGCTTCCTTGCCTCCCTCCGCACCGTTTCCCACTCGCCTCTCATTTCCATACCGCTTCCACGTCACCTCCTCCTCAGCCACAGTTTCAGGTCCTCTTTGTGAGCGGAGAAAATTCAACTAGAAGATTGAGTTCGTTTCGACATCTTAAATTAATGTTTTATTTGCCGGAGAAAAAAATCAGCTGAAATGGGTCGGATTTTGTGAGGTGGCTGGTATATCACTCACCGACAAAAAATAACCAAGTCTTTGGTCAACATATTGATTCCGGAAGAATATTTAGTTAGCATTCCAATATCTATTAGGGTAACGCGGAGTCGGATTTCCACGGGCCATTATTTGACTAATTGACTCTCCTCAGCAAACTCTAATAGCTCCTGTTGATGGTATTGGAAATACTTATTTTGTTCTATTTCCTATGTGAAGTTTTAAATACATTTTTATTAAAATTTCGTTTGATATAATTTCACCAGCTGACTGAGTAGGGAAGGGGTTTTTATCGAAGAAACTCCTCAGTTTGATTGTGGTTTACATGAATTCTGATGGAATTTGTTTCAGTTTGATTCAAATTTTACTTACTTTACTGTCATTGACTCCAATATGATGCAAGATGCACTTACTTACTTAAAAAATTAATCGCTAAAATGACTATTCAGTTTCGACATCAGAAGGTAATACAAATCAGTTTAAAATTTTACCTTATATCATTTTGGGCTTTAAACATAAAAGATGCCTTGATTTGAATATATATCTACTGTAAGTGTCCTTCTTTTATGTTTCTGTGTGTGTAATATCTATTATCTTAGTGTTTGTGTGTTTGTGCGTCGCCGGAGAGCGTCATTTTCAAGATTATATATATATATATATATATATATATATATATATATATATATATATATATATATATATCAGTTCTAACTAATCTTCCGAGGAAGACGGAGCTCGATTCCGTCGAAATTATCTAGAAATAACGTGTGAGTGTTCCTTTTATGTGTTCTCATGTTGTGTGTTTCTGTCTAAGTTTTATATACAGCTGTATGTACATGTATATATATATATATATATATATATATATTTAACAGATATTCAACGTTTACGAATAATGTAAGACTGGGTATCACTTTAGACCAAGTTAACTAAATATATTAAAAAAAGAAAGAAGAATAAAATTAAAAGAGAAATATTTGTTGGACACAGTCAGTCACCATTAGGCATTGGGTATTACTAGGCAATTCATGTGGTGAAGTATTAATATATTTATTGCTTTGAAAGATAAAACGTTACAACTTGATTTCTATTAACCTCCTCCAAGGTTTATAAATTAATGAATAACTTGAAATGCATTTAAAGTATTGAATACCAATATGAAGTTATATACCTTACATATTAAAAAGCAGAACACAAAATAATAAGTTATAATTAACATGATATTGATAACTTTGTAATAATTTATTTCCCTAAATTATGTATTTAAACAGGAGCACTAATTAATAAGATATGAAAAAAACACGTATCTATTCATTTGTTGAGGCTAATACAAGGAATATAATTTGAATGTAGATTTTAGATGCTCTCTTTGATTTAGGTACTAAATACCTTGCGAATTTCTTAAATGTCCATCATTATTTCGTCCTTTGATTCTTCGTACCATCTATTTCTATCTTTCCTCGAACCCACTTGCCTTACATTCTCCCTTCTGCTGCGGCCTTGAACATCCCACTGTTTGCCAATATTTCCTCCACCGATATACTATATTTCGTCTGGCTCAGACTTCACCGAGCGGCTTTCTCTACTTCAATCACATCGTAGGGATCTTGATAAATACATACGGTCGTCATCATATTCGTTAGTCTTTTTTTCTGTAGAACTTATTTTATGAATTCTTCTCCATACCAGTGTCCCAAAACTCTTCTAACTGCGATCATATAATTTCCTAAAAGACCAAGCTTATTATTAGCGTTTTTCTCCATTTTACTCCTACTTAAGTGTTTAATTTAGCCATCTTGTTTAATCAGAATTTCATGACTTTGTTTACGACCATATTTTCCTCATCTCTCTTAGCTCATAGAAGTGGTCATATAGTTAGTTTTATCTTATACATACAGGTATGCCTTCTTGTAGCTTCGCACAGAATTCGGTTTGAGTTATAATAAAATGCAATCTAATATCAGAGACGATACACGTAATTTATCCCCTTAAAAATAATCAGGTAAGAAAATCTCTTGGTTCGCTCAAGGACGGATTTCTATTTTGTGAGTCAATAGAATGCATCCGCCGGCTCTTGTGTTTTAGATACTTAGTGCAGAGAGGAGTATAGAACACTCCAGACATGAATTAGGATAAATCAAAAGAAAAATAATATCATTCCTGAGGGATTTTTAGGCAGATGAATTACAGCCATAGGTGTAGGATAGTATGCTTTAGAGGATTATTTTACATGCCAGAAAAAGAAAAGTATTACTGACTCTAATTACGCAATAAAGACATTCTAAATAATTTTTATAATGAGCTAGATAGTTTTGTGTTAATTAAACTTTATTTTTCTGTACATCCTCAATGTTAAATTATGAGCCCTAATTTCTGCGTAATGCTGAATGAAAATCTCAATTCCCGCAAGAATTCCATTATTTTTAGTCGGAACGTCTATCACTTCAATCATTTCTCGTTTTCCATCTTCCTCTCAATTTACCCCTCCCCCTTTTCATCGTATCACCCTATCTTTGTTTCTCCACCCATTCTATTCCATCGCCGTTCATCTTGGTCCATCTTTCCCCTTTCTTTTCATCCCTCTGCCACCTCCATTTTCTCCCTTTTTCATCCCCCTCTTCCACCTCTCCTCACCCCTGCCCTCCCCGTCTCGTCCATCCCCCACGGGAGGCGCCCTAACCCAACTCCATCTTCTCCTCATCTCTCTCCTACGCCGCCTCCACCTCCTACTCCTCCTCCTACCTCTTCCCTGCAAAACCCCCGCCTCCCCCCTCCCTCTCTCTCTCCGCGCCGCTATATCGCCTCCGAGGGAGGGAGGAGGGGGGATGGGGGAAGACTGACTGTCTACAGAGTCGCTCGGTCCGTGGTAGTCGTTTTCCAAACCCCTCGAGGGAGTGACTGTTGAGAGGGGACGCGCGTGCGTGTGTTTTCGAGTGTGTGTTCGCACGTGTGCTCGCGAGAGAGAGCCGAGAATAAGGTGGGATCATCCATCCTCTCAACAACCGATTGCTTCACCTATTCACATTCAAACGACGATCATCACCCCGGGCTGTGTCTTACTCCCAGTTGCTCTAGTGTGTGCCACAGGTTAATGAATGTCGAACTCCATGTGGAATTCTAGAGGACCCAATTAGCAACCTTGTGGTACGAGACCGCAATTAGTTTTTTTCACCGCCGTTTCATTGAATGATGACACAATACCCATGCGAACTCGTGTAAATGTAAGGGGAGGCGAACGTGTGTGACAAGACGTGTGCGTATTTCGAGGGGGAGAGGGAGTTGAGAGGGTTTTAGTGTGGAGGGTTGCGAAGGGAAAGAGAGAGAAAAAGCGAAGTGTGCGATAGCCGAAAGGGGTGGAGAAGGAAGGTGGATATCCGAAAGGTGGGTGTGTCGCACGGTGGTGGTTAAGGCTCCGTAATTGGGGACTCTCCGCAACAGGTGTTCCCTCCTTCTCGGTGTGTGCCCCTTGCCAGGTGGGGAGGCTGATAGAAGGAGAGAGAGGACTACAGATCCGAGGATGATGGTATAGGCAGGAGAAAGCTCCAGGTGGGCGTTCCACTGGGGACGGGAAACAAAACAGTAGTGTAGACAAGAAGAAGAGAACAGGCGAATTGGATAATTGTGGAAGAGTAAAAGAATTAAGTGCTGAATAAGGCGACGTCTTTCCCGGGAGGTAGCGACACATTCCGTCCGTGCCAATGATAGTTCAACTTCGATGTTCCCACCTCTCAAATTAAGAGACATTGATGTGATAAGACAGAGTGCTACGACAGGTCGTTCAATTTTGTCTCTAAGGTAGCTCTTCGTGAAGAGTCTCACACTGACATTGATTTTCTCTTTCAACCGAGATGCACATTATTCGATCCTAATTCACCGCACTCTCGGTCAATTTCAATAGAGCTCATCGCTGGTCCTTTACAATTTATACAAAGAATTAATCACCAGGAAAAGGTTGTGAAAAAAAGGGTGATGGAGGGAGTGTGACGATTTATTCTCAATCACAAAGGATCGCAGAATAGCCGGGAGAGTCCGTGGGCCGCCCGACAGGGTAGTGCTATTTAAGAAAAAAATTGATAAAATATTATCCCCTTCGAAATAGCCTAGGCTTTTTACGGAGATAGGCGAAAGGCAAGGAGGAGAAAGACGGCGAAGGAGCACACCCTATCAAGACACTCTTCGTCCCGAAGAGCCTATTATAAGTGCTTCCTCCTCCCACGGAGCAACAACAAAAGGGAGAAGAAATTCTTGCGAAGCGTTTTTGAGGGGAGGTTGCTTCCTTTTCAGGAGTGAAGGAGGAACCCTCCGAATTCCTTTTCTTCGCCTTCTCCGAAGACATTTAGCGACTCCGCTTGTCCATCGCTCCCTCCCCACCTTCACCTCCCGTCCCATCCCGCCATCCTTCATCCCTCTTAATCCGGCCACTCCTCTCCCTCTTGTTCGTCCGTCCGTTCGTTTATCTTGCCTATTCCTCGCCACCTCCCTCTCCCCTCGCCTTTCCCCCCGCCCTGCCTTCCACAATCTTCTCCCCTCTCGTTTCCCCTAACCCCCCACACTTCTTCTTACCCCCGTCGACATGGACTGGAAGTGGAAGGAGTCGAAAAGCAACAAGTAAGTGTTCTCGGTCGACTTTCTTTTTTTTACTCTCACCTCATCTCTCTCTCTCTCTCGGTTTCTCACTCTCTGCCTCTCCCTGGATCTCTCTTTTTCTCTCCTAGCTTTACTTAACACTGAGCCGTGTATTCCTCCCTTTTCTTAACCCTCCTTCTTCCTTATTCTCCCCGGAGCCTCCCCTTACCTACCACTCTCCTTCCCCGTATCCCTTTACCAGGTGTCTCTCCTCTGCCGTCGACGATGAAGTCGGCTTCTCTTCCCTCCCCCAACTTTCCCTCTATCTATCTCTCCCGCCCGTTCAATGGATTGTGTTCCCTCCCTCCCCCTCCCTACCCATCCTTACCCCACTAAACCCCTCGCTCCTCCCCCGCTCCAACCCATCCCTTTTTCCGTACGCCTCCCTCCACACCGCCTCTTTTCTCTTGAGTGCCTCTCAAATCAAAACCAATCGAACAGCTACTGCCGATGCCGCAGCTTCGCTCCCCGCCCCGCTCGCCCGAACCGACGGTATTTCGTCTCTTCATTTATAACTCTATGCCACTAATACATTCCGATCCCCTTTAAAAGTGCGCCGTGATTCTCGTGCATTATTCAAGGGGTAATCCCTTGCGTCCCGGGTATCGCTCCCGCGGAAAATGTATCCCATGTTTTTAATTTCGGGTGCAATTCGCGGGTTATTCCAGGTCTCCTTAATCATCATCGAAATAAAATTCTCAGGAGTTCACCAATCTTTGAGGAGAATGAAGACTCGTGGAATAAAATTTTAAGAAAGTAGTGTTGAGTCGGAAAATTATAATTATTTGCGTTTGGGATCATTGTCGAAAGAAAATTTATTAAACTCAACAATGGTCACTTCTCTCTCTCCTCACTTCCCATAGTTTTTAAAAGGAAAACCTTTTTATTTCCATTCACTAATATCTGAAAATGGCAATGATAAAATTATCAATACTTTTTCTTATTTTTAATAAATATATATGCAAATAGCAATAGCACATAAAAGCACAATAGATATTTTATTTATGTATTGTGTAGAACTTAATAGTTTATTTCGGAATTTAATATCATATTTGTTTAGGTACATTAATAACATGTTTAGAGAAAAGATATCGCCATTATACTTATATTTTTTTATCATTGAGTTTAATTCTAATCAACTCCAACATTTGAGTAGATTACTTTTATGAAAATGTGATGAGTTGTTCATTTTCTTTAACTGATAAAGATTTGCACCAGAAGCTTCAATAATTTTGAACAAGTTCATTTTAATTCATTTGCGTGAAATTTATTTAGCACAAAAGAAAGTGTTCTTTATTTTATATAGGCAATCAGAGTCGCTTAAAAATACAAAAATAAGTACTGCTTATAGTATCGCGTAAGGAATGGTAATGGTATTCATTTGGAGTGGTTTAGGCCCTTAGCATAAGAAGAAGCTTTCTTTCCTGTGCATTCAATTGCAACCGTATTCTGCCGGAGCATTTAAGTGTTGAATCATAAATATCCACTCTAGGTTTCCGCCGTTGAGGGATTTTACCAATCCTCATTCCACTGTCTAGCCCCAACTCTCAGAATATAGCTCCTTTGCTCCTAAAAACTCTTTTGCTTTCCTCTTTTACCCCTTCTTTTTCTACTTCGTCTACCATCTGTTCTTCATTTCCATCCACCTCTTTTCCATGGCATCGAACACTTAATATATATTTATGCAGCGTATGAGCTCGCGTATGATTTCAACGTCACGTATAATGGTAGTTCATCTAAAGATTGCCTAGAAACGTAGTTTTCTCATTAAAAATATAGTTATTTGCAGTTTAAGTCGTTTTCAATGGTATTTTCATAAAACGCCTGGCAGCTCAACCTAAAATTAGGATAAAATGCTGATATGAATTAGAAATAGTGAAATTAACAAATACTAGATACTAAATACGAAACATATTAAACGAATTAATGGTCGCAGAACTACCCAAAACTCTGAAGTATTCACATACAGAAATGACAATGAAAATGATAACAATTTTAAAAGTCAATGCGATATAATCAATTTATATAATTAAAAATGTTGCCATCTTGATTCTAAACATCATTAAGCACATCATTCCACTGAGGTTATAAATCAATCAATGCGTCATTCTATCAAATGTAATTGTTAAATAATTATTTACCTGAGTATTTCCCTACGGTAACTTCTCATAGCAGATATTATCGATAAGTTGCAATTTTCTTGAAAAACTAAATTAGATAATAATTAAGAAATCATAATATTATTTATAGGATATGTTCTTTCAAATTTATTTTAGGAAAAACATTTCAGTTATAATGGCTTCCTTAAAGGTTAATACGAGGGCTTTTTAATTAGTCTTCCTTCTAAATGTTCAATTCAAATTATTAAAATGTAATTCTTTTTTGCAATACATATTACAAATACACATTATTAATTAATGCATATTACTTATTACTTATACACATGTATATTATTTATTATTTATATTACATATTATATACAGGTACATATTATTTTTAAATACTTTATTCATTAATATTATTTATAAATATGCTGTTTCCATTTAAATGAGGGTATAATCATTTTAATTCAATGTCAGGAAAATTTTATTCTATACGATTGTGTTTTACATAATGATTATTTATACATATAAGGCTTAACTATTTTATGTTTTTGTTAATTTTGTTCAATCAACGCGATTTTAAAACATTTACAACAACCATATTAGTTAATTTCAGCTTATGTGATTTGATTTCCACATGTCCTAAGAATGTGCTTCATATTTCGTTATCCGTTATATCTCGTATCTTCTAAAGAGGTTTTTTCTGTGGTAACTATGCTGAAGAGGTGATTTACCTGCAATAAAACCGTATGCAAGTTACACTCATACATTATACTAACTGTTACTAAATGTGCGTTGCATATTTATTTAGTTTCTCACTGTAGCAAATGTATGTTTTGTACGCTCGATATCAGCAACATTTTGACTTCAAACAGGACGACTGAGGTAAACAAAATTAATTTGAAAGAGTATTCCTGAAGCATTAATCATAGTTCGTCTAGCAGATTTCATTTGCTTCGTCTCTCCTTTGCATTCTCACCAATCGTACTGCACTCGTGACTTTTTCTTGGACAATGATAAGCTGAGAAAAGCAAAAGCTTTAGCAACCTCAAGTTTCGTTACGACATGATCGCTATCACTGTTTGAATATAAAATATATGCTCTTGCTTCAATGCCATCTAGTGCCGGCCAAAACAAGTATGCACGTGATTTTAAATAACCCAATCTGGTCAGGAAGGTACCTTATGTCTCCGACTGACATATGGAAGTAATTTATTGTTCGTAATGTGTTTTCTTAAAAATCACATTTTTAACATCGGCGTGATCTGCAAAGACGATACTTACCTTTTCTGGCTCCAAACTATACTAATATTGTTTTATATTAATTATTTGACATTACTATTGAATATTTTATCGTAATGCCGTACGATATTTTAATATATTTTGACATTTGCCCAAAAATATTTGTTACATTAACTTTTACATATTGTATTTATATATAACTCACTCACAAATGGAAAAGAAAATTAACATTAATTGTAAATCAATTACGGAAGATTGACATGTTGCGAAGACGGGATGTTATGATGGTTGAACCTCAAGACCTTCGATGAAAATGTTAAATTCTGTTTCGGAGTATTATATCTTGTTCCTCTTCCTTTAGGGACTAAACCAATTAGCCTGTTCCGAACACCATCCATTCTTAGGACGCCGTTAGATTTTCTTCGTCCTCGAAGGCAATATCTGCTAGCAGCTAAGGGTCGTCGGTCCTGAAATATTTTTTACAGATACTTATGGTGATAGATATTGCTTTGTTTTAACATTTTATTTGAGCAATAAGCGAATCTATAAGCTTAAGGGAATATAACTTAAGACATATTCCTAATTCTGTCCCGATGTTGTCATTTTCAATTCTATTAAGTCGAGCAGAAATATTTACTGATTTTAAGAATTTTATATCCTTCAGTTGTATTTGGAATTTGTCCCTGTGTTATCTCAAGACCGTAGGTAATGCAGTATGAAGGTTATCAAGCATGCAAGTAAAAATGCATAATTTTTGAGGTAAATATATACTCGTACATTTCGTACATATTGGGAGAAAATAAGACTTGACACATACTTTTCTCGTAGATATACTAGACTCAGCCTTGCATTCCCTTATTTATCATCTCGCTGTACAGATTTTGAATATATCCTTTCATTTATTAATTATTCGAATAACAGATTATAATTAATTAGACGTTTTTGGCCTCTTTGTTTATTTCTTTTTTTGAGTTTTCAAACCAGAGTTTTCTCAACCTTTGTTGAGTCGCTCAATTCTGCGGTCGTATTGAGTACGTTAATTCCTTTAATTGACGTATTCAATTGGATTTGCTGTTTCTTTATTTGCAAGACCGAAACCAATTTCGGTATGCAGATGAACTCAAGTTACTTTTAAAATAGCTTTGACCCTCGTCCATTTGGGTCATCAGGCATATGACTAACACATGCCTTTACAAAAACAAATACTTGTTCTCTTTAATTTCATGGTATATTAGGATCTGAATCAAAGATTCTTCTCATCATCAATATACTCGATTGAAACAATCACGTACATATTTTAAAACGTTACATTTTGTCTTTTCGCTTGAAAAATATTTCATTGGGAGTTCTATTTTTGTAATAATTGAGTTGGACTATCGTTTGGCACATATTAATGTAATTTATATTAAAGTTCTATTATAAGTTAATACTCGTACTAATGCATATGAAAAATAAAATTTAAGCCTACCTTTTGATTTAGCATGAGATTAATTGTTTCGGAAATTATCGAACAATCAAATAAGCGTATGTCCATTTGCTTAAAACAATAACATGAGTTAAACCTCATGATATTAATCGAGGTAGAAATATAATATATCCCGATTCACATTCTTGTTGTATAATAAAACACCTCCCTGGAAAATATACCTGTGATGAACTCGAAACACTTTAGAACCCTTATCGTTCTTTAAATCGTCACTTTTCACAATTTTCTTTTTACGAAATTTCCCCCGCATCGCCTCCTGAAATGTAATTAAGTGTTACAACCTGTCTGAATAAGGAAAATAATTCACTCAAAAATAAAAACTTCTGCAAGAAAACAAAAATAAGGAAAGATCCGTGTTTGGAAAATTTTATGTGTGGTCACCGGTCGACGCAATGGATATGCGGAACGAGTGGGTGCCAGTCGTGGCCTTTCGGCTAACGTGAATTCTTCCCCAGAAATTTCCTACGGCGAGGACTTAGCATACGCCCGAGCTCTCCTCTCGTTAGCTCTCCTTCATGCTTCTGCTACTCCAATGGAGAGTTCCTTCTCCGACAGGCTCAGCCCCTCGCCAACCTTCTCTCAGAGCCCCCTCTATTCATTCGAGCCTCCGCAAATGACGTTATCATGGAACTTCTCCGGAGATAACCTTCCTCACTCGAAAGACACGGCTGACCGTGATTCTTCTCCGTCATTTGGATGAAATTAGTCTATGATTTCGTTATCGTTGAAGCAGTATACTTTACAGCTTATTTCGAATAATTGTGGCGTTTGTGAAAACTCTTTGAGCTTTTGCAGATCGTTTTATGGTAAATTAATATTCTCGGAACATGCTTTGGTTCTCAACCCTCGTACTTCCAATAAGGTTGAGGGATAGAGTCTTCATATAGACTAAGCTCCACGGTTTAATATTGCCGATCACGATAGAAAGCTCGATGAGCTTTATAGCTAATTATAATTAATTGCGTGTGATTTCTCGTTTATCCTGCAACATAGGTTTAACGCAAATACATATATGTACATTACGTTGCCTACCCTCCGGGAGTCGCCGTGCTTTTTTTCTTACTCCTATGCGGGGGTCACGCATATTTTTCTAAACGTCTTCGGTAGATCTTTCCTCCTACTACTACCATGCATCTCTATACAATTGAAGCAGTTTGTAATTTTGTCGTATTCATAGTCAATCAGACTCCTTCAAAGCTTCCATTACGTACCGGCAGTTAAGATGCAAACAGGATCGTGTACGCGAATCAAATCATCCTGTGTTCTTAATAATATGCCATTCCTTATTTCTATATGTTCACCTTTCCAAACCTCAATAGTGCTAATAATGTTCATTGAATGCATAACCTCCATTATTTATATTTATCTAATATTTGAATTTTCTAATTTTTTTATTTCCATGATATGAACATTATGTGACAGTTTCGACAGAACTCATTCTTTCGCTCAAGTAAGATTTAATGTTAATCATTGTCCTTTTTCATTACTTTTCATATTGTCTCTTGATCTTTAATATTGTCGGCAAAAATGAAGAGCTGAAATACTCGATTTAAAATATAAGCATTGAAATGTAGATGATTTCCTTTTTGCTGATACATATTATTAAGGTGTGTCAGATATGTATAGAAGAATTTGTAGGATAAGAAAAAGTATCTCAATAACCATGAAATACTAACTGTGAATGGGAAAATTAAAAGTGTCTTAAAATTTTCAGTGTCAACCATTTTTCTTCCTCGTGGAAATTTTCACAATATTTACTTTTATGCTAAAATGTAGTTTAATTGGTTATTCTGAAAAATTCTCTCATCTCAATATTTCCCTCCCTGCGGCTTAAGTCAATAATAAATTCACTCAAAAATCAAAATAGTAGCCTGGATTATTATATTAATTCAATATCTAGTCAATAGTGAGTTAATTAGGTTCGATCACATTAGACGAGGTATTGGGGAAAGAAATAACCCAAAATAGATACGATGATTTTACATATGTTATCATTATTCAAAGGAAAATAATTTACATTCTAAAATGAGTAACCCGTGCGAGTACTTGAAAAGTAAAATAAATTGATAGTAGGTAAGTAAGGAGGTAGAGAATAGATATGAATAGACATTGATGTAGAAAATATTTTCCCGAGGTTCCAAAGCACTGTCTTAGAGACAAATAGATACACGTAGGTTTTCGAGGCATGTGTATGAAGAAGATAAAATGATTAAGTTGAGGAAGTGGAATGTTTTACTCATTTTTGAGTAAGGGAGCCTAGTAGCAATCCTAAGAAAGCACAAAAATAGGGAGCGACATTCATTGGTAGCTGACGGCCCTATAGTCATTCTCCCCAACCAATCACTCTCCCGTATAGGACAGGAGAATGATTGGTTAACCGGAAAGAAGAATGAATAGAATCGTATAAAATACTGCATGAAATGACGTTGAACAATATTTTATAACTTAGAACGTGCAGGCGATTGTTAATAGGCAATATTTGTTGAAAACCTTTGGCCCACTTTAATAGGTATATTACATATGTGGATGAAAATTATACATATTTTGGAGAGGATAATGAAAATTTCAGACATGCTAACCGAGATGCGAGACGAGGCAACACACACACTAAGTATGAGCAAAGGGCCGCGGAAGGCCTTGTGTTGCTTGTTTCTTCTTCTTTGCTATATAAAACGCTTCGGACGAAGTGGACGTGAGATCGGGCGCCAGCCAACACTCCCCCTAAAACCTTGGATTGAATTTATCTGCTCGTTCACCTTTAAAGGACAAAGCTTTAGCTTCACAGTGCGACTTGGGTCAACTCTCATTGGCTCCCGGTGTCGAATTCGATTCGAAGCCGCCTCGAAGGGAGTGGTGGGTGGTTGGGTGGGGAAGGACTAGGCGAGGGAGCGGAGTTGAGACACGGAGAGGGTGGGCGAAAGGGGGTTGGGATGTGAAGACGCGAAGTCATGAACGAGGAACTCCACGAGGTCCCCCGGCCCATGTTAAGGGGCGTGAACGGCCGGTGGAGGGGGTTCAGCGAGGAAGGGAGAGCGGGAGAGGGACCCGGGAAGAGAAAACGGTGGAGGGAAGGTGCGAGTGGAAGACGAGGTGGGGAAAGACAGAGAGGGAGAGAATGAAAGAAGTAGGAGAGGCACCTCTTCGTCTTGCGGACATGTGGGCAAGACGAACGGGGTGTGGAAGAACGGGGAAGGGAGGGCCTGGGGTGGGAATGATGGGGGGGGCGAGGGAAGGAGGTAGAAGGCTGAAATTGGGGAAGGATTTTCGAATGACCCTAGGGAATAGACGCTAACAAGTGGCGAGAAGGAGGGAGAAGTGTTTCTAGGGGTGGGTATGGGGGAGAAGTTGAATCGCCTCTTGCTCACTTGCTTAAAACAAAGGGAAATGTAGAGGGTAGCATTACTGTACTTAGAATGAAAAAAATGCTTAATTTCGTGGGCTCAACTGCCTTGGATATGATTTGGAGGCGAGTACAATGTTTGAAATATATAATATAATATCATGCAGTGTAACAACTACAGCTGAATAAATGATTGCGGTATTTCAAATGCATAATACAATTTTTATGCTCAAAGATATATATTTATAAAGTTTTAAGGTTAAAAATCAAACTAATTGTTCAGGAGAAATATTTAAAATAATTGGATAGATATTCATTACGTGCCATAATCGTAATCTTTGTGCATTCAAGTGCATTCCTGGCCTAACTTATTATAGAGCCAATAGGGAGTTGTAAATCTAATCTTATCTTCATGCACGGCATCGAAGTAGAATTGTTTGGGAAAAGAAAAGCCCTAAGGGGGCGATGAAGACAAAATCAGTCAAGAAGCTTCAGCAAGGGAGAGAGGTCCTTCTCGCGAAGGTACTCTTGAAACAGGACGTGACGATTAAATCCACGAGTGGTGAAATATGTCTCGCTGCATCTCCTTGTCTCTGATTTATATTTGTATTTTTTTACTCCTGATGGATCTTTAGTGCTTAATAATGCACGGGTGCTGACGGGAACATATGAGGGTGCGTATGGATTTTCCGCCGTTCCCATGGCAACTGGTATTTGATCGCTTTCCCAGGTGATCGGGAGAGAGAAAGGGGAGGAGAGGGAGTGGCTGAGGGGATGGAGCGACCAAGGGGGGGTAAAGGAAGGGTGGCAGTGAAGGTGGAAGGGTTGGTGGAAGGGAATTTCCCCTTTTTTATTGGGCACACTTTGTGGAAATAAATAGCGGAATGAACAACCCAGGGGAAAAAGGGCGAACAAGGGGGAAGGGTGGGAGGCGTAGAGGGGGGCGAGGAGTAGGTGGAGGAAACTCGGGATATCGGGCGAATATTCGATTAATTCGAAATTAAATCACGGCGAGCGACCGAGAGCAAATACTGAAAGCAAGGAAGAGTGGGGCGCCATTTGAGAATCGCCTTTTGTGTCACTGATAATGTGAGGGAGTTCTGGAGTTTTTATCAGAAAATTGTTATATTTCTTCCCCTCCACGACGCCAATTCTGTTTTTCAAACTATGTTACACGTTATCAAGTTAATTATGAGATTCGTTTAGCACTTTTTTGCTTTCAAGAACGTTTTAATAATGATGTCACACACATTATTTTTAAGTACTTAATTTTTTTTAATTAATACACCTTTTACAATGATAGATTAGCCAGCTTTTTAAAAATATTTTGGGCATTATTATTCCATTAATTTTCTTCAGCATTTAAGAAAGTGGTGAGCGTTCGTATAGCTCCGCAGGAAGTGATTGCTAGCATATTAATTAGTACACACAAATTCTAAATGCAATATGAATCTTTTAATGCTTTTTCAGCATGTTAAGTAATAAAATAATACCTTATGTGTAGACCATCACCAAAATAATTCATGTCATATAATGAACGTTTAGTTCATTTAATAAAAATTTCATAAATTTAAAATCCATCACTCATTACTCGTGTTTATACACTTAGTCTGTTTCATGTTGATTATTCCCATTAAGTCCCACTCTCATAGAAGAAACTCGGGTGAAGATGTTCTTCTTAATTTGAGTTCTCGTTTTTTAGTAAATGATAAGGATTCAGAAGATGTAAAACGACCCTAAAAAGGATCTCTCATTTGAGAAAGCCAGGCAGTAAAAGGATAGAAGGGGTATGAATTACTCTTCAAACGTGGAATATGTAAATGAATGTTGAGACTCTCCAAGAGACCACGCAGCATCGGAAAACAATTAGACACGTGACCTTAAGGAAGGAAAAACTCCAATCTAGGGAGCCGCCTATCACCCGAAGTAGAGGACACTGGCCTCGCATTCGAACTAGCTTCCGAGCGACAACGCCCGCAGCCACCCCAGAGGAGGTGGTGGAACCCTCTCATGCCGATTAGTTTAGCTGATGCAGTAAATTTTCTCTCACCTTCCCCGTTCGCCGTCCTTTTCGGCTCTTTATAAGCGCGCGGCCGTGACTGGAGGAGAGGTGGCGGTAGTGAGACCAAGTGCCGAGGTAACCATCGCTCTCCCGTTTCCCTCCAAAATCTAGGTTAACGACGCTCCCAATCACGCTTCTGCGGGAAAGAAAAAGGACCCGAAAAGATATTTTTTTTGAAAAAAAAAGAGTAGGCAGTTAATGGACTCCCACAAAAGGAAGGAAAGATGTCTTGTTTTAAACATGCAACCAGATACCCAGATAGAATGACCGTGATGACGAACACCGTCATATCCTTCGCAAAACGTAAGAAGTACTTGCTATTATCAAAAAAAAGTCTCGTGAGGAGAGGGAGGCATCCTTAAAAAAAAAACAAATTTCTCGTTCGGTGAACGATAAATATGATTATTAGATGTCATTAGATGTAGACGGCTATGAGAGTTAAATATGTTAATTCTATATCATATTATTAAGCATCTGCAGGTGGCATTTTTTATTTAAAAATGAATGGCTTTCTCTGATGTTTATTTAAAATACTACTCTTTCTGGAATATGATGGACCAAATTTACTCGAAGATTATTTATTAGAAATACTCGTAAATATATCAGAAAAATTAAAACATATTTGAAATTTTTTGCTTATGTTATTTTATTATTTTCTTGGAATTCCCTCTGTTTTTTGCTTGCATGTTGGTGGCATATTCTATTTTATAATGGTGTAATAAATGAAATACTCGTATTCTTACATTTCTTCAAACTAACTGAAGTTATTTTCTAGCTATAGCTCCACATGTAAATGGCTATTATTCTATAAATGGTTAACTGTTCAATGGTTTTGCGAACACATCTAAGGGAACAATATAAAATAACACATATTTCTCCACAAATGGAGGGTTTTTGCGAAATTCAAGATTATCCCTCACTCGTTTTATTTCTACTAATTTTCATGAATTTTATGCACCTTTTTAAGTTTGATTTTATCTCGGAGACTCCCTTTTTCCCTTTTGGAGTGAAAAAAGAGAAATTTAAATTTCATTCTCTGAGAAATTGGTCCAATTTGATATTATCCCCTACCCGGGCTTCTAATGTGCCCATTTCCCGTGTCTCTCACCTTGATTCATCTCCTTCTGTCCTTCCCTCCCCCTCGTCTGTACAGGTCCCACCCTTCCTCCCTCTTCCATCCCCCACGTCTCCCCTCCCTCCCACGCATACATTTCTATCACCCCTGCCCATTCTGTTACCCATTTCCCGAGACACATGAACGAAATTGATAGCGCACATGAGGCCGAACTACGCCGAGTCTGACCGGTCTCCCCCGCCCCCAGCCAGCGTCTCTTCTTTCTCACCTTCGAGCACAATATATGAGATCGCCGTGCAAAGGTTGAAGGAAAATCACTGGGTAATAATATTCCTTAAAAATAAAAAATCTCATCGTACGGATAAATCACTCAAAATCGGTTTGATCGTTAAATTGTTTTTTTTAATGTTGTATTCCCGTGGGAGGTTGTAAAGAATGTTTTTGTATCGCATATTGGTTAAATTAATTCAAATAGTTTTCAAAACATAGATCTATCTCGTTTATTTGGCCATAATGAGAGTGATTCCTTAGTAAGAACGTTTTGATTTTTATGTGAGATGATGGGCTACAATAGTTTTCTTTAATTTATTCTTCCTCTCGAGTTTATACTAAGTTCAATATTGTGCAAGAGAGACCTTAACGTGACCCTGGCTTAAATGCTGACAAGAGCGGATTGAGTTCAAAGAGATGATTCTTATATACTTTCAAACATGAGTTCAAACTTGTCCCCTTTATTGTAAAACTCTATTCAATATCCCAAAGATATGTTTTAATTAGCTTTCAAATTTAATGCGTTATTTTACATAACAGAGGTGAATCTTGATTTATAACTACTGTGTTTAATATCTGATCATTTTCAATATCCCATGCTATACATTATTCGATTCGTAAATGTCTTCCTAAGGTCTTTTTGTCATGCCTATTGAATTGTTCTCATTATCTTGGTAATATTTTTAAGGACTTCGCTATGTTTCTATTTTTTATCGCTAAATCATTTTTTTATTTGCTCTGACTGTCATCACATCCTTTTTCTGTTAATCGCACACTAATTCATTTCACTTTTCTTCATCTAATTGATTAATTGTAATATATTATTCACTTCCGCGGAAAATTATCTCCAGATAAGTGTTTGAATGAAGTATCTTCGGGATTGAATCAATTATAAAAGAATATGAAATGGGAACGATAAGGAAACACAGAACATTTTTGAATGCATTGATCCGCGGTGTATAAGAGTCAAAGATGTCTTGTCTCGCGCGGCGTTAAATGATTGGTTTGACCACTGAGCACAAGGCGAGCTTTCCGCTCGGGGAAAGTAAGCAAGCTAGCCGTGCGATGTGTGGCCATACGTACAATGTATCCCAGAGCTCAATACCAGTCGCGCCATTACAAAAGTCAAGGACGTGAGGTGTTGTGGAGCACGAAAATGGATGGGGAAATCTCTTTCTCCCTCTCTCTCTCTCTCTATCTTTTCTCTCGCGCACACTCACACACTGACCTCTTCCCCAAGAGACTCCTTTCGGCGTGGAAAAAGGGGATTTGCACACGGTCCCATGCGCGATCAATTCCCGCGTAACAAGAACTGGCAAACGGCTTTTGGAGAAACACCTTCCGTCATCCTCTTACCTCCACTCCACCCTTCAAAAGGACCCAACCCGCCCTCGATTCTCCCTCCTCTACTTCCCGCACCGTCGCCGCCCACCATCCACCCACGCACCGGCGGGTCTCACGCACACACGCCGCCCCCGGCGAGCAAGTGAGTCGTATTTGGGAGGACGGAGTGGTCCCGTGGGAGTGATGGGGGGAAAGGGAGACTTGAGTTTAAGGGGAACGGTCCACGAGGGTCCGTCCCTTTCTAGAAGTCCCGAGGAAGCACGATAATCTTGCCCTTCCCGAACCCCCTACTGTCTCCTTGTTGTTTCCTTTCCGCTCCCCCCTCTTCTTTCGTCCAGTTTTCACTATCCTACCCGTTCGTTTTGTCATGTTTGGATTGTATCTAGACAGATTAAATGTGGTTGCATCACTTCTCATGTCTTTAAATCTGAATATCGGATTAATTCTTTACTTTTCACAATTATCAGTCCCAAGCATATAACGCTATTTTTTGTTGTTCACCAAATTAAATTTTATTTTGTCCTCTGTCAATCCTGTTATATTTCCACTTTCATTTTCAGTAAAATGGTAACTATATGTAGAGAAATTTCTTAAGTTTCTAATTGTTTTGAAACATTATTTGTAATTTTTAAAACTGCATGGTCTTTTTTCCCCCTTGCTCTCCTCCTTCCTAAGAGAAATTAATATATGTCACAAGTAATAACTCACTATCAGCGTCTCTAAAGCTTGAAAATATTTTATCAATACTCTCAATACTTTTTGTCGATAAGTTTTTCTAGAGGTGAATGGTTCCTTTAAGAATTCGCTCATTAACTTGTAATTCTGCCCATTTAATGGAATAATTCAAAATGCCTATTATATCCTTGCTAGCTGACAGCCGTAGTCACCAGGACTTACTTGAAGATTTCTGATAATCATAATTAAAGATATCTAGCATAGCAAAAGTGAATTCTGATGATATAAGACATCAAAAATGGCAGTTTGTTAAACGATAATCCTCCCTGTGTTACTGTATGGTCGTAAAACTGAATAAAATGGATAAAAATGCTTTTCGACTAACTGCAGTAACAGTGGAATTGATACTTAAGGAGTGTTTGTCGTTGAAAAAGAGAGATAGGGCAAATATTCAGACGTTCATGAAAGAATGATGATTGAATGCACAAAAATGGAAGAAATGTACCACGCTGTTTTGTTCATGATCAGAAAAAGGGAGCGATTTCACTCAAACAGATATATGAGAAAAGAGTAAATGGGATGACGGAGTGATGTTTTAATCGACAGGGGTAGACCGAGAAAGTCCTTGGTGTATGTGGGTCGGTGACTCTCTCTCAAAGTAAAGAATATTAGAAATTACAGCAATAGGAGAGACTGTATGAAACGTCACAGAGGCAAAGGAGTATGCAACGATATGAGAGTGTGGAAGAAATGACTAAAAGGTGGTAATAATACTGTAATTTCCCGCATTCCCACAAAGTGAGACAAGACATTCGGTGTCTTAATTGACTATTAAGATTTCATTAGCACCTCCTAAATATTTGATTGCAGTAGCGCATTTTCGTGACAGGTTTCACCTCCTGTTTTTGTACACCGCTGGTCTCGTCACGCCCGCGAATTGTATGTGCTATCTCCGGCGTCCTAGCACAGTGTCGCGTCGTCGCGTGTTTCAGCGCGCGGACCTATCGCTCCCGAATTGGGTTTGCTCTCGGAGATTCTTCGTGATTCCAGTGGCGTCAGCGCGGCGCGAGGCGTTGTCTCCCGGGCGAGGATTCCCACGGAAATTTCCCCGAATCGCACCACTTCCCCGCTTGAAATTTCTCCCCCGACTCTCCGTTTAGATTTCTGTGTGCAATGGGGGGAGAGAGAGAGCGGGGGTTGTGGAGGTTCGCCCTTCTCTATCTCATATCCGAGCTCAAATGGGGGTGGCGGAGGAGGATGGGAAAGAACTCTATCTCCCCCTCCTCCAACCCTGTCGTTTCCCTCCACCACCTCCCTCCCGTTCCTCCTTAAGGAGGCGAGGACCCTTTTCCTCGTTCGACCTTCCCCCGCAGTCCTCTCCGGTATTTTCCGCCGATCCCTGCCTCCTCTCTCTCCCTCTCACCCTCTACCTCCATCCACCCTTTCCCCGCTCATGACTTTCTATTTGATCTCTGACAGGGGGAGGATGTGGGGGAGAGGATCCGTGGAGACATGTCTCGTGCAGAGACTGCCATCCTCCCTCCCCTCTCGCACACCCTTCTCCACCAGTTCCCCCGGAGGCAGAGCCGAAAAAGGGTGAGAGAGAAGTGCCCGCGTGTTAATGAGTCCGGGGATGCGGGAGGGGAGGAGAGGTGGCGGTCGTGAAGTGTGGGGCGGATGCGGTTGAGGGTGGCGGGGGTGGAGATGGAATGGGTGAGGGGGAGGTAGAGAAGTTGTGGAAGGGGGAGATTCTGAATTGAGAGCCCTTTGTACGGACGCGTGGAGATAGGGAAAATATTCCTGGGAGCAGACCCTGCAGATACGTATATCTTTTCGCAGCACCTCGTGTTAAGGGCGGTAAACGGCAAGTGGTAGTAGTGACGACTACTCTTACTATTCGGTGCTGGAAGGATGAATGCCTGGGCTCTGATTTTTCATGACTTATTGCAATTTATACTAACGATTCGGTGCTCATAGTTCCAAATTGTGTCATCTGCCTTCGACTCACAGTGTTAAGTATGATAATTTTCAAATGTGCTTCTCCATATCTCAAAACATTAGCCTAGGGTCAAAGTGAGAGCATAACCTGAACCGTTGCCTTCGGTTCTAGTTATTTTTTTTAGTTAATTTAGTTCCTTGAAAGCCATCGCTAGGGTGTGTGGCAGGGAGTGAATATACACCAGACTACTTTTGACCCGAATATGATCCTACCGTGGTCGGACAATGTTATCCTGATCACTTATCGTTCGTGTAAAAAAATGTCTTCAATTGCATAAGTTCATACATACTGTATTAACACGAACATGCGAGATGAAAAAAGACAATTTAATATCCCTCTTGGCACATGAGTTTACGAATCAATTTTATGAATCCTATTATGTTTACGAGTGTTATTTTTTATGTTAGGTCCGTTTGATCATTGAAAGAATGTGTTTATTAGAAAAGTTTTTTGTTGGCTGTTTGTTTTATTTATATACCCTGCAAGCCACCGCTAGGGTGTGTGGCAGGGGGTGAATACACATCAGAATAATTTTATCTGAACATGACCCAACCTCGGTCGAACAATGTTATTATGATCCCCTATCGTTTGTACAAAAAATGACATCTTAAATCTATCTGTTCTACCCTTAATCTCTCTAATATTATTAGCATGATCTCTCCTACCGTAGTGTGATGGGGGTAATAATACATTTTCAACATCACTGATAAAGAGACATCCTTTCAATTTATGCAAGAGCTTCAATCTGTAATTTTACCTTCGCTCCGTGAGTTTCATCTACATCTACATAAATACCCTGCGAGCCACCAAAAAAGGGTGTGTGGCAGGGGGGTTAGTTAAGTTAATTAGTTAATAGTTTAAGTTTCCTAAAGACCTAATTCAGTTTGTTTACATAATCGCCATTCATTTCTGAGCACTTTTAAGTAGAAGTGCGTCCAACAAGAGGGAACTTATCAACCTAATCTTCAATCACCGATCAAATGCAAAATGACCACAGCTGTCCGTGCACCCAAAAAAAATCACACCCCGATCATACTATATGGCAGTTCTTGGCCCACTTGTTGAATAATTTCATCGGTCTAGCCCTACCACTCCGCTCTTCATAATGCACACTTTGTCGGCCATGTTTGAAGTCGAGTCTCTACACCATGGTCTAATCTTTTTCTCCGCTTATTTCTTTTGGTTCATAGACTCGGCACAGTCCCGATGAATTGGGGTTGCTGATAATCCTTCTGCACACTAAAATCGAATAACAGTACGCACTTCACGACTGAAGAGAGCAATGATTTTCGCGGACATCACGTGTGTTATTTCAATTCACCGACAGGCAAACACCTACTAAATCAAAACAATAACATCAGTGATTTAAAAAATAATCAATAAATGGCTCTGCAGGCGTGCAACATTATTCTGACCCAATACCACTAAAATATCAGGAAACAGCTCTTACTTTTCTAATATGCCTCCTAAGAAAATAAATATCAAACTTCAACTAGCCACTCCGCAAGTAATAGACTACTTTTTGCACACTTAAACTCATGGTTGACTTTGGATCATTCGCATCAACTCCCATTGCAAATGCATGAAAATTTTAGCTTTATAGCTTGCAGGCTTCTATACTTTTTCATTTAAAATTCAATATAATGCTAACAAATATTTATTCAGGGTCTTTCTTATCTGCCACCTTCGAGCAATATATAGTTATGTAGAATATTAAAAATAAAAAACTTTATTTAAGAAAGAAAATGTAATGAACTTTTCTATTTTTGAAGCGAAGTTGTGAGATATTTTTCAACATTTACTAAATGCAGCGATATTAAAAAGCGTTCTTATAACCGTCTAAGGCATTTTTGAAGTATTTATAGTTTTAAACCGGTTTAAAATTCCCCAATGGAATCAACGTATAAATCAATAGGATTTATTTACCCTCGTCATTTTTATTCATTTATCTACGCCGATCCCTCTGACACTAAATCGATGACATTCCGCTCAAGGACAGGCATAAAACTACGAAATCCTGATACTAATAATATAATCTAAAATTTGGTTCCAGAAACTTTTTTAATTAAAGTACAGTTATATATATTTTTATATATGTTATATAAAGTATGGAATGTGTAGTTATATTTCTCTAAATGAGTGGATTACGATGCGAGAGTTTCAGGCGTCAATTATATATATATATATATATATATATATATATATATATAATTTATTTATTTATTCACATGGAAATAGATAAGGAAAAGGGGATAGGAACACACATAAGGACGTACACAGGATATATATATAATATATATGTACACACCCGGTTAAATATTCGATACAGGATTGCATAACCTATTATGACAATTCTTGCTAGACAAGCTTGTCAGAAGCATTCTATATTTCCATGAATATTTATTTATTTTTCAATTGAGTAACAATTCAATTCACTATGGAAGCAAATTATTTGTTATTTTTCTGGAATTATTTGTTATTTTTCTGCCAACTTGTTCCAGTAATTTCCTGTCATTCCAGTTTATTTGGTATTAGGTATCTTGACTGAACCACCATGTACATAATGTTATTTCATAGCTCTGGATTCCTATTGGTGAATTTACTTCCCAAAAGAATTTATTTATGTCATAGATAGGTTGTTGTTCATTTCTTCATTTCCTTTGGTTGTCTATTACATCTATGTAATAAAAAGATATTTTTTGCGAGAGACCTCTAGTTCACTTTGCTTATGGTATATTCTTGTATTCTTGGCGTTCAGTTGATGAAGTGTCGAGAGAATTTGAAGTATATCGTGTTTTTGGTCATTAATGCTTAGTTTGAACAATCTGTAAGGCGTTCTCAAATTTGCCTTAACCTAAAGTGCTTTATCGTATCACTAAAGAAGTAGTTGAGACCCTAGTTAATAGGAACAGTGGGAAATTCATCCTTTAAGTAGAGGGATCACGTAAGCTTTTCGCAGAGGCAGTTTATATTTTGTCTTGATGCGGTGTGCAATTACTTCTGTAAAGCAGTTTAACCCATTGCCTTCCAGTTTAACAGATCCAAATTAAAGCAGAGCGAAGGGCAGGCTATTCAACTGTTTCTAGAATAGCATAAACCTTTATATTTGGTTTTTGGAAACTATATTATAATCAACGCGAGAACCTGTTTCGATAGTTAAGGTTCACAGTTGATTCTAGGCGTTAAAAAAAAGCGTTTGATATTTCTGAACTTATGGCAAGTCTTTTATCTATACCATCAGCTGCTTCCCGTAAATTTGTTGTATTTGGATACTATTCGGAGACATTTTAAGTCCTTACTCGGGTTTTAAGCCGAAATCCACCGATCCGTGGGTAAAGGAAAATTAAGGAAAACTTTCTGTTTTTTTCGAATCGCCATTTTGATTTTTTTTAATTATTCTAGTCATATTTTTGCCTAATAGAGTATTAATCAATCTGCTAAACTATTGATGATGATTTTGCTAGCAAAAATCGTTTCACACGTAAAATAATTATAAAATCTGTCGAGTTATCTCTGAAAAAGTTTGAGTTCTGTGGAACATTTTAAGGCTGTGAGATTTCCCAAAGGAAAGCGCAAATTCCCCGCTTTAATTAATAACTGATAGTTTAAGAAAGCGCAAAATCCCCGCTTTTATAAATAACTGATAGTTTTTTAATGACAAAGAAGTGCAAGCTAGTCAGCAATATGATTCAAATTACCAATAAGAAAGAAGAGAATGGTAAAAATGGGAAAATTTTCACAAAACTTATTTCAGCGAGCATTATGCAGCACCGAACTCACAAATTGCTCATGGTTCAATATCATCCAGATGGTCATTAGCCACATACATCAAATTTGATAGTCTCATTTGTATCAGTTTTTCACTAGCTAATTTTTAATAAATGTGGTAAAATACGTAACACCTACAATCCTGCAGGAATTTATCAAAAATACGAATGGAATGTTTAAAAAATATAATCCTTAATAATTGGTAAAAGTATCGGTAAAAAAATAATTGGTAAGAGTATCGAAAGTTAAATAAATTATCTTATTAGAACTCATGAAAGCATTGGAGATCACTTTTAACATTCTTAGACTAAATAAAAATAATTGGTTTTACTCGAGGGTAGATTTGGGAGAGGGGATAATGATTTTCGTTAAGACTATGGATCCGAAAATGTGATTTTTCCGCGAGTATCACAGAATGCAGAAAGCAATTGTAACATTGGGAGCAAAAAAAAACGATCAATTGTGAGCTAATCAGGGCCTTGGGCTTATCTCTAGATAATGGGGATTGTTATAAAGGACGTTCGACAGCAAGGTTAACTCCACCATGAAACCGTGATTGTACTGGCTTAATCTCCTTCCATCTGAAGGAACTTCTTTCATCTGCCTCCCTTAACCCATCCATTTCTATCCTTTCTTCTGGGCCCCGTACCTTCCTACACGTCTCACTATCTCCACCCCAGATGCTATCTTTCCTTCTCTATACTCCGCGTTAGGTGTATACCCAGAGTTCGTATACCCAGAATCTCCACGTGACCGCATGTACAGAGACAAGGGGAGAGTCTGAAGATAAATAAATATGTATCGATATGAAGAAAAGAAAAATCCTCGAGTAGATTGGAGTATATTTTCATAAAAGTAACGAACATAACGAAGTGTAATAGAATATTCCATTATGGTATCGACGATAAACGCAAAAGTATTTAACGAATTAAAGTTCTTTCATTATGATATTTGGTCATTAAACATGGCTCTTCGCTAAATATTTGACAACTTTATTAGGGCGAGACTGAGCTTTTATATTTCCTTCTTCCACCTAACCCCTATATATATACATATATGATAGACAATTAAAAATACCCAAGCTCAATGTGGAGGAAGCCCACCTAGGCGTGAATAGAACCCGCGACCTCTGGGTTACCAGGCAAGGACATTACTCCGCCGCCACTGAGATCATAAATAGATAAGGTCGAGTGTAGAAAATGTTAAGAGACTACAATTAAAACAATATTTTTGCAAGTAAATTTCATAATTCTCTAACCACATTGCTAGAAAAATTATTATGATTGACAGTCACATTCAAAAACATGAAAAAATACATTCTTGGAGCACACCATTTTTAACAGCATTTGCACATTGGCTACTGCACTTAAAATAAACATTAATTTCAGAAAACAGTCCTTACAGACAATAGAAAATTGAAATTTTTCGTATCAATGTACCAACAAGGAATGAATACAGACATCCGTTGACAAGTAATTTTGGATCGGTTTTTAAGATGCAGAAAAGGTCGGCTGTTTCAAATACTCCATGCAAAAGACATGAAGGAATGAGAATTATTACGAACGTTTTGATGGAAAAATCCTTTGCTCCTCGAATTAAATCGGTTTTCATCTTGCAATGTACATATTAGGCTTAATCCATTTCCCATGGTGGTTTGAGGCAAAGCCTCCTTTTATGTAGGTCTCCTTCGTCTTTCACCCATCCTCAAGTTCTCCCATTCTCTAAAGGTCAGTCTTAGCCTTTCCTTTTACGTATCTCTCGACCAGAGATGTAGGCTGCCGCAGACGACCGACATCTCCCCCCACCCCCTCCCTCTTTCACCCCTCCCACTCTATCTTTTTCATTGTACGTCGCCACACATCCCTTTCTCTCTCCTATTCCCTCTCCCTTCCTTGCCTCATCCGGACTCCACGTGACAGCCGCAGCTCACGGCAGAGACTTCACCTCCACACTTCCCTCCCCCGGGTGCATATCCACTTTCCTTCAAACTCGGGTGAGATGGCTTGAGGGTGGACCCTTCACCCTACTTTGGTCGGCCTGCCTCCAAAGACGCATGTTTTACCTGATCGTTCTTCCGCCGGCTTTCACCGCACACACGTCTACCGAAATAGTGTCTAGCTCCTCGAAATGTGACCGGAAGAGAACCACGCTTTGTTTCCCTTGTAATAAAATCCTAAAACGTTTCTTTCAAAGAAATTAATTAAGTAGTTAATGTGAAGTCTCAAACCAAAAGATTTTTGGCTAATTTTCCTCACGGTGGTAAGAAAAATTAGTTAAAAATTGCTTTGAGAATTATGCCTAAATTGAAATAAAACATACATGGGCACCCCTTTTCAAATTTTCTATTATAACATCGGCATAAATTAACCCGGAATTTTACCTCATCATATTCTGTCAGTTACATATAGAAATATATATATATATATATATATATATATATATATATATATATATGATTTCTTCGAAGTAACACGGAAGTGTTAAATACAAAAACTTAGACAGCAACACACAATATGAGAACACATACAAGGAGCACTCACACGTACGTCATTTCTTGATAATTTCGACAGGATTGTGCTACATTTTCTTCGGACCTAACTAATCTTCCGAGGAAGACGGAGGACTAGTGATTGTGCTCCGTCTTCCTCGGACCTAACTAATCCTAACTAATTGAGTCCTAGCTAATCTTCCGAGGAAGACGGAGGACAATTCCGTCGAAATTATCAATAAATTACGTATGAGTGTTCCTTTTATGTGTTCTCATATTGTATTTTGCTCTCTAAGTTTTGTATATGTATGCATGTATATATATATATATATATAGTTAAATATACATAGGTCGATTTTATATATTGTAACAAATAGTTTCCTTTAAAATGGGGCATCTGCTTTAATTCTTTTTGTTTCCTCTCTCCTTTCCAAGATGCCAAAAAATCCTAAAGCCTTAATATTCCTATAAAAACAGCAACATTTCCGTTGTAAATGTACTTATCCCTTATATTTTATTAATATGTAATAAAACATTAGGTTTTTCACGCACTGAATTTTCTAAAATGTTCGTCCATTTAGTTTTATGAAATTAAGTTACTGGATACATATAACCACGGCCAACAGCCTCTACTAACTATCTGTAACTACGTATAAATAAATAAGTATACAATGTTAGTGCCATAGAACACTCGACATGTACTCCCAACTCTCTCTCCTTCGGTTGCTAAATTAAAACACTCTAAACTCTTGAGACGCAGTGAGATAAAAATAGATCAGTGAGATAAGAATATATCCTCTCTTTTGGAGGAAGAGTTCGTGCACAGAAGATACTAAGTCACTTAGCGTCCGTGAGTTTCATTGACCACTTAGGACTTCGAAATCCAGTCTTGATACGAGAAATACTCTCTTCTCCCTCTTCAACTTTTCGTTTCCACGCCGCCTTACCCATTTCATTTCTGCTATTTTTCAGTCTTGTTCGCCATGGATTCCGGGCTGTGATGAGTTTATGTGACGGTGCAAAATAATTGGGGTCTCATATTGCCCTTTTATCGATTTTTGAGTGCTGAAACCTGCAATGAGCAGTTAGCTGAAACCTTTTATCCGTGCTTCTTTTACCCGCTCAAAGGGCGGGAGAAGGCGCAATTTCTAAGGCCACTTGTTAAGTGACCTCACTTCAACTGGGACAACACCATTAAGCGGTGTTCATCGTTTTATTCTCATTATTTGACTGATAATTTTGCAATGTTAGTTTCACTTTTGCAATACAAGCCAATGAGTTCATTTTTAGGAGAGGTATGGTTATGTTCTTTTACTTAATGAAAACTTTGGTGAAATAGGAAATTAATATAGATTAAATGGGTGATGATATTTTTTGTTTAAAATATAGCCAGTTATGGAAAATTATGGTATATCAGAGGTACGTCTACTTGTACGTGTACATCTGTGGTCACAAACCGTGGCGGAATATTTTGCTGGTTGATCTTAAAAAGGGTCAAACATTGCTCGGAACTTTCCATTCTGATGCGTCTGTAATCCTGCGTCAAAAGCCACGGTACCCATCTAGCAAATAATTTTCTCAAATCCAATTCCACAGCTCAAATGTGATATGTCCGTTCATATGACATCTCCACAACTTCAGCCATTCCTCGCACTTTCAGTCGACGAACCTGTGTGACCATTTTATGTAATACCAGTTTATGTAATAATTACAACGGCAGTGGCATATTTTGGCCGACCATTACGCATCATCATATAAACTCTTCCGACGAAGTTTAAACTCGTTTGTCTCATTCGCAAGTAGTTGAATATGAAGGAACAGAGCGTGTTCTGAAAGTCAAAACGAATTTCCTTTCTTTCTTTATGAAGTATTTAACCACTGATCGAATCTCAATATTTTCCATCTTCACAAAACTACTCGTACTACTGAATTTAATACACGGGAACAACAACAAAGAGGCGTCGACACTCCAGATCTCTTCCCAGAGCATTAACGAGTTACGTGTTTACTCATAAAGGATTACCTATTACTACGTGGGAAACTCGTTGGGCTAGCGCTGACATCTGGTGGTGATTCCGAGAACCTTTCAAACTACTCGTATTTTACGATTATGATCAACATTATTTCTCACCATATATTTATGGAATGGAAATATGATAGTTTAAGCTTATTTTTAGCGTGACATTAATAATTCAACTTCTTTCGTTGGTCTGGCTTTCGTAAGCGAGGGAAACGGCCGATCATTTTGCGAGTCTTCTTCTATTACTGTGTTATGATTATCAATTTTTTTGTTGAGTAGTCTCAGAACTGTAATTTTAGCTCGTGAAACAGAGGAAATAGTCTTCATCCGTATTCATTTTGTTCGATTCTGCTCTCCGCTTGACTGTTCAGTTTCCCAACCACTTCAATGAATGATTTTAACTTTTATACTACCTCATGACAAAGTGAAACAGGTGGAATAAGAAATCAAAAAGTGGGAATTCCATTTAAGTTTCGTAAATTTTCTTCTCCATCACTTCAGTCAATTTAATTTTACAAAGTCTGTTTACTTTTTCAGGCAGCAATGCTTCAAAATACGTATGTACGATGTGTGAATTCTACGGCTTCCGATACTTTAAAAAGGCTACTTTCTTTACTTATTCTACCCTGAACTTCAAACCATTAATGGTTCCAGGCTAAACTTTGTAAAATTTCGTCTTCAAATTTTATTCAGATTGTGGATTTCAGTAAAATACTTAACTGCGGTGTATCTGCTTTCATGTTGTCTTTAGGTAATTAATATTTTTGGAAAGAGTACCTAAAGATATCTTTTATGTGATCGTCACATAAATGGTATTCAGGTAATTTTTGCGCAATTTTTATCACTTAAAGGGTAAATGGAGTAGTGCGGAGGCTAATTTACTGGCTTCCCATCTCAAAGGTGTGGTTTTATATCCCGAATTTTTGGTCGTGGATGTGGCCCTACTTGTATGTAAATGTGGATCCCTACTTGGATACCATATAGAAAACACTTCAATTAGAGTATATACGCCCTCTTTTGGAGGGAATGTTGAATAGAGGACCCCTTGGCGATTATCGTTAAGTGTAATTTAATGCCAAAGATAGGTTTCTCTCCACCCTTTCTTCCTCTATTCTTTAAAGAGCCTACCCATACCAAATTATCCACCAATTTTTAATGTTGCAAAGAAGATCAGGTGAGGGTTGTCTCCCCTTAAAACTGCTGCTACCATGAAGTACCTAGAGTCACCTGTGTGATGAATCCTGTTGAACCATGATGAAATATTTTTATGAAATCCTAAAATTTATTATTCAGTCTAAGCTTTGCGTATATACGAGGCATGATCATAAAGTAAGAGCCGTTTGGTCATAGGAAAAAATATACTCATATGAAACATATTTTATTTGCATTTTTAGTTAGCTACAAACCTACTTCACTTCTCTACATAATCGCCGTTCACATCTAAGCATTTTTCGTACCTCTACACCAGCTGCTCGTATCATAGCTTGTGGTTGATCCAGCTTTAGATATCCAATCAGCAGGGAACCTGTCAATATCATGCTGAGTGCATTATAAAGTGAGTGTTACGTAGAGGTATGAGATGAAGATCAATTTAAATAAAACAAAAGGTATTAAATCTAAATGGGAATTGATTTGGACCAAGATGTTCAAAGTAATAGGGACAAGGGAGGAAAATTTGCGTTAGGCAAAGAAACTTGAACAAGGAGAAGGAAATAATGACAGGGACATTTGAGTAACTTGAGATGTTGAATAAAGCATACCTAAATCTTCGATATGATGCGTGGCTTTTTTCTGTATCGGGCCATCATGTCACCTTCGGTCGCGCTTTACAAAAAGTATCTATATAATATTCTTACATGAGATGTCTCGTGACATATTTTCCACTATTTTTGCAATTTCATCACTTTTTCGAGTGATATGTTTTGATACACATTCCAATGAATAATTTCTTCAGAAGGGTTCCGCGACTTCCCGTGCTGGATAGAAGGTTCTTCGGATTGAACAGCGTTGTCGTATTCTTGATGGGTTCTATTATACTGCAGACGTCCTCAGTCCAGGCTGAAGCCACTTCAGTCCACAGCATAGTAGGAAGAACGGCGAGCCACTACCAGGAAGATGGCAACGATGGGCAGTCCCAAGAGCCTGCAATCCGTTCCACGGAATTGGTCTTACATTCTATTTCTCACTTGGAGGAATGCAACGAGCACGGACACCGTCTGAGTACTCGTTAATTAGTAACCACAGAGCAATGTGCTTAAATTGGTCCTGTTTACAGGGCGCGTCATTAAAACAGCCCCGGTGTAGCCCGATTCCCCCGCGACCCCCTTGACCACTACACCGGTTTATTTTACTTCGGATGCCTACGTTATTCTTACTTCATATTTAATTGCGCATTGGAGAATCCAACTATTCAATCTGGCGTTGATTGGATGCGAGGCGAAAACGCGTCCTCAAGAGACCCCCATTCTTCTTCTTCCTCATCGGAATCAAGTTTGCGCCGACGGGAAAGGGGCCCAACCTTCACCACCCTCCCCTCGAACGATATGATAACCCCTTTCGACGAGAGTCCCCCGATCCCCACTCCCTCACTCCTCTCCTTCAAGCCGTCTTTCCCTTTCGGGGACTCTTTCCTCCCTCCTCCCGCACCACCCCACTCCCTTCTCCCATTCTTCTCCCCGCTGTGTGGGGGAGAAGAACGCACAACCCTCCCCACCCACCCTCGTGTCTCAGAGCCTGTCTTTCGGAACCGTGGATCCACTCGACGTCAGGACCGGATGCCGCCGTTAGATTGCCAAGGAGGAAGGAAACTGGAGGGAGAAGGGGGCCTAGGGGGGTAGGGGCGGGAGAAGAGGGAGGAAGTGGGAAAGGGGGTGTCCAAGGAGTCGCTCCCGAACGTGAGTGGGACGGTGGTTGGGAGGTGACGACAACGATACGAGAAGAATGTTTTGGGGAGACGGGTAATGGGAAGGGTTTCGCGGTGGAGTTGGGCGTTTTTCCATCGGGAAAACCAGTCGCACGGCACGGCCTATCGCTTCCATTCAATCGTTGCATTACTCGAAAGAATCGGGGCATGATTGGTTTCAGCGATAATGTCGACGTGCATCTAGAAATGTAATTCAGACTGGAAATCGACCTATATGGTCGTGTGACCCGTGGCCGAGTCATCGGACGGTCTGTCATGGACTTCTATCTTCTGCCCCTATCTCCAGTGATCTACATGAGTACATCCATACCTTGAGAAAACATTTCTTGGACATTCTATTTAGAGTATTCACCGCCTGATTTAAGAGCGGTGGAAGAAAGAAGAAAGGTGCAGAATCTGTACCAATAATAAAAGTGCGATACGAAAAGTAAAATTCTTGAATTTTTCATATTTATAGGTAGTTTCAGATAATGATTCATTTGCGACTTTAAGTTAAGCTCATTATTAAATCTGAGTGCTTGCATATTAAATTCATTTTTTCCTTCTTCACCAGAGTAATGTGTTCAATCTTGGCGCGGGTGTATTATGAGAAATAATTGGAAATTAGGTAGGCAAGAAACCAATAACATATAGTATAATTGTCTATGTGCGCCCATCTTTTAGGACATTCCTCAAAATTGATGATATTTAAGTTGAACTAAGAATTTCATGGTGAAAAACTATGCTTTGTAAAAAATTGAAACTGTGGTTTCATAGTATATTATTTAGACAAGATCTGGGTTTGACCTGATGATGATGTTGGACGTCGAAACCCGGATCGTGCCTAAATAAAATATTTTGGAATGACAAATTTAAAGCTTTTCCTTACAAAATGAATCTAGTCCATAAATTCAAGCCTCAAACAACCGATTCGACAAAAAAAATAAAGCACTTGGCACACGTACTTCTTGGATGTACGGCGCGACATTTATACCCTCCTATACAATCATGACGATTTATTAATCCAATACCTTATACCGAGGTTTCTTTATAAAATAAAAATAAACTTTTACTTCTAACCTGCTAACTGACTATGAATTCACATGGACTTTATTTTAAATGAAATCCCTCTTCTTAAATACAATATTAATCTTAATATTGCTTCCGGATCTCCCACGATATGGCGTCCCTGAATCTCGAAAATAATTTGAAATTTCTCTCAAAAACCTGTCTATTGATGCTTTAATACCTGTTGAGAGCAAGTTTTAAAATATTTAATTTTTCGTACAGTTTTTGAACATCATTACATCGTACAAGTTTTTGAACTTTTTGAACATCATTACAAGTCCCATGTTTTAGCAAATTACTGACACAATGCATTGAAACAATCTATTTCGTAGCAAATGAAGTATTCCAAAGAAGGAAATTATTTCTTATATATAATGTTGAAATAAATGACAAATAAATCGGATAGACAAAGTAATAATTGAAAATATTTTTCGAATAAAAGAGGAATGGTGAAACCTACGAAAGAATTATACATGAAGAAGGGGATCACTAATTAGATACATCCTGAGGTACGATCGCTTAACGAAGAACATAACTGAAGGAAACCTTCAGGAGAACGAATGATGAGGTCTCAGGCGTGATGTGGTGGAAGCGTAACATATTAAAACCACAGGTATTGCAATTTTCCACTAGATATTTTATTTCGACACTACCGGTTTCGATGTTTTCACATCATCATCAGGTGTGGTTTTAGAGAAAGAAACCAAGGGGGAAGGACGAAAATCAGGTGCTGATGAAATTTGCACTTACTAGAATAGTTTGAAGAACTAGTAAAAACCAATCCTCGGATTAATTACCTTGATGATGAGAACAGGTTATGCCATTGAATTATCAGACCGGGTAGAGAATATAAACGGTAAAATAAAATCAGAATACTGCATCTGGTAGCAGCTAACAGAGGAAGGGGCATATCCCTCAAAGAGTACTTTTTTCTTTCTTCTCCAACCTTTTGAGAGAACTGAGCTTCATTACCGTTTGTCTGTATATATATTTATTTGAAACTGAATTAAAGTGACTTTAATTCCCCGCGCAATCTGCGAAACCTCCCAATTAGGGAAAACCCACTTCACTTTGAATGCTGTCGATGAACATGAAGTCAATGTCGATTCTACGGTTGTTTTTTGTTTGTTTCGTAACCGCATTAGACGTATCACACGTCATGTCCATTTTATAAAGATAATAGAAATTTTTTTTAATGTATCCGAGGTAACATATTGGCATATATCTGCTGAACCAAAGGCCCACGTTTTAACTTTTGACCACCGAGGAAATTTTACCTGAGATCACCTACTTCGATTTTTTTCTCGAATCTTCAATGAAGGTACCTTCACGTGAGAGGGGTTGATGATAGAGGTTGATTAATTTACACAATCCATATCACAAGATTAAATCTTAAGTTTCGGTGGAAATTTATGGCATAGGAGTAAATTCAGGACGAACTCTAGGCAGAAGAGTTGAGAATTTTTATGTATTTTAAACTTTTTTATCATACACCAATCTACTTGGCGTTTAAGAATGACGTCAAAAAGCTTGCGGTCATCTCTTTCGCAAATAAGAAATATTGTCATTAGAATATTTTCATGAAATTTCTATCGGTTCTCTCTCAAAACGCCAGTTTAAAGTACTTAAAAGAGTAGAATGAAGTGAACAGGATAGTACTGGTTCCTTTACGTCTTCCAGGGTCACTGATATTAAAATTAAATGTCTAAGCCTACCTGAGATGCGGAAAAGAGATAAAAATGGTAGACAGTTGAAGGATTTTAAATTATCTTTAAATTATTGTGGTTATCTTTGTTAATTTTGGTTTAAATTAAACTATATAAAAAATAAAAAAGGCTTCTCTCACATCACTACCTTGTAAACGGAAACAATTAATTATCTCCTATGTGACATAAAATAGTAAGCAACGCGTATCTGTCAGTATCGCCGGAGTTTCTCAAAAAATATTAATCTAATAGGGAGTCAGTATGGCGAAAGCAGCTCAATAACGAAGAGAATGGCAATTTAATTGCTCATTCGGGCGCTGTCTACCTTTCGCTAGCCAGGGACTTCCTCCTCCCTTTTGTCTTCCCATCATACGTATCTCTCTGCTTCCTGCCTTCCGACTTCTCCTCTTCCGCACCTTTCATGGCGCCCAAGGGACCACCTAGAATACCCTTACCGTCCCTCCCACACACACTCTTCTCTCCAATTCGAGGAGCAGTGCCCCTTAAAAATGACGTAAAGGACGACAGCTAAGTGCCCCTGGGGGGCAAACAAGGTGGCGGCCGCATTCAGCCGTGTAGGAGGGAGCCCAGTGGGGTTGTGTGCAGAGAGAACGAGGAGAGGGAGAGGAATGCGGATGAAATGGCGGAAGGGAGAGAGGCAGGAGAGGGAGGGAGAACTTCCCCTGGGTCAAGCGAGGAAACGTCTGGGCGACGCCCGCAGTCCGTCGCACTCCTACCAAAATTGAGGGGTATTTTTTTAACCTTTGGGGTACTCGCAAATGCTTACATGCATGATGTATAAATGTATTTATGTTGTTAATAACGTAACGGAGGCTGTTGCTGTTAATGAACGAGAATAAAAAGAAGTCATTTGGTGCTAAATCAGGGCTACACGGAGGATTACCCATCAATTCGACATTTTGGCCACTCAAATAGGTAGTTGTTTCAGCCAATCTGTGAGGGCTTGTACTGTCATGATGAAGAATGATCCTTCGTTGCCACTTCTTTTTCCGTATTTCACCAAGCACTTCTGGCAAACAAATACTCATGTACCATTCAGAATTCACCGTTCTACGTTGCTCTAACGGTACGGCTGCCACATGTCCAGTTATTCTGAAGAAACAGGTGGTCATTTGCTTCGATGTGCTTCGTGGAATCACTTTTGTCGGATTTCACTCGTCTTAGAAGATCCATACAATAAAGTACTCTTTTGTTCCAGGCTTAAACGCATAGATCCAAGGTTCATCATCTGTGTGGATGTTATACACAGCTTTTGATGCACCACGATTGAATTTTTTGAGCATATCTCTACACCAATTTGCACGAAAATTCTTTTGAGCTTTTGTCAAATTATACGAGATCCCACGCAAACAACTATTTTTCTCAGCTAAGTGTTCATGCAATAACTTAGTAACCCTCAATCTCACGATACCTAAGGGATGGGATGCCTCAATCTCACGATAAGTCACATGACGTTCACCCTTTACTAGTTATTGCACAACATCAATGGTTTCTGACACAACAACTAATTTTGGACGATCTTTACGGTTTTCGTCGCTAAGCAAACGGCGGCCATGATGGAATTCGTTATAACAGCGTTTCATAGTGGCACAGGATGGGGCTTCATCGTCAAAAGTGGAAGTAAGTTGATCAATGCACTCCTGTCTTGATAATCCACATCGAAAGTTGTAAAAAATCATCGCACGAAAGTGTTCCCGAGTTAACTCCATTTTTTCGCTGAGACAAAATTTTCAAGTCACTGTAAACAACACAAGTTATGATAAAACGATAAAATGTTCTGAAGAATGTCAAGGCTTAACTTATAAATAGCAACCCTTGTATATAGTTATTTGAGGAAATGATAGTAGAAGTATTAAGCGAAACAAAAAGAAAGAAGTGCCAGGAGGTTGTAGAAAAATGTCCAGTAACAATTGAAACAAAAAAAATCAACAAGCCTAGTATACTCCGATGTATAACGGTGTGCTGTTGATTGTAATTGCACCAAACGTAGAAGGAAAAAAATTCAAATTAAATTACGAGGAACTTACTGACTTGAGCGCTGGAGCGCTAGAGCTATGGAGGTGTGAAGAAATTGACGTGGAATGGGAAAGCCCAGGAAATAATCTAATCCTATATGGTACTCTGCAAACCAACGACGACATCTTATATGTGCCATTTTTATACAGATCTTGTAAATCTCATTTTCACCTACCATAACATGATGAGACTAATAATGTATTTAATAACTAAAAATCAATTATCGGATTGAGAATCCCCGGAGATAATGAGGTGATTCTGAGTAGAGAATGACATTTTTTTCCATTGAAAATTAATTCATGGCTTCGTTATTCAGTCAGTATCCACCCAAATCTTACCTTGAATTGCAGAATACCAGATTAAATAAATTAAAAACATGGTTTAGTATAAGTTCATCTTAGCTCTAAAAACTAAAACATATCTTGAAGTTTATCAATGTGGTGGTGATTGTAAGCCTATATTTAGTGTTTTCAGTGCAATAAACGTCGAATCTGTAAAAGATCGCTATTGGATTGAGGAAACGTGCTCCCAGATAATGTGTCCATGATGATTTATATAATATGTATGAATATACCCTATGTTAAACTACAGATAAAATGGGTAACAGCGTAGATCACAGAAAAGGTTTTGAGCAATGCACAGAATTTCCTTCGATTTAAATGTTATAATTGAATTTATTTTCTTCAAATAAATATTTTTACGGTTAGTCCAAGCTTGTTTTCATGACATCTTCTTCTGCAATGAATAGAGTTTTTGATAAGTAGTTTCTCATCAGAATTTTACAGTATTATTTGTTCTTGAAGACAAGATTCATCTTATTTGCAATCAAAATAGGCATGTATAAACCCGCTTTTTCATCCCAATACGTACAAATTGTACCGGCTTACAAAGCATAGATAAAAATTGCGATTTTCTCTAGCTTTTCCGAAAATCCAAATGAATATGAAATCTTCGCAAAAGTGAAACTCCGTCATTCTCTTTCTTTGCTTCTTTCTTGGGGATTTCCTCTACTTCGATCATGACCTCATGTATCGGACGTTTCTTTCACGAGAATGAAACATTTCAATTTGTTTGATGACATAAAAAAGTCTCAGCTCAATGGAAAACGCTCTGAATGTGTAGACTCAATTAAATACATAGGAGTTACCCTCACCCACGATGCCACCTGGGTGAAACAGATACGAGGAATATGCCGACAAGCTAACAAAAAATTAGGATTCATTAGAAGAGTACTGCGTAAATTTGCTGAAAAGGTCAAAAAGAAATGTTATCTTCCGTTGGTTAGGCCTCATTTAGAATTTGCTGCAACTATATGGGATCCTCACGAAGTTGGATTAATTTCCGAATTGGATCGCGTGCAGCGTAGAGGTAAAACTAGATTGGTAAAACGTTGTTATGATAAACTTAGTAGCGTATCCAAAATATTAGAGCAGCTAGGCTGGCAATCACTCACGGAGTGAAGGTTGAATTACAGACTGAAGCTCTTGCATAAACTGGAAAGAGGTAACTTTAGCAGCGATGTTGAAAATGTATTATTACCTCCACGTTCTACGGTAGGAGAGATCATGTCAATAAAATTAGGGAAATTAAGTGTTAAACAGATATATTTAAGTCGTAATTTTTTCCACGAACGATAGGGGATCATAATAAGTTGGACTGCGGTAGGGTCACGTTCGGATAAAATTATTCTGGTGCGTATTCACACCCTAGCGGTGGCTTAAAAGGTATATTTTAATAAAATAAATAAATCTTTGAAGAATGCCAATTCCTGGTATTAGGACTCTAAGGACTCTGGGAGGAAGCTTTTGAGAATTTCATTGGGGTTGTAAGATAACTAGGGGGCAAGGGTTGTCCGTTTCATACGCCGCACAAATGAGGGGGATATTTCTGATTATAGCCATGGAAAATGTTTCAAGCGTGACGTAACAAGGACTGTGCCTGCATTTTTCCTGAAGAAACACGATGACGACGAATGAATTGAATAACCCTCGAAATCCTGTGCGTTAATTTAGCGATGATAAAGCTTGATACAGATATTGGTGCATGAAATTTGAATATGGACTCTCAATGAGTGAAAAAGTAACGTTATATTATGGAGTAAGGAGCTGAAACCCTCCTGCAAAGTGTGACGTTCCGGGAGTTTAGGAAGGCCCAACAAAATCCCGTGTCACCCAAAACGAGTGAGTAGGCAAAGAGGGGCGGGGGTGGACTGAGGGGTAGGGAGGCATGGTGGCGACTGCAGTAAGGATCCCGCGTGGGAGGAGAGGGAGGGGGTGTGGCGTTAAAATGAGGCAGAGGGCGTCCATTAAAGGAGACGAGGGCTGCGGAGGGAGAGAGGTTTCAAGCGAGGATGCATAAGAGTCCATATGTGGGAGGAGTCCATACACAGCCACGTGTGGGTCTGTGCGATATATTTGTCAGCTGAATACTGGAGTTTACTCACGATTTTTTCCTGTTGGCAAGGTGCGAGTGCATTTTTAATTCTTTCTTCCGCTGGTAAATTGTGCTACCTCAGGTTCTGAAACGTCCGCGAGTTTAAATATTGACTTTCATTTTTTCCCCGGCGATTGTTCCACAAATTTATGTGTCGCTTAATGGGAAAATCTCTGCACAACTGCATCATTATGTATATCATCATCAGTATTTTCAATCCTAGGATTGGTTTATTGCAGCCCTCCATACGCCTCTATTTAATGTCACTTCCCTCAATCCCTGATACCTTTTCTGTTTTACGTCTTCCTTAATTTGTCCTATGTACTTGGTCTCTTGGTCTTCCTCGTGGAATCTTACATATACATGAATACGAACACAAAATTTAGCACCCCCAGCTGCAACAGTGGAATCCTCCTAAATAAAATGGAGGGTGTCCATGTTTTGCTTCTCTGTTTTCAGTACTGGTTTCTTAAAAGGTATTCGTTCAAGCCAATTCGTCGAGGACTCAACATTTCGGATGGCTACATGTAGTTCGTTTCACGATTCAAGAAATATTTTATCTTCTTCGCTTCGGTATGCTTCCACTTTTCCCACCAGCATTGTATCCTCCTTTTTAACTCTCTTTTTATGTCCACGAGAGCCTACTGATTATAAATTTTTACCTTTAGATATAAAATTCACCCACATACGCATACACACACCCATTATTGGGGCATTTGATGTATATATTTCTTGTACACATATAGTTATATGTCTCCGTTTTCCATAACATCCCAATGTGGCAAGGTTGGGGTTCTGGGGCTGTATGGAGGTGACGACGGAATTGGGCGATAGTAGTGGGGGCGGGAGAGAGGGAACTGGGAGTGGAGAGGGAACACTATTAGATTGTGAGTCGGGTATGGAGGGAAAGAGTTAAAGAAGTGCTCTCGTTTCGCCAGTGATGTGGGGGGAGGGGGTAGGCGTGAGAGGGGAATGGGGAGATGTTTCGGATGAACCGGAGTGAGGTAGAGAGAGCAAGTGTTTCCCGTGATATATTACTCTGATTGAGTTTTGTATCTCGTTGCGGCATCGCTCTGTGCCGACCGGCCCGACGATGTTTCGGGAGATGTTTGGTTCGGCGGAAGAAAATCACAGAAAAAGTGGCTGAATAGTTTATGAACCCAGTGTCGAGCACTATCGTCACGGTCTCTATGGGATCTCTATTTTTTCCATCTCTGATTACGACCCTCATGCATCGAGTCCTTTATTTGTGTGCATTAGTCAGTAATTGCATAACTGGGAAGTTTACTTATTCTTCTTAATCCACATTTTTCGTTTTCGAGGAAATACGTACGTACTTTGCCACCAGTGTTGGTCACACACCGATTCACGTTATTTGGTTGATCTGATGTTTTCAAATATTGCCGGTATTCGTTGAAATTTTTAGCACAAAGAATGTCATTAATTGCTTCAGAATTATAGTTTCTATATTATTTTGCAAAATTGAATTTTTATACGGAAGTGGGTGTGCGATTTATTGTAAGCAGTACTTGTGACTTGTAATCTCTTGGTATACTTGTGTGGAGTGACCGAAAAAGGACGTTTTTGTCCTAAAGTTTTCATATTTTTATCATTATTTAGGCCTGTTTCCGATCGGAATGTAAACACAATATTTTGAGTACTTTTTTTTGTTATTTGCATGGGCTAATTGTCTAAGTCTCTCCCGAAGTATCTTAAGAAGGATAACAGAATTATTAGGATCCATTTTTACCACCGATGAGCTTCAGAAACACTATATTATTCCTATCGGACTTAGTGTGTCCTACTGCACTATTTTTGTGTGAAAACATTCTCCTCCTCTTAAGCTCCTGGTACTTGCAAAATATGATCAGTGAGTGAAATTACTCAAATTAAATCCACGACTTTTGATAATCACGTCTTCAAATCTCCAACTCACTTCTCTCTTCGCTAATGTTGGATACCTAGGTTTTCAACAACACTCCGAGGAGAGTTATATTTTTCTCCAAGCAATTTTTTTCTCGTGATCATTCCTCGCCAGCCTATGGAAGCGTGAGATTGAACCGCCGACCGATGGGGGAACGATTTGACCATTCCACGCCAAAAAGGGCCGCAGAAAATTAAACGACCCTCTCTGCGATGATGTCAAAGGGGCCGCAAGTCGGCTGAAAAAAAAATTAAAGACGAACCTTTCCCCCTTTTGTGCCGCCATCCTCTCTGGAAAACTCGGCGCCCTACACTCTGATTGCTGGAACATGTTTTAGAGCAGTCTGCTTATCCTCTCATCTCTTTCGACGGGAGTCCGAGAGGAAAATTTCTTCGTCCCACCATCAGTTTTAAACATAAATGCCCCATCACGCGACATCGTTTGAGCTTTCTAAACAAACTCTTATTTCTGGGAAGAATATTTTCCCGCCCCCTCTGCATGGGGGTCTGCAGAAAGGAAACGATAATTCAAAAGATTTTGCTTTCGAATAAAATTTTATTTTGTATTTTCAAGTAAAGACACTAAATAACAAACTATTTTTTATCAAACAAGTAAAAGGCATGATGTGTCACATTTTTCTTTTTTTATTAATTTCAAACTCCGTGGGATGAGATAAATTACTTTCATTCATTTCATTACTAACAAGGAATTTTAGGGACTTGCCACGACATATTTTTTTCTTTGCTCTTTTCCGTTTCTAGAAGAACTGGCCGCTCGGAATCTAAGAACCATAAGAACAGTGATAGTTTTTGTCACTGCTCGATGTTAAGGAGAAGTTTTATATGACTATTTTTGTTCGGTTTTGAAAAATGTTGACAAGATTCAATCAATCAAACGATTGCTACTCCGAGGAAGGGCTAAACTCTATGGGGTGGTTGGTTTTCGCTTCTATCTCCGGGACTCGCATTCCCCTTATACTCTTCACCCCTGCCCCGTCCCTTCCGTCCATTTCCTCCCGTGCTCTCCCCTCTCCAAGCTCGGTCGCCGCAGGCTCAGGGTTTTGACACGCCTCATATAACGCCGCCAACTGTGTCGCCTCTCCACACGGCACCGCAGGAGGGGGTGAGGGGCAATCTCGTCTCCCCTCTCCCCCCTGAACAGGTCCCCCGAGAGGGGGGGGCAGGCAACAATCCTCAGTCCTCCGGCGTGAATAATTTATTCATGCGATTTGTACGGCGGCCCCCTACCGTTTATGAAGAGGTTTTACGTTGTCTGTGGCACACTCGGAAAATGCCTCGAGTTGAGCGCCTCAATCTAATAATTCGCCGAAATGTCATCACCTTCTCCTTCTCTCACTCACGCCGTCATCCCTTACCTACCCCAGAGGATATTCAGGAGTGGTCCATTCGAATGTGTCGGGCTGGCGATAGTTTTCATCGGGAATGACGGCGGGATCCAAGAGGACCATGTATTATCTTCTCCCTCTTGGGAGGGGGGCGGAGGGGTGGTATAAGGCGTGACCCTCATTTTTTTAAAATACTTTTGAACTTAATAAAATTCATAATTAATATTTTTATTCATTCACCCGACCCTGCTTTGACTATAGAACTGTTGTTCCCCACACCACGAGCTTATCCATTTTTGGGTGCTTTTCGGCCTCCAACTTAGTGCAATTAGTTACAAATAATTTGAAATTAATTGATTTCTTCTTTCTCTGTAGTAGAAAACGTTGTACCATTATTTTTTCACGTAATAAAATGCCCCTCAGAGGTTTTTCCGACCTCGCTACTGTCCTACAGTCCTGAATTCAACCGGAAAAATCCAAACTGGATTGAGCGCGAGTGTGATATTTTGTTTGCTATATTAAATAGTTTCCAATTAAGATCATAGGAATATGTTTAGATTGGTAGATCAATTAGAGCTTTATATTTATTTGTTAGATGGTTTCACGTAGATCAATGGTTTGTATTTTTTCCCAAATACGTATGCTGATTTAAATCCAATTCAAAGGTAAAATACTACCGAAAATTTCTACGTAGATTGTCGTGAGTTTGTTTTAAATGACGAGTAATTGCATTTTATTTGTAGGATTGATTACTTCTATGAATTCCAATATTTCAATTTTGAATATTAAAAGGTATTCACTGAGCATGCATCACAAAGTTTTCCTTTCCTGGAAATGATCAAGGGAGGAGCAGCTATTACCGGGAAGGCTAATTCACCTTGGGCGAAAATACATACTTGTAGGCTTCAAGGTTTCCCTAACGGTATGGGTATGCAATGGGTAAGAATGCCATTTTTTGACTGCGGAAAGTAATCTGTTCTTACCTTGAGCATATGCATGTTTAGTCTTCTTTAACAGTTGAGTTTCGGCGTCATTTTTAAGAGTCACTCAAAAAAACCATGAGCAATTAGATTATTAAGCAATTAGATGTCTCGATGTAAACCATCGATCGGAGTATGAACAAGATTCTCTTCCATCGCTACACTTCCTGGCGCTATTGCGAAAAGTAGTTTTTGGATCTGGAGTTTTATTCTCATAGGAATTGAATATATTACGTATTCCGACCTGCATGGTACTGATCTCCTAAAAAAAATTAACTATGAAAAATGTCATTGATTTTATACGATTTTTATTTCTCCTTTCTTCTCTTTGCAGCAATGTCCGCTATGAGGAGTTTGAGATGCCCACCAAGCAGAGGCCGAGCCTCGGGGTGTAAGTAAATTTGTTATATATTGCGATATTAAGCACTATTCAACACAAAAATATTTTCTTCTGGTTGGAAGGGTATAGGCATAACAGTACAATTTTCCACTAATATTCAACTTAAACTGCTGAATTGGGTTTTTTTCTTGTGTGCAAATTAATAAGTGTAGTGAATACAGGTTTAAGTTCTGAAGGTTGTTAAATGTCCGTGTTCTGCAAATATTCAAGCGAAACAAATATTCATTGTTTCTAGCTATTTAGCCAAAGGTGCTGCTAATTTATTTATATTAAATTTATAATCATGCGAAAATTGTGACATTAAAAGAATGCTAATATATTTATGTCATTGCATTATCTGGGGAAAGAAATTAACTTATTGATGAAAATTCATCTACCCAGAAGTTTATCCAATCCAATTACATTTAGTTTGACAAACAAAGAGTAAGAATGTAAAATATTTTAACAAGAGAGAGCTTTTAAAGAGATTTATTTGACGTCAAACAAAAATTCAAAAATAAATAACTGCAGATCAGACGAATTTGCTGGTGATATGTATTTCCTGAAGACGTTTGTAGATTTATTAATTCGAAAATTATATACCTACAGGTATATCCCTTCTGACCTTTTATTTTATCATTATTGCTATCCTTAATACCTTGTTTCCAAACGATGAACCGAAACTATTTACTGCTTACGGCATATAATTAATAAAAATGTTTCCTTAAATGGAATGGTACTAATTCTCACATTGATGAAGTACGTTAGAAATAAATATTCCTTTTTTTGTGTGATTTGACTTTTGATTTCGAGTTAAATGTGTCATACTCTTGCGACAAATTTGTTTTATATTTTCACGTTTATGTACCCTTGTTGAAAATTATACATATGCATTTATATTTTTTATGTTTTTAAAAAACTTTAACCAATTGATATCTTCCTCTAGTGGTAATCATCAAAAATTTAATTATGTCTAACTTGATTTTAAAGTTATAGCATATGTTACTTTAGATATTTCTAGCATAGACTTATGCCATTTTTATTTCATTGAACGTTATGATAATAACTGGTCTGGGAATAGAGAGTAAGATGTGATTTAAATTGAAATACGCAAGCTTGTTTCATAAAAACAAGAAATCTATGACTGCATCATAGAGTGTACTGGGTTTGTATAGCTGCCTCTAGACTGAGAAGCATTTTCAATACTAAAAATTACCTCGTCACGTTTAAGAACAGCGTGTAGTCATCCGTTTTTTCACTTTTTTTTCAAATTCCATCATAATTTATAGTTAATTGAGTAATGCATGGTGTTATGGATACAAAAAATGTGCGTTTCTGCATACGACAGTTCAAAGGAGGCCGAAATGCTTAATGTATCAACGACACCAAGAAGCATCGACCACGATCCATCAACAATTCTCCAGTGACCAAGAGTTCTTGCAGTCCCTGCAGAAGAGTTCTTGGCTACCATGGAATCATGGCATAACCTTTGTGGAAAATGTGTACGGATACAGTGCTATTAAATCGAGAAATAACAGAAGTTTGAAAATTTTTATGTACTTCCCCAAAAACCTTTGAACTTGAAAGCACCTCGTACAACATTATTAACGTTACTATCTTATTATTATGATGTACTTTAGAAAATTTACAAAAGATTAAACGGTTGTAACATCCAGTTTTGAAGAAGTTTTTAAGATCTCACTGGGAAATACTGTGAGTTTTGTAGTGTTAAGTATTGGCTAATCGTTTCAGAAAAAAATCGAAAAATATATTTGATGTAATAAGGTCGTTAATTTTATTTTTATCATTCAATGTACTTCTGAGCTTCAATACGGTTTTGAAATTAATTTATTTATAAATATAATGGAATATGTGGACCACTTAGTAAGTATAAATTTATTTTTTTCAAGTCCTATAATTATTTTACATCTGCTTCCATTTGGTAGAATTCAGAGACACGGGTGTCTCTATAGACACTGAATTAATCTGTCCTTGTTAATTTGTACGTTTTGTCATTAACGTGACCAAAATTTAACGTTTGTTATAAAGTCCTCTGCTCTGGATTTTTGCAATCTTTATCAAGCTTAATTATATAAATAGCATAATTATATCCGTAGAGATTTTACAAACCTAATCTATCGACCTAATATTGTATGGTCAAATTTTCTTAAAACATAATTTTCCGTCATATTGTGCAGGAAAGAGGATCCTTTTTCTTGAATTCTTGAAAAAAATTCGGAGAGATGAGAGTTGAAAAATATTACAAATCAATTCGGAAAAAATACCCCTATGTTGCTTCAAATGCAAAGTTCAATCAAAGTTGAACCAACGAGTGGTGCCGTATTCGGCCATTTATCATCTGTACCTATAATATATATGTTCACAACGGAGCTGAGAATGAATGTTTATTTTAGATTAGAATAGGATCGAATGGGATAAGTGTATGTTTGTGTGTTTATGTGAATCAATTGGTGATATTTCTTTCTATGAGGAATATTTGAAACCTCTAATGTTTCTCTCTTTCGTCTTAAGTCTCAATCAATAATGTTTGTTGAACATAAATCCCTCTACCCTCCAGTTTGGGAGAGTCGAAGGATGGCATGGGATACCCTGGCGAAGGGGCCGGAACACCAGACTCCCTGCCGGAACCTGAGAGGCCACCGCTGCGCCACATAGACAAATACATCCGGCCCGAATGCCCGTGCCTCACGAAGCGGTACACCATCGCCGTACTCACCTGCATAGGTTCGTCTGTGAATCCTTCGTTTTCGCCTCGACCCACGACCCTAAAATTCATGTAAAACTCGTCCCGAAATCAACTTTATTGTGTTGAACATGGCAAAATGGGACCTAAATATTCGTCCTAACTTGTGTGTGTGTTCTGGTGTTGTGGGAAGTGAGCGAACCACTTTCCCGAAGATCCCGTTGCCAATCCTAACGGTGAAGGATTTCAAAGGTATAAAAATTTCAAACCCCGCTGGTACATCTGGACAACTACCCAGATTCACCTAAGTTGTATGATTTCCTGGGCTCCAGATCCTCTCGTGGAAACTCAGGCTTCTCCTCAGACCCTCCTGATGTTTGTATTCCGTACGTAGTGAGGTGCAGCTCGAGGGACCCTGAACCCTCACCTATCATAACAACCTTCTGTTTTTTACTGTGAATAGAAAAAGCAACACTTGAAAATTTTGAGAAATAATTAATGCCATAATTCACCTAACGCAATGTTCCACACAACAGCAACCAACCCCAGGTCCTACAGTGATCGTTTTAAACATCTTAAAGTATTTATCGATTCTTTCGCTCAATTGGGTTCGTTACCTGCTCCTTGTGAGGGGTTAGGTGACAATCACAAAGGTCTCGACGTACGTTATATAGACTTTTGTATTATTTACGGAAATCCGAGTCAGTAAAAATGACTATTCTCTTTCATAGCATGAGGGGGTAGGAGAAAAGTTTTGCATTGGCACAGCAATGTGAAATCCGTTACTTTCCATCCTTTTGAATAATGAGGACATTGTAAATTATTTAACTTGCTGGGAAGTTTTCTGTAGTGATAAATAGATGATTCCATTGTTTTCAGGCTATTCCCGAATTTTTCCTCTTTCTGAATAACGGCTTTGATGGTGTTGCAGTCAGCATCTATAGTGATTTTTGTGGAGATTTTCCTGCTATCAACTAGTACTTATACAAGAAAATTTATGTACCAAGCCGGCCCTATTTACTTTTGAATGCTACAAAATCTAGAATCGAGAATAATTTCATATTGTTACTCTTTATAGATGATCTTTCTTAGATATTATTAATGAATTCATATTGATGAGTAATCATTAGTACAATTAAAATAAAATTTAATTGTAATTTAGGGCTGGTTACTTTTACAAAATTATTTAAATCTAAGTCTGATTAAATAATCTAGATAAGTGAAAAAATGGCACAATCATATTACATTACATAGCCATATTAAAGGTAATCGAATAGAATAACATGATTATTTTTCTGAAATACACCCTATATGGTTGCTTAACATCCCTTAATATATCTCACCCCTCACTTGTTTAGTTTAGATGTCAGTGGAAGATTTATCATAAATTCTAATGCGATTTCCATGACTCAATACTCGTTCTATTTTTTAAAATAATTTCGTAGGGGTTTTCACTACCATAGAATATCCTTTAAAAATGGTTTTAAATATTATTACCAAATGGTTTTATCATACTTATGTAATGAAGTGACTCATTTTGTTGTGAACAAAAAATTTCAGAGAGATTGTAATTGGTTTAAGAAATAATTTTACCTAACCTACATAAAACTCAATTTGACAATTTAGGGGTGTGTCATATAATTTATAATCAATAGTTCCTTCGCATATGCCTCCACTGTGAATTAATTTGTAATTTACCCCCCAATTTCCGTTCTTCCATCGATTAAAAAAAACTTTCTCTCTCTTAAAGGTTTCATCATATCTTTCGGTATGCGTTGCAACATGGGAATGGCAAAATTACAGTTCGAACACAAGGTAAGAAAATTTTGATGATTATATTCGTGTTTCGGTTGGAACATAATCTGCTTATACTAGACCATAACTTCCTAAGAACTCAGTTAATAAGGAGGATGTATCCTTGAGATTACTGGAACTCGTCATTTCGTATCGAAGTAAATGTTAGTCCCACAAGTATAAAATTGAAAAATGTTGGCCATTGAAAAATGTATTTTATAAGACTGTCAATGAATTATTTCAGAAGTTAAAAATTGGTCAATTTATTAAAATTTGGATAAGTTATAAGAGTAGAAATTCGTGCTTTCGTTACACCATATTTTTAAATAATTTTCAAAATGTTATTCAATCTATGCCTTGTACCTTGAAATACAATTTTTGTTCTCCTAATGTCCAATAACATTCTAGTACTGCAAGGTGCAAGGCAGGGCTTAGCAAACAAGGTGCAAGGCATACTTGTACTTACGCTGGCTATACTACGTTTTTCCAATGTCATATGCATAATCTTTGATCAGAATAGGGCTCTGGTTCGTTTTCAGTTTTCTGCCGTGGTTAATTAGGTGCGTGTGTCCTACTTTCAGGAAGTAAAATTCAATTGGACAGTGGGAATGGAGAGCGCAGTGGACTCCTCATTCTTTTGGGGCTACCTCGTGACGCAAGTTCCGGGTGGTTTTCTGGCCTCAAAATATCCAGCTAATAGGTAGGAATTTATTAATCTGTGGAAATGTGATTGATTCATATTACTAACAGATTTTATGTTGCATTTGATCATATTTTAACTATTGTATAACTGCAAATATGTATTCGAACTGATGTAATTTACACCTAGATCTGAACTCACAGAATGAATGAGTAGCGTGACCCTTCGCCAGCCAGGATAGGCTGGAGGGTCTCCTCTCCTGGCCTAATGGCCGTTGGTTCGGAAAATTTTGCGATTGTGTCTGTGGTGGTACTGTCCCTGTCTATTATCAGGCTAAATGTAGCATTTCTGGATCCCAGGAGAGCATACACCACCAAATACACCCAAAAGAATATTTTTATTGACACGTTCAAATACGATAAACTGTCTAATTAATAGGTAACTTAATCAACAATTTCAGAATGTAAAAATTATTCGCCTTGACTGGGATTCGAACCCGAATCCCTTGATGTCGGGTTCGAGGAATCCGAGTTCGAATTCTGGACAAGGCGAATAATTTTTACACTCTGAAATTGTGGATTTGTAATGCATATTAGCGGATGACTCAGTCAAAAAGTTACTGTTGCGGCATCTCCAGTTTTTTCTTGGAGGGTAACTTACTCACTAGTAAATACAGACTTTATTGTTACAATTGCGATATTGGTACGAATATTAGGATGATTTCCCAACGTATTCTATGAATAAATTTGAGTTTTGTCAAATAGTGATATGGAGGCTTAAAGTTTAAAAAAAATATTTTTTTTAATATTTATTAAATTTTTTAACTTCCTCCAATATTTCCACAAAGTCTCATCCTGAGTCCATTGAGTTGATTTTGCGAGAGATTTAAAATTTTTTGCTTATAAGGTACTGAAATATCTGTCGTAAAATTCATTCATATTCTCATCTTTTCTTTACAGAATATTCGGCACTGCAATAGCAACATCTTCGTTTCTAAATCTTCTGGTCCCAGGTGCAACGATGCTACATCCAACGTTTGTGATTTTAGTGAGAATATTGCAAGGATTAGTGGAGGTACGAAAAAATACGACTCCTCAAACCCATTTGCGGGCTGTACACATATGTTTGGTAGCTTAATAATGACACCCCAATATGGGAGAGTATACACCGCCGTACTGCCAAACTCTTAATCTAGGAAACATTTTTGTTCTATTCCAACATGATATCATTTCGCAGACGTTTATGGTTCACGGTTAACAAAAATGATGTGATGATTAGTGACAATCGGCAGCTAAAACAATACTACTATTTCATAATATTTCTTCAAGTATCGCCGGTTTATATATATATTCTTTGACCTGTGAACTAACAACTTCACTTATTAGTTGTTATTGCGTATCAGGAATATAATGCTAATATTCGAGGTGTGTTCAAAGAGCAACGGGAATTTTCTAATTTTGCATAGTACATAGTGCAACATGAGTTTTTGACACAAGGTCAACCGATCAAGGAGTAATACTTACAAGTTCAAAAAATGCTCGTATTGTGTTGAAATAATTCATGGCTTCTGCACCATCACGATGATGCAACCGCTCACACTGCTTGTTCGTGAATTTTCGGTCAAAAACAGCACTATAATGATGTCCCGGCCTCCATATTCCCCAGAAATGGCCCCCGTATGACTATTTTTTTCTGTTCCTAAAAATAAATTGAACCTTAAAGGACCGTAGTTTTACAAGCATATATGAAATTAAAAACGCTAGAAGATAGAGAGAGAGAGCTAAATGCTATACCAAAGATCAAATCCCATAAATGTTTCGAGGGCTTGAAAAAATGATGGAATTATTTTAGAATATCTAATGGGGATTAATTCGAAGGAGATGATAACATTGATATAGACGAATGAATAAAATTCTTTCCGAATAACTCAAATTCTCGATATTTATTGAATGCATCTTGTTTATGTATGACAAAACTCATTACTGTGTAGCTCGATCATTGGATGTCAACACGCTGGTTTCGAGGAGTAGAATTTAGAAAATGAGGGGAGTTGAGGCTTTGAGATTGACGGGTGAAATAGTGGAGGGTCCGGCGAAGGGGGTGGGGTAAATGGGCTTAGTGAGAGAGAAAGATAAAAAGATTGGAAGAGTTTTACCAGGGTGTGGGAGAGGTGAGAACGAGTGATTTGGAGGGACGGAATGGGCATTAGGGTGGATTTCGTTTGACTACCGCTTAGGCGTATTTCCATTGTCACCGGTCCGTGGCGCAAATGGGGCCATTATTGACCGAGAGAGAAAAGGGGAGGGATGGGTTGGGGGAAAAGGAGAAACGCCCCGGGGGACGTCATTGATTTGATGCCGGGTACCTTCGCGTCGGCACATTCACGTCCTCGTCGCAAAGCGCGAATCAACTTCTCTGACTGACTTCACACGCTTCCCAAGACATCCCTTTTTCTAATCAATTGTTATTTAAATTCAAAGGAACTCATGAAATTAAGACACGAGAGTAACAAGAACCTTAATCGTTGTTGCGCAATTCGTCACATTTTCTTTGCATTTATCTTAGGTAAACAATTTGAGTTTAAACTTTGGTTCTGTGTTGTATCATTCATTGAGAGGATAATTCCATGACATTGCATACACGTAATTTGGAGAGAATCCTGTTCCTATTAAGCCCCAAAAGTAATTCGCAGCGTTAGAGGACTCCTCGGTTACTTTTCAGGTCGCTTTTTTTATTATAGTACTCTCGCGTAGATAGGGAATAGCAGGAGGCTATGAAAAAGTTTTTCAAAACGTGAGCCCAATTTAGGTAGGGAGAGATCTCAAATGAATATCTGCTAAGGACAAACTACCTTTTGTTCCCGTAGTGTTGGAATGATGTAATGACTTCCTTGATTGAGGATTAGTGATGCGGCGCATTTCATACATAAAACCCGGATCAAGATGCCCTATGCCCACACCCGCCATCAATCCCTATTGGATTACCATATGAACATATCATTGTGAAAGATCCCTCTCCGGAGCAATGGATGAAATCTGTTTTTGAAAGTCTTACAAAGTTGATCGACATACTTCTTGTAAGAGTGATACACCTACCTAATGTATGATACTGCCTCTTCTTAAGTAAACAGAGATGACATTTTATTTGTGAAGCACTAGGTCGGATGTCAATAGGATCCGGGTTAGAGTTAAAATATGAGTGAAGAATTTTTCTGCTAAATTCTCTCATTCGTCTTCACCATTCAGATACCATTCATGTTGTAAGCTTATATATACTCTGGAAGGAAAGGTTAATTAATTAAAACCAGATGGTATTATGTTATTCCCAGTGGAAACGCTATTTTTAAGTCAAGAGAAATTTGTGTGCATACTTGTCCCGGGAAACATCTTCACCAATTGAATTCAGCTGATCATTCTCAAATGGAAAAGATTCGGCGTCATTCATTGAGGAGCAAATGGAAACAATCCTAGAGCTTTTCTTAGATAATTGGATCGTTTCAGTTAAAAATTCAGATCCTTTATAGTGTTTTTTAACATTTATGATAATCTTTTGTTAAACGCTTGGTACCAAGTAACCAAAATGGGGCCAAATGTTACACACATACATACACACACACACACACACACACACACACATATATATATATATATATATATATATATATATATTTCAAAGAAAAGGCATGGATTATTTCAGTGAGACTATTCGATGAAATTCGATAAAAAAATTTCTATCTTCAATAATTCTATAAATAATAATACAATACAAAAAATATTGTGAGATTCGATATGAGAACTCCTTATTAAAGTAAACTATATATTTTCTTCTGAATACAGGAATATTGTTTCTTTTAAATTCATATATATTATGAAAATGTGTGTCGCATTCGACTAACTATTCACCATTTAATTCTTAGAGATGAAGGTCAAGTTTTCTTTGCAGGGGGGGTAATTTTTTCATTGATCTTTCAGTACACAAAGGAAATCAAGTCGTTTACAGGGATTTTTTATAGTGTTTTATTCGCACAAATGAAATGGTTCCTGGGGCAAGAAAAATATGATATACTTTTGCAGTACGTACAAAAATAGAACAATGGCATAGTATAATATCAAATAAGAGTTTTTGAAATATATGAGATAAGTTTTTCATTTAAAATATATTAAATATAGTTTTTCACCCCCAAAGCTCTCATTAAATACTGTTTGAATTTGTCTGTGGCAAGTCTGTGTGCGTTAAAGTCTCCTAGCATAAAATCCTCACTATTTGCGCAATTTCTAACTTTGTGGTCAAAAAACCAGAAGTAAGCAAATTAGCAATTGAAATTGGGTGCGGTCATAAAAACGTCTTTGCTTTAAGACGCATATATTGCCATGTATAGTTATAGGGGGTATTGAAGGCCGTTTTGCAACAAGTCCTTCCAACAATTAATATATTAAAGCTCAGCGTTTACATATTTTTTTCAACAAAACTAGCACATTGGGTTTCAAATTTCAGAAAAAATATTTTTGCGTCATCAGTTTAAAAATGACTACTTAAATTCAATTATATTGAATTGGTATTCAATAATGTGTGACCGTGAATCATTTCCCTCCCTCAGCGACAAACCATTTCGTTTCTATTTCAATTGATTCTAAACCTCTTGTTTATTTTTGTAACACAACTCGCATAAATTGAATATCGATTACTCCAGCAGAGGACTTATTCCTCGGAGTGACCTAAAGGCTCCGTATATTTTTGTTTACGTAAAATGTAAGCGTGACATGAGTGAAAGCAATAAATGCGTTCATTCAATGGTAATTAGTTTTTGTGGTAGCATCTGTGTTTACCAATCCAAATCACAAATCCGAGCGTTCACCTGTCTCCAACAGGGTGTCACATATCCAGCATGTCATGGTATTTGGAGGTTTTGGGCCCCACCTCTGGAGCGGTCACGTCTTGCCACGCTCGCGTTCTGCGGTTCATACGCCGGAGTCGTACTGGGAATGCCTCTCTCTGGAATTCTCACTGGTGGAATCAGCTGGCAGGCGCCATTTTATTTCTACGGTGAGTGGACAGAATGTGCCATCCTTTCCATTCTTCCTCCCAACTAAAACCCAAAGCCCTTCGCCTTTCTCCTCAAGAAAAATTCTAGCCGTCCAATTGGTGGATTCGATTCGAATTTTGTTGCGTACATCGGCTGTCTGTACTTCCAAGTGAACATGCGATTTTAATGCAAGTTTGAGACAGAAATTGCGGATGAATTAGTACTCATTTCCCTCTATATTTATCGCTCTGTGTCCTTGAATAAATATCATGGCCGCATATTGACAGCATTTAGTATGTTTTCTTGGACTGAAACATTTCACACTGAGTTGCAAACATAATGGGCTCGGTGCTTTCGAAAGTTGTGCCGAGTGAAACGATATTTCATTATCCAAGTAACATAAGTTTTGGCTTAAAATCTAACGCCTGTCGTTGTAATAATAGTGGGATATTTTATGTATTGAGACGATCACCCCCAAGGGCATCTTCATTCAAGTGCACTGGTAACCATACACGTACGTGATGGCTTAGACTTTTTCCACAACTATTTACCCTTTTTTGTGCATGTTAATAAAGTAGACATTTTATTTCAGGTGTCGTTGGTTTGATATGGTACCTCTTCTGGCTTTGGTTGTCATTTGAGAAGCCCGCAAAACATCCAACAATCAGTGCCAGAGAGCTCATGTACATAGAACAGTCGTTGGGATCCATTTCGTCAATTGCAATGCCTACCATAGCCACGACGCCATGGAAGCAGTTCTTCTCCTCGATGCCCGTCTATGCTATAATAGTGGCCAACTTCTGTCGTTCGTGGAACTTCTATCTGCTGGTCCTCTTCCAGGCATCCTATCTTCAGACATTCCACTTTAGAATAGAAGAGGTATGTATAATATACTATGTTAGACCTTGAATATGAATTAATATACTGTACTGTACTTAACTATACTGTACTAACACCATGATATGTATATTCTTCTGTACTATACGTAGTATAATATTCTCCTATTATTTTATCAATACTCTACATACGATTTAATAAAGAGTTCGCCTACACTCAATTCAAAAAGGTCGTAGTGAGCCAAGGGCCATTTCGAAGACCAATGAGCAAATATTATTTGATTGAGCTAAAAAAATTGAATACATTTTGGGTTCACTGACAAATTTCTACGAATAATCAAAACCGTATTGTATCTATACTGACCAGATCATGAATACCTACCCACTTAGAGAACTGAGTTAAAGTTTTCTTCTATTCCTTGAACACCTTAAAGGTATTACTCCTATTCCAATCCCATTAAAAGCGTAAAGCCGACCACCTGTCGAATATCGTTGAGTGGGCTGAAGGGTATACAAGTAGCAATAGCGCCGAGTACTCTTCTTGTACAATAGCACCGTGTTCTTAATTTAAGCGTATGGACAGTTTTTTAAAATACCCGGGTTGATGGCTATTTAGAAATCCGGGTTCACAACTTTTCTCGCCAGCCGGGTACCCTTGACAATAACGCCCGCCAGCGTCTTCCACCCGATGGGTACACGAAAATGGTATTCTAGACACCAAATTTCTCGAAATGCAGGCTTTTCATTATCCGCACTCTTTTAACAGCAACAAGTCAAGTGTTGAGTAGAGTAAGTCTATTGTATTCCAATGTCCTTTTTTATCCAACGAGGTATTTCGTGTTTCTTCGTTTTATCCAAAATAAATCTTTAAAATGAATAGGCCCCACTTTTTTCTCTGTAAATTTAAATAAGTTTGCAGTGTAATTTTTCATTTATCCCACGTGGGAAATTGATGGTTTTCCTAAAATATGTATAATTTGTGCGCGACTGCTTATGCTTTAACTTTTAAGTTTACTTTTACCTATGCCTTTAAATAGTATATATATATATATATATATATATATATATATATATATATATATATATATATATATATAATTAACCGTGAATGAGGTGTCGAAGACCCAGCACTAGTAAGACACCAGCTGCAATGTGGGCCAGTAGGAAGAGTGTATGTTAGTCAAGGACCCTACTGCTACCCTTTATCAAAAAACCAGTGACTGTGGGACTGGCGAGGCCAATAGATGGGCCCCTTAAAGTGGTGCTGGCGCCGATCAACTTGTGGCAAGGAACGGTGAGAAAGTCGATCGCCCCTTTATCCTCTTCATTTATTCTGCACGGGGTTTTATGTACCAGGATATTTGCAGACAAAACGATGATGGAGTAGAGTACTGCAGAACAGGGATCCAACGCACCCTCACTGTCCGCGCTTTAGAGAGCGTGATGATTAGGCCTATTTGAGAGGCAATACAAGAGGTAATGTGTCTTTCTCTCCATTTCCTTCATTATCCAATCAAATTCTCCAGAAGCAGTCTAAGAGAGAGTTCGTTTTTCAGAAGTCTGCCGTCATCATAACCATCACATACCCAGCGATATGTAGCTTTTGCTCAAATCAGTATTCCTTACGTTCAAAGTTATTTGTGGCATTTCCATCACCATGTTAATTCGAGAATTTTTATTTCCATTACAATTCATCCTCTATAGATATACATCACTTGTAATATCCTTAAGATAGATTTATCTAATCTCCCAATCTATTCCTCCCTTCACGATTAATTGAGCTGATTTTCATCCTTTGTTCTCGGAATTCATCTGTGGGTTCTCTAGTTCTACTTCTAAATGGTTCCTGCCATTTTGGTATTCAGTAAACTATCGCGCTTTAGGATTTGTTCGATTAGCTTCCAATCTTTTAGTGCCTTCTTCCGTGGGAATCTCTCTTCGCCAATTCTTTGAAGTAATTTTTCATTTCTTATTCGATCTTTGTGTTTTAATTTTGACATTTTTCTTAGACTTCCTTTACTTTTAATCGTCTTTACTGTTCCACTAGTATATTGTCTATACGTATGTCTGATAGTGACAGAAAAGTAAACTCCGTGTCTATTTACATCTTTTAATAACACTGCTGTGTATCAAGTACCACTGTTATTGGTAGTGCTCTTCTCACTGAAAGGTTACTTCCTTTACACAGTTTTTCTGATTATTCTTTTCCTTGCAGAAGGTTTTGTTGCACTTCTCCTAACAGATTCTTCATCCATTCTTCTTTATCTTTTTTGTCCTTTTGACGTATTCCATTTCTTAACCTTCATAAATATTTTCTTCTTCATCAATTCTCCTAATTCTCTACTTTCTTCTATGACTAATTACGGTGATCACTTTTTTAGATCCTTGTCTTGCTTTTTGCAAGTTTCCTTTGACCTGCAGTTTCTTGGTACCTTTCAGCATTCTTCCTTTCATATGTGTTTTGGGGTCAATCTCATGTTGTTCCTATTTTCCACTTTTCTCTATAACTGTCATCCTCTTTGGCATTACTGTTTCAATATTGTTTTCATCTTCTTGAACATTGAATTTTGGCATCAGCTGACATTAATGTGGGAAAGCTCTTTCTGACCCTAGTTCATTCATAAATCTCAATCCTGAAAGAGAGTAGTAATTTGTGCATTTCCTAAAGCTAGCATCCTCCACACTCAACTTCTTCGTAAAAGATTTTAAAAGAGTAAGTTGACCACACCTAATATGTATTCTTTAAAAGACTCAAAGAGCCTTTCTCTTCCATTAATTCCTCTAGTCCATATTTTTGCACTGATGTTTGGTATTTTTCAATCACAATTCAGTCTTCAAAGGGAGTTAAATTTTCTTTTACATCTAAATTTTTGTTACTTCAACAAAATCATCATTCATAAATTTGGTTTTGTCATCTTCATAACCTGTCACTGGGACATAAATTTAGTTTTGCTAGGGTATTGGTTGGTTTCCTTGCTATTTTCACAATCCTTTCATTTCTTTTTAGAAAGCTCTTCCGTCTCATTGTGGCACACTTCCTCTGTAAAATGGTTACTCTCAAACCTACATTTACAATGCCTATGTAACTATCATGCAGTTATGGCTTCAAAAGATAGATTCTTTAGGGATTTTACTTCACTTATACCTTTCACTCATCTCAGCTTCAAAGTTATTGAAAGTGTTGCATTGGTGAACTACTACTTGTAGTGATGATAATAGAATGATCTCCTGCTGCCTTCCATTTGGCAAAGTTGTGGTCATCAAATTCATTTTTAGGTTTGCCAGTGAAATGAGTGTTGATGCATGCACCACTGTGATCTCAGTCTTCACTCATATGAAGGTCTGCTGTTCCCTCCTCCAAATTATTGGAAAACTATTCTAGTGGTTGTCACTCACTAAATCATGGCTCGAGGCCAAGGATGGGCTCCTATGTCCTTTGAGCACCACCACTCATTGCCCACAATTACCTAATCACATATGTACTTATTAAATGACTGTGATCACTTATTTCATGATATTATATATAATATAGCGAGAGATTGTCTTGCTGTTCACAACCCTGTAGATTCACTCTAAGCTAACACAGAGCATTTTTACATAAGAAAAAAATATAAAGCATTAAATTTCTAATTAAAATTTGAAACTACATATTAGTGGACATTGTTAGAATGTTATTTTAAAGTTTGACCCATATTTTACTGAAAGTGAGATGCAGTAAAATATCATAAATCCATAGTTTATTTCTCCAATCTAGAAATCTCTTGTTTTCTAGATTGGAGATCAAGGAGAGATGGCTATGTCAATGCCATTTGGGTGATAAAAGTTTGATTTATGCTAACATTTTATAAGTCCTAGATGCAATCAATGAATTACTCAGCAAGAGTGATAGAATATCACGCTTATTATTAAATACCTGTTGAATAATAAAGTGTGTAGGATTAATAAGTGCTTTTGAGAAACCATCCGAAATTGCACACCGACAAATTGTGCCAGCCCACGTTTTTCCAATATATTTCCTTGTACTTGTATGTACCTAAGTATTTTTCAACTGTAAAAATAAAACAAAACACCCTCATAGGCTCTAATATAGTCAGGAAAACCAGCCTCAAGGTCAGTTCCCTCATTATCACACCCTCTTTGAGGCCTAAGACTTAACTAGGCAAGTCTTCCTATACATTCTTTTGTAAAATTCATACTTTTTTAACAAATTATGTAACTAGAATTTAGAATAGCCTTTTTAATTCATATTTCCATTATTTTTTCGCAGACAGGCTTGTTAGGTGCCCTACCTCATCTACTGATGACTGTCATAGTTCCATGTGGAGGGTTATTAGCTGATCATGTTCGTAAAACAGGTTTACTAACTACAACCAATGTAAGAAAGGTATTCAATTGTGGGGGCTTTGGAATGGAAGCAATCTTCTTCCTAGTGGTTGCATATGCTAAAACAGCCACAGCAGCAACTATAGCACTCACTTTTGGAGTTGCCTTTAGTGGATTTGCCATTTCAGGTTTGAATCTTCTCTTTATCACATTCTTATTAGTATAAATTTGATGGAATCATTTATTTCACCTAGATTACAATTTGGAAAATAATAACTATCCAAAATCTTGAAATGTAATACTAAAAAACCCAAAATTTACTACTATGAAAACAGTTCAACTGAGGTTATCAATCTACCTGCTGTTAGTTCTATTGTAAAAGGCTAACTTAATAAAACTAATAAACTTAAAAAATGGCTAATCAGAGAAATTTTGATTTCACTTGCCAAGGATGGCACTTCGATTTTAGAAATTCTAACATTCTAATAAGCATGACAGAGACTTTAAAGTAATTCAAAAAGCACATTAAGAATTTAAACCTATTTTTTAAATACTGCATTGCTATTGCATGTTCCACTTTGGCTTACTTTAAATTTTTTGTGGCTTTCCATGAATATTGTAATAAATTAAGGCTTTGTAGTTTTTCAAAAATTCTAACACTTTTTTCTTGAAGCTGAAGTGAAAGAATAATATTTTAATTGAAACCTAGTCATATCATGTATCAAATAAATATGTACAAAATTGTTAAATGTAATTGGTAAACAATTGGGGGGAATACCTTAGGCTGTAAATGATAATCATTGTTTCACTACCATAGTAAACATTATACCACCTTAAAGTAAAAAATGAAGAATGGTTAATTTTTGAAATGATTACCAGTTACTTCTGAAATAAGTACAATTTTTTACATTAAGTTTTATAGAAATTCTTTTGTAAATTTTTGAAAACATATGAGAAAACTTATGGGAATATAAAACTAACACTGATATTAACCAACTTCTATTAAGGTTTTAACGTCAACCATCTGGACATAGCTCCTCGTTATGCTTCCATTTTGATGGGAATGTCTAATGGCATTGGAACAATTGCTGGACTCATTTGCCCTATTGCCATTGACAACATTACCAGAGATCACGTGAGTACCTTCGATAAAAGAGAACTGAATGCATAAAATTAAATTTCACATATATTATATCAGCTCATAGTGTAGTGGTGGAAAATTGGCTGCTTGTTTACCCCATAGGGATCTTGAATTTGTACTGGAGTGCCACTCTGAATGCATCGTATTCTATTTTTTTACATTCTGCTTGGGTGGGTTTCCCAACTGCCAACTCTTACAAAAATAGTTCTGCTAGTGTTTTGCTACCCCAATAATCATTAATTAAATACACTGTGGAGACCTTTACTTACCCATCACTTTGTAGGGCTAAAGCATGTTAAAATAGTATGTGAAAGTGAAAAAACAAGAGTTCCTTCTTTGCTGCTCAGCTTATAATTAAAATTAGTTCAAAGGTTTATATATTCGATTGTTTTTAATATATGATTTGATTGCCAGTTTGTGTGAGCTTTTCCAGTTATTATTATAGACAGAAGCTTGGCTGGAAACCCTGAATCCCATTAATTTTTTCACTTTTCAAACCATGCCCAATGCTTCTTTGATGGCCTGCCAGAATGGAGATCCATTTTATTCTTTTTGTCCTTCTCCACACTTGCCCTGCAAACCCACAATCTATTTCTTCCTTCCCATGTGACCACACTGTGGAACCATACAACATAATGCTCCATAATACTCCATATTGCTCTTTCCCAATATCTTGTATATGTCTTTACTCAAGTTCCCTGTCACCTAATTCTTCTCCTTTGTAAATATTTCTTTATCTAACACATCTTCAATTTTTCACATAATATTCTTTCTAATTTACTATTTTTCATTGTAGGCATAACCAAATTTAGTGAAGTACTCTCAAAGATCTAATTAATTCCCTTGTGTTTTAGTGCCAAATATATCTATATATACCATTTCCCTTTCTTGCTTCTTTGTACTTCTTTAAAAGTAAGATTATTTTTATTTTCATCTGTTAGTTTTTTCTGTATCCAATGTCTTTCAAAGTGATTCTGTAATTTTCTCAGCCATTAATAAAGTCTCTTTTCTCCATAATTAGTTTGATCATATACTAATAATAATTAATATTACACCAAACACTGTATGTGATAGTGCCCTGCATACTCTCCTGTTGCTCTGTCAATATAGGTATGCATAATTTTCTGTCATTTAAAGTAAATGGGCATATATTTTGGAATAAATATAAAAGACTTTGATTTCTACAAATAGTTAAAGGGTCGCTGAAATGCTTAGCCAACTTGATGTTTGTAATTGAGTCATCCAAATTTGAAATGGTTACTATTTTTAATCTACCTCAAGTGAGCATGGATACATATTCACATGGCATATGTACACATGCCAATAAAATGAGGTGATGTTATTAACCTAATGTTTGCTACTACTTTGGAGTACTCTACTAAAACAGCAGACGATAGTGGCTCATTGGCTATGCTATATGTTCACACCCACTAAGATGATATGCAATTCTTTGTGATCTTCAAGGAGGGAAAAATTCATGCTTTATATGCTGGACAATATGGTAGAAATCACATGATGAGTCCATTTCATTAAATTTTTTTTTTCATCTATCAGTCAAGAGAGAGTTGGAAGACTGTATTCATAATGGCTGCAACAGTGCATTTTGTTGGAGTTGCATTCTATGCAATCTTTGCATCCGGAGAATTACAGCCTTGGGCAGAACCCTCAGCTGAAGAGGTGGCAAGCTGGAATCCAATTGATGCTGCGAAGAATGGTGGCACTGATCAAAAGCCATTAGGACCTCCAGGTGGTGAGGGAGATCCAGGGGGAATGAACACTAATGCAGTGCAGGAATTTGCAACATGGCCAGATGAACCAACAACAACATCAGGCTGGGATGATCCTCCTGCGGTAAATACCTTGTTTTGTCTGAGCTATGTTCCACTGTTATTCATTAGAAGTGATCTTTACTTGATAAAAGGGTCTGAAGAGCTAGAGAATGTCTTTGATATTTAACATGAAAAGGTTTATTCCTTCAATTTCACATTTATTTCTCAAGAGAGGATATGTACTGAAGTCATAAGAGCTCTCATCCTGCTGATTTCTATTTTCTCCACACGAGGTATCAGTTTCTAATTAACCATTGAAATATTCAACATTATCTGAAATGGAGTCTTGGTTTGGGCTCTGTCATAAGGTTTTGTGTGAGTATCTTCCGCTGTAAAAGTTCCATTTCATTTACAATGTGCCTCATTTTCTGGGAATTAACTAGCTAAATTAAGTATATTCCCTGGCAAAAGAAGTTTCAAACGCTGGGAGACGAATATTTATGTTCAAAGATAATTGAGAAATTGGAGTAGCTAGGGTTTAATTTAAACATCACCATCTTGCACATTGACCTCATTTATGTATTATATATATAGATATAATGTGCAAGATGGTCATGTTTAAATTCAACCCCAGCTGCTCCAATTTCTCAATCGAAGCAGCTGGGGTTGAATACATAAAAAGAAGAGTCAAAGAATGAGTTTCCCTTTTCCCATATATACATTATGCTCAGAAGTTTTAGGTACAATGAACATTCCATAAGCCCAAGTACTGTCCTCACTAAGTTAATCCCAAGTATTATCTTTAAGAAACCTGGCAATACCACCCAAATTGAACTTAGAAGTAGATGATTATAAATAGATAATTATGTGAGATTCAAAGAAAAACAACCATGGCTTTCTCATTATCCCTCCTTTCCAACCAAATAGGGTTGTGTAATTGCCATCATGAAGCAAGATGATAAGTAATACAATCTCTGATCCGGCTACTTCCAGCATTTAATGGCTTAACCTATTTCATGTTTCCTCAAAGATCTCCATTAATTAATTAAAGGTCCATCAATAAGGTTCATGCAACTCCTTTGCTTAATTTGATTCGTTAAAAATATAAGCTAATTTGAATGCTTATATTGTATATTTATATTTTTAGCACCATTTTTCTAAAAACATGTTATTATTAAATAGAATTCTGTCCCTAACAGATTCCCTGCAATTCAAAAATAAATTTTTAGCTATGTTGAAAGGCCTTTCTCAAAGAGGAACTTCAAACACTACCCATAGAAACTAAGAAATACATCAGGTACATCATCATAATTTGTGTAGCATCATTCCCAAGATATTTTACTGTGATCATGTAGTCCTTGAAATTTTTTGCAGTCCAGAAGGAGATGCACTCTAGTCCAATGAAAGTTGCAGTCTATCATTTGACAACAGAAATGGCACCAATTTTGCTATTAGATTTTCATATTTCTTATCCTTCTCTCCTTTGAGAAGTACTAGAAAAATAGTGCTCAAATCATCTTGTTATAGAGACTGCCCAAGTTCAAAGGATTGCATACTATCCCAGCCTAGTACTAACAGTATTGAGAGTCTAGCAAAATTTAAAATATTTTCCTCAATAAGTTAGTGACATTCATTTGTTTACTGTATGAATACACCAAGAAAAGAAAATATGTGCTTTGTTATAAATATTACAGTAAGTGCACAATGTGCACACAGTGCACAATTTCCTCCTTCCCTCAAATACAGAACTACTATATTTTACATCTTTAGATTGGTCCATGAAATGCAACATTAATCAGAAAGTCTTTTATAATTCCCAGAGTTCTTAAATGCATAATCATTCAGTTCTTAAGTTGCTAGCTTTTGATTTAGGTAGATTTATATTCAATTTAACATGATTCTCACCCCTTCTCTGCTATTAGAAAGCACATGGGGGATGAATTTTTCTACTCTTGTGTAATAATATGAAATAAATCTCTACTTTTCCAACAGGCCAATATGGCATATGGGCAGCAAACATCATTGAATAGCAGAATGACCAGTTATGGCTCTCTTGAAGATAGGCCTCCACCACCACCAAGGCCTGTCCCACCAATACCATACTCAAATCATGTCGAACCAATACAACCAGGAGCACATGACCAATATATGCATGGTACAATAAGTGACAGGACTTACTGAACAGCAAGTAGTCAATAAGTAATTTTGTCAGGCTAGACCTGGTAATTATGTTTTGAAGGTTGATGGCCTGATTATTGTAATATAATAACACTTTATCATGAAAGTGAAAGATTGAGTAATAGTTGTAGTTTCATTTTTATAGTAATGTCTATGACTGTATTAATTAATTGCCATGGGAGAGATTTTGCTTTGCAGAAATACTACATCATAACACTTGATACTCAAGGAAATAATGTTTCAGTAGCCTTTCAAGATGGGTGCTAGGGTAAGACAAAATATAGGTACTTGTTAATTTGGCAAATCCACAAAGATTTCCACAAACATAAAATGTTAATCATGGTGAAAAATCTCACAAATGCCTATTTTCCTAAGAGTTGAATTTATTCAGAGCTTACAGCTATTGTTACTATATGTTTATTTACATATATAGAATCAGTGTTTCTTGAGAGCATTTTAAATATACAATTTAAGTACAAACAAATATGATGATCTTTATTTCCGATGAGTTTCATCTATTAGAATTAATTTGAACATCTCACTAATCCTTATCATTTGTGCAATTGACATAATGATTTGAAAAGTTCTTCATGAATTTGTAACTCATACTAAATCTTCATTTAGTAAACTGTAGGTATAGGAAAAGAGTTTTAGTGAAGGAAACAAAATAAATCTGGATGAATGTGGTTTAAATCGACATTTTATCCTATGTACAAATTGTAAAATATTTTAAAGCCTTGTGTATGGAATCTTTGCTTTATGAAACCAATGAAAAATTGAGTTGTATTGTACAGTACCTTATGTTTATGAGACATGTGGAATGTGCCATCATTAATTTTTTAACAGTGAATTAAATATTTATCTTTGATGTTAGATTATACCTTAATGTTTGATATCTAATAATCTTAAATATAAGTATCTGAAACAATATCCCATTGTGACAATATTACTGTGTGAGTCATAGAGTGCATACATTTATTATTTATATTCCTGAAGGTGAGATAGTTTACTTGGGAACTAACAGCATTTGGATTTTAAAGGTTGAGATTAACTAATATTGGATGAATTGATATAGATGTTACTCTCAAAAGTCATTTATGAAGCCATAAATGAAATTCATGAATTATCTTACAAAAATTAATACAATATACCCCCTACATGATTTTCAAATATCATTGCTGGATGTCTAACTACATACCAAAATCATTAATGCCAGTAAAAATACGATAGGTTCATTGTGAACTCGGTTTTGAAAATGTTAATAATATTTTAAAAAAATATTAATCTCAAATTCATTAAGAGCTTTGGAGTAATGAAACAAGCAGGACTGAGGCAGTAATAAACATAGGTAGGTTCTCTTTTCCCAATAATTCCAATAATAATATTCATTCCATATTGGCAAAGGAAATAATAAAACATTCATTGAATTTTTGTAGTTTATCTACTGGAGATAATTATATCCATCATATTTTGAAATAAGCAGTGTTTATGTAGAGCCCTCATAATTTTTCCTCAATGCCTGCCTGATTGGTTAGCATAACTTTATTATCAGGTTGGTTTTGTTGCAGTCAGCACAATTCTTTTACTCAAGCTCAAGTAAAATACATGTATCATTATTTGTAATTATATGTAATGATTGAAACCTTACATTGTGATTTTTTTGCAAGAATCACAGGTTTATTTTACATTTACCATTGCCTTTTACAGTTGAGTCTATTGCATGTGCTATATTATGCAAAGAACATGAACAAGCAAAACCTTTATACCAGAGATGGACGATGAGCATAGTAAATATTGATACAAAATTACTTTTTGCTCTCCAAACCTTTTCTTCATACATTTTTTTAGGAATTGAAGCATTGGCATAGTTTGAAGTTGACATTAAAACCAATTAATGATTCCATTAAAAATTGAAAAATTGCTTTTGGAAATGAATGATGATTAATAAGCAAAAAATTGAACTTGAATCATAAAATGGAATGCAAATTGATGCTACATCATTCCTCAGGTGTATTTTAAATACATCTCCTGAATTTATTTTGCATATTATGTTTTTCATGAGATATATTTTATACTCTCAATAAGAGGTTCTCATTTCATTATTGTTTAGGAGAGAGTGTTAATTTTAATTTTACGGGTAATAATACAATTACTTACCTTCTTCACTTGTAAGAGTAAGACAAAGCTCCTGGTAATTTTTTTAATATTTTTTTTTCATTATTTCAATATAAATACCATACCAATCAATATTTGAGCATCGATAAATCTATGGTCATGTTATAAGTTATTGGTCATGAGGTAATGGGAATTGTTCATTTATTACATTTTTCAGAGTAAGGTCCCTTTAAAAGTGTGAAATATGCCAAGCATAGATGGAAATTAATTTTTTACAAATGGCATTATTTTTGTTCCATAAAAAGTACCAGGAATGCATTCTTTAACAGCCATTACTCTTAAGAAAAATGTGGATTAACATTGGTATTGATAGAAATGGTTCTCAAATAAATTAACTACTCAAGTCATAAGTCTGCACTTTGTTTTGTAGTTGATTTACCTTGAAATACAAAAGAGAAAGTTTGTTTTAGAAAAACACTAAGAACTTATCGAGACTGCCACAACAAAATATATACAACACACAAAATTTAAATAGGTATTGATAAATCTATAAAATAATCATGAAAAAAATTAGTTTTTTAGATTCTAAGAAAACATGACAACAAAACAGGTATTGCCAATAAGGGCATTTTTATAATGTCAGAACACCTTTATGTCAGAGAGGCAGAGGAGTCTCTTAAATATATTACTTAGAAGCCTAATCTGTCCAAAGATAAATGGTTACAGTTGTCACAAAAGTAAAGATTAATGATTGTAGTAAAGGTTGATTATAAACTATATCCTTTCAAAAAATTGTATTTGACGTATAAAAATAGATGATGAACCTATCTAATTCTAATAAATTTCCCATGGCAGGATAGGTTTGCATCATCTAAAATGTTGTCTCTTACAAAATTATCCCAGCAGGCTGAGTGGATTTTATAGCCTATGTACACTTGTTAAATATTAGCACCACCTAAAATATTTTAAAGCAGTCAATAATATGACTATAGTATTTCAAAATTGCATGGAGAAAATTGAAATATTTTTAATTTAAAATAGAGCAACAATCAGGATTTTGTAAATTCATTTCCTAAGAGTTATTATTTCATTTGAAACACACTTAGCATTTTTAATGTTCCCTTAGCTGTAAACTCAGTATATATGTATAAATTTGTCATAATAGGTATTTGTCTTTAGTACCCGCTGAAAACCAAAGTAAAATATTGTATATGTGTAAATACTTATATTTTCATTAAAGTGAAAAATTCGATATTCTGGTTTATCAGAGCAAACTAAATAAACCAAGAGTAATAAAATAATTTTATCTATTGAGATGTTTAAGAACATACTCAAGGGCTGTGTTGACAATAATGGTTCCGTTAGATAAATAGAAATTGAATCTAAGAGTTATCATAATGAATGGGGTTAATGTTACTCATATTTAGGTGTGATTGAGAGATATGTTTATATACATTTTAAAGTCTAAAGCAGAAATGTTAATGTCGAATGTATGTGTGTAAGTAAATTGTAAATCTCTGATGTTTGCTTGTTGCATTATATATTATCATGTTTTAAAATATAAGTGATATTTAAATTTTCATTGAATTAAAAGATGTTCGTATATGAAAAATTTTCGTTAAAAAGAGAAAAGTTTATCTTATTATTTTGGATTCAGAATATAATATATTTGTGGCTAATTCCCTCTAGTTTGAGGTACTACCATTTTATGAAATGTGAGAAAATGAGAAAAAATAAATTTGATTGCAAAAGATCAATGAAAAGCACACAGAATCAATAGTATTCCAATGATTAGCTTAGCTCGTAACTAAATTTAAGTATATGGTATTTTTTTAATAAACTCCTAATTTTCCTCTAGATAGCCTTTCAAAATCATTAAGTCAATAAGTATAAGAGATAAAATTCAAAATAAAAATATGCAGTAAATGAAAACTCAAGGATGATGAACTCCAATCTATATGAACAATATCATTTATATAAGTTCAAAATATATAATTAATTCGTTCAGAATATTAACCAAGTCATGTTTTTTTATTTATGTTTTGTTGATATTAAATCCAAAAGAGAAGATAGAAAATTTCCTACGTAATTCATTAATTGTCTATAATTTTAAAGGAATTGAAAAATAGTTACATGAACCTCTCAAAAATGAAAAAGATTGATCTTTCAGATTTTGTGGTGCAAATTTACATAAACATTTGATTTATCTTTAATTCTCTTTTTTTCTCATCCTTTGCATAACATTCTCTTGTGGAAATGTATGCTAAAAATAGTTGAATTTCCATGTGAAAATTTCAATGTGCTAATCTATCGCTAAATTTTATCTGTTCTTGTAAGTCATATTCCATATATAGGGATGGTAAAAGTATGAAAAAATTATGACAAGTGAAAAATCCTTGAACACCCTTGAGATTTTGAAAATGAAGAAGTTGGCAGGATTTCCTTCGATGTTTGAAATTATTTTTGAGGAATTCCTGGCCCAATTCATGCTCAATATGAATGTAGAGGAGAATAAAGGATAATCATAATTTAAAAAAAGCATTTCCATTAATTTTCATTATTTTGATAAGTAGGGAGCCCACAAAGATGCGGAAACTGGATACTACCTATCTAATTGGCAAAAATAATATTATTAAAACTCAGTTAATCTTTAATGGGTCAGAAAGAGATTGCAAATTCTTTTTTCTGTATTAGTCATATTTGTGTATAAAATATATAAAGAAAAATAGGTAGCTCACGGCAAAATTATAAAAAAATAGTTTATGTTAAGAGTTAATTGAATCATTTGATTTCATATTTCAGTTACTTAATAGTCAAATAATTTTCAAGAACTTTATAAAATTCAAAGGAAAGAAAAATGAAATACAATTCATGTATATTGCTTTATACAATTTTGACATTTTCATATCATGAAGGGTCTTTGTTTCACAATATTTTTACCCATTCAAGATTATCAGTGTCCATTGCAATATTTAAACAATGTATTTGATGGCTATGAAATGCAGATGAAATCAAATGAACCTTTTAACCTTTAATTAAAGCATCACCAAAGCAATAATCCTACCCTGTGTATGCAATTTGTTAAATGTACTCCAAATGTGTTGTTAGTGTGTTGAATACGTGCTTGGATTACTGGGTACATGTCAGTAGTGATATTCTTGGTATGCACATGTACAAAAATTTAACTGTTATAAATATGTCCCAAAAATTAATTGTTTGTCATTATGCAATAAAAAACAAACTCAAGGTAGTTGCTGTATCTCAGCAATAATGTGAATATATATTTCAAAATTTGGTACATTGTCAATTTAAACCAGATTTGTGCAGTGAAACTTTGACTTTACAGTTTCCGTTATCACAGGTTTTCCAATGCTAACTGTAAATATGAGATTGTGTTTCATTAGACACCAAGGGTATATTTTAAAATTACTTCCATTACCAAAATAATGATGTCAGTATCCTTTTATTCTAAAATTGAGCTTTTCAAAGCATTTAAAGCATGGCTTTAAGAGGAAATGTTACATAAAAATACTCCAATTGCCTATTTTCAATTTTAATTGGAGTATAATTGTAACAAAATTAAAATTATTATTTAAAAAATTAAATCTTGTAAAAATAACAAGTGAACATTGCAGAGGATTTTTTTGCCAGTTAATAAAACTTAGAGGTACCTGACTAATTAGTAAAGTTTTACAATAGGTACCTCAGAATCCTATTTTTAGTTAGTGTCTATTTAAGTATAAAGACACAATAAACCATTATGTGAATGGAGCATTTTATTTTGTTAAGCCAAGTAAGACACCAGCTGATTTTTTTATGATGTATACTCCATAGATTCTCATGGAACTTTAACTTAATTTGAAAAAAAATTTTAGAGCCATTTATACTAAAAATGTAAAATCAAAGTTTCACTATGTTGATGTTTTTTTTCAAAATAATCTATATATGTTGTTTTAAAATGTGATCGCTTGAACAATTTACTGACTGGAAAAATTTATTTATTGAACTGGTTATGTAAATTTTCAGTATTATGAATATTCCTCTGTGATAATATTCTCTTTAGTATTCTTAATCTAAAAATGTTTAAAAATAGAAATTTCTAGCTGCTAACATGTCATAATATTGAATCAGTGTATATTAAATATATTATAATAGGAAGTGTTTATTGAATGGGTTGTAAGAAGCTAATTAAAAGTGTTCATCTTTTAAAATTGGATATTTTTTTCGTGCTTCAAACATAACATGACGAGAAAAGAGTGAATTTGATATGTGGGTTGTCCAATAATTCCTTAGAGAAAAATGGAAAAAGCAATTTTGGCTGAATTTCTTTTTTATTTTTCAGCATAATCCCCTTTTAGCTCAATTCACTTTTCCCAGCATTTTTTGAACTTTTAAAGCCAGCCAAAAAGTAGGATTTTGGCAGGTCCTCATAATAGGCATTTGGAAAACTCTGTATCTTGTCATGTGCCTGTAGCCTTGACTATTACGCCAACTTTGATTGGTCGATCACTCAAAACCATATGATAGATTTTGCCAATCATTTCAGAGGAAGTCAATTCCACTGGACATACTGAACAAACCCATCATTTGTGGATGTATAGCTACCTTTAAGCTCATTTAACCAATTGTAAACAGTTGCAAGCATGGCACCAGATGTGGCAAGAAATTCATCCAACTTGACTTTGATCTCTTTTGGTGGTAAGCCTTTCAAAAAGAAGTGTTCAATCACCACAAAAAATTTTTTTCCATTTTTCTAAATAAAAATGAGCTTGTTGCTCCAATCAACTATTGAAATGAAACCACATTACGTATATTGCTGAGACTTATCAGCATTCTAGTGAGAGATGAAGCTTACTAAAAGCAAACCTTTCCCGATACTGTGTGTGCCATCTCTTGGAGTATCTAATGATTTATTGAATGACCCATATTTGAATATGTCTTTTACACTAGAATTGAGATATTCATCTTCAACACCATTTCAGAATTACTATTTCCACTCATCCCAAAGTGGATATGTGAGTTCCATAGACATGGTAATCTTTTCTTAACTCTGAAAGCTAATATCATAATTTGTGGAGATCTCAACATTGATATAACACTAAAAATTAGGGATTACCAAGATCTTAAAAATATTTTGCTTTCATCTAACTTACACTGGGAAAACAAACAGCCTACTCGATTTTCTGCCTACTTAGATAATGTAATTACCAATTGTGGTCCTGAACTGTATAGTATAGGTGTTATTGACAATATCCTATCTGATCATCAAGGTATAAGCTTCACTTTTAAGACTCAAATAACTCCAAAGATATTCTCAAATATATGTATAGTCATAAAAATGAATCCCATAACAATAGAAGGTTTAGAGAGTTTCAAACTGCTTCTATCTTGCATCAATTGGCATGGTATTTGCAGAGATTCTGTAGATCAAACTTGTTTTTCTAGTTTTTAGGTAATTTCCTAGATATTTTTGATTATTCCTCTCTTTAAAAAGTACTAAACTCTATGCCCACTAAAACTAAAAATAATCTCTGGTATACTGGGGCGATATTAGCTCTTATACATGATTTACTTAGTTTCTACCACTCTTACAAAACCGTGGAAACCTGCATGACAGAGGTTTGCTTGAAATATAAAAGAGATTATTATAACTCAATTAGATATGCAAAAAATAAAGCTTATAGGGATTTTATATTGAATGCAATATATAAACAAAAGGTAGCATGGAGATAAATCAATCAAGAAGTTGGTTATGGTAATGCAAAAGTAATTCTTCCTTTTACTGCAGATGCTGTAAATATTTTTTTCTTGAAAGCTGTTGAAGACAAATTGTTCACTCAAAATGTTGATGCTGCCATATTGACAATATGCTGAAAATCTTCCTCCAATTAATTTAGATTTTAAAAGGAATTCTGTTTCTCTATTTGATATTATATAGACTTAAAAAATTTTAAAAATCCAACAAAAACGTTATTTATGATCTGTCTAATTTATTCTCGTATCTCCTGGGAGGGTTATGTCATATCCCTCCATAAATTGTAAGTATATATCAAATAAACGTAGCGTTCCTGAAGGTTCAACAACAAAACACGTACTTATTTGTAAGCGTGTATTGATTGATTCAATCATATGCATCCTGTATATGCCGTGACCCACATATCAATTCTAACCAGGTGTTGCATAACTTAAAGGATAATATCTCATTTACGTGATCAAATTAGAAAGAGGAAATGAGTATCGTTTAACATTTTACCATGCCTTCTTTCAATGTGATTTGAATTATGGTGTTGAGTTATGGCGCCATTCCGCACATGTTAAACAAATTTTGCTACTGCAAAAGACTACTACATTCACACTAGAATCAAGGACATTATTGTGCTCATTGCAGAACCATTAGCTTGTTAGTAAACTTATGTTTTGAGACAGGATATTTTCCAACAGCTCTAAAATATTCCAAAACAGTACCCATCTATAAGAAAGGTGATAAAGACGATTTAACTAACTACCCCCTCATTTCCATAGTCCCCGTTTTTGGTAAAATTCTTGAAGCTATAATGGAGGATCAAGTATGTGATTTTTTCTAGTCAAATAATTTGTTTTCCAAATCAGAGTATGGCTTTTGATCTGGAAAATCTACAATTTTAGCTGTAGAGTCTATAGTTAATTACGTCATTAATGCATTTGAAGAGAAGGAATCAGTCTCTGTGGCACTATGTGATCTTAGTAAGGCTTTTGACTGGGTTAATCAATATTACTAAAATAGCTAGAATGGTGGTACGGGAGTTGCACTAATTGCAACCACCAATTGGTTGAACTTGATCTCTGTCGATCTGCAGCTCTCAAAGTAAAATGTGGTGTACCACAGGACTCTATGCTTGGCCCAATACTTTTCATCATCATGATTAATGATTTGCCCTGTAATTTTTTTAAACCTACATCTGTTTTATATGCTGATGACACTACTTTGGTGCAAACATGTCAACATCTAGAAGATCCAAAGGCATGATCTAGCGCTATCCAAAGACGGGCTAAGGAATGGTTTGATATTAATCATTTACATTTAAATACTAACAAAAATCAGCATATTGTTTGCTGTCTTAAATCAAAAATAACTGACATTGAAGCTGCTAAACTACTAGGCATTTATATTGATAAAAAACTTAACTGGGATCACATACGCATCCTGTATATGCTGTGACCCACATAACACATAAAACTTGGTGCTGCATAACTTCAAGGATAATATCTAATTTATGTGATCAGATGAGAGAGAGGAAATGAGTATCGTTTAACACTTTACCATGCCTTCTTTCAATGTCATTTGAGTTATGGTGTTGAGTTATTGCGCCATTCCCCACATGTTAAACAAATTTTGCACTACAAAATACTATTACATTTACTCTCTTGTTAATAAACCACCACATGATTCCTACAAACTTTTTTTATTTGATATGAAGTCATGACTATATTTAGTTTATATATCTTTAAGGCTTTGATTCAAGTGAAAGTTAATCTATAAATTTACCAGTTAAGATCTCACATCCATAACTACACCATAAGAGGTAAATCGAATCTAATACTACTTATTGTAGAATTTCATCAACTTACAACACATTTCTTAATATGAATATACGACTGTATAACTATATGCCAACTCAGTTGAAATCGGACTGTATCCAGAGTTTCACGGATAGGGTATATTCCTGGTTATTTGCTCACCAACTTTACTCATTAGATGAATTCTTTTGTGACAATCTTCATCTCATTTAAAAACTTATGTTTATATATTAGATAATGTTTATATTTAATACATTTCACACGGTTGTGTCATTTTTCAAAAGGAATAAAGTATTATTATTATTAACTGTATCAAAGTTTTTATCAATTTACTTATCATGAAATAATGACAACCTGCTGCAGGATTATAAGTTGTACACGTGAATTAAAGAGAAATTTGTTCACCATTTGAACAGATTTTTATTCTAAGTATAATTATTTCCTTAATGATGTAACTGGAATAATAATAATACTATTTATATACAGGACTAATGGACGAGTAATAATTTTTTTTAAAGGTAATCTACTAATTAAGCTAGGTTTTGGATAGACACAACAACCAAATAATACATTGTTTTTTTTACAAGACTACTTAGGCAGGAAGAAATAAACAAGGAATAAAGTCAATTAGAGAATATAATTGTAGATGCCCCTAGGAGGAAATTATTGCTATTGATATGGGACTGGAATGTGGTAGTGAGTAAAGACTGAGATGGAAGTGCAGTAGGAGGATATCGTTGCGGAACAAGGAATGGTCGTGGGTAGAAAGCAATAGATTTCTGTAGGATACAGTTCAATCATAACAAGTACTTGGTGTACATTGAGCAAATGTCTGTGTGGAAAATGCTTAGGTATCAGGTAAAACACCTCTCATTCTGTTTGAACGGCATAATCAATTCATTAAGTTTTCCAGAAGTAAATGCAGATCATGATTTAGTACTAATTAAGTGCAACATCATTTCAAGGGAAGAAAGGTGAGCAAATGGAATATAGAAGTATTAATTTAAATATATAAGGAACGTAGCTACGGTCGTGAATCAATGTAAACAAAAAATACCGGGACCGTAAACTTGAACTGAATTCAAATTTACAGTCCCGGTATTTTTTGTTTACATAGAAGTATTAACTGGAACAAAAAGGAACGTATACTAGGGGGCAATAGATGAAATTATGAGTGAAAATGGGGAGATGGGTATAATAGACAAAAAATCTGAACATATCAAGAAAGGAATTTGAAAAGGTGAAAACAAAACAATTGGAACAGATAATAGGAAAAGGACAAAGAAAACATGGATTACTGATGAGGTAATCAAGAAGGTAGATAAGAGAAGGAAATAGAAAAACTTAAACATAGAATTACATGGAATAAAGTAGAAGGAGATAAATAAACTCCTGTGGGAAATTAATAAAGTGAAAGAAGCATGATGGAGGGCACAGTACAAGAATATGGAGTTTACAAAGGAAGGGTGAAATGAGTGCACTATGGGGAAAGGTGAAAGTACTATCAGAAAGCAAGAAGGAAAAGTCCATGTAGACTATCAAAGATGTAAGAGAATACATAGAGGTAAAATAAATAAATAAATATATATATATATATTTCACCTCTATGTACCTGTATTCTCTCCATCTCTTTTGAATCTTTTTGGTTCAAACAATAATTTTCCTGATACATTTTTGATAGTCTACATGGACTTTTCCTTCTTGCTTTCTGATAGTACTTTCACCTTTCCCCATAGTGCACTCATTTCACCCTTCCTTTGTAAACTCACACCATACATACTCATAAGCATACCCACCTTCCCCATATATATATGTGTATATATATATATATATACATATATATATATTTTTTTTTAGGTAATCTACCGGTTAAGGTAGGTTTTTGGATGGACACCACTATCAAATAAACATTTTGTGACTCCCAACCTAGCAAACTAATCTATATCAGGTCCCTCTTCATCTCGGTGTACTTCTTTCCTCCCTTCATCCCGTCCAACATCCCTATCCTGTTCCTACCCTTACCTCGCTTGCCCAACATTCTCCCCTCTATTACCCTCTTCAACATTCCACTACCGCTCAATACGCCTTTCATCCATTTTTCCTGCCTCCATAGGATTTCTCTCAACAAACCCCTCTCCTCACCCACCATCTCTAGTACTTCCTCATTTGTTTTCCTTTCGGTCCCTTTGACCTTCTCCATTCTTCTCCACACCCACATTTCAAAAGCCTCCAATCTACGTCTATCCTCCTGCTTCAGCGACCACGTTTCCGCGCCGTACATAGCTACGCTCCATATCAGAGTTTTTACGAGTCTTGTCTTAACATCCCTACTCAACGTCCCCGTCATCAACTCCCTCCTCCTTGAGAAAGCCTCCTTCCCTAGCGCAATTCTTCTCCTTACGTCCCTACCACTTTGACCGTATTGGTCCAAAACACTTCCGAGATATGTAAACTGTTCTACCTGCTCTATTTTTTCCCCGCCTATTTTAATATTTAGCTTAGCCTTTTTCTTTCTGGAAAATCGAATAACCTTTGTTTTATTAATATTGATTCTCATGCCATATTTATCGCACTGAACCTCCAATTCACTCAACAATGCTTGCAACCCCTTGGCTGACTGAGCAACTAATGCTTGGTCATCAGCAAACCTAACCAATTTTACGAATTCCCCTCCGACTTTCATTCCTACCTCCAGTTCTTCCCATGCCTCTTTAATCATTTCCTCTACATATACGTTGAACAGCACCGGTGACAATGGGCAACCCTGCCTTACACCTCTTCCTAACACTGCCCATCTTATTTATTTATTTGGTAATCTACCGGTTTAGGTAGGTTTTTGGATGGACACAACTATCAAATAAATATTTTGTAACTCCAAACAAAACCCAATCCAGCAACCTAATCTACATCAGGTCCCTCTTCATCTCCGTGTACCTCTTTCCTCCCTTCATCCCGTCCAACATCCCTATCCTTTTCCTGCCCTTTCCTCGCTTGCCCAACATCCTCCCCTCTATTACCCTCTTCAACATTCCACTGCCGCTCAATACACCTCTCATCCATTTTTCCTGCTTCCATAGGATTTCTCTCAACAAACCCCTCTCCTACCCCACCATTTCTAGTACTTCCTCATTTGTTTTCCTTTCGGTCCATTTCACCTTCTCCATTCTTCTCCACACCCACATTTCAATAGCCTCCAATCTACGTCTATCCTCCTGCTTCAGCGACCACGTTTCCGCGCCGCACATAGCTACGCTCCATATCAGAGTTTTTACGAGTCTTGTCTTAACATCCCTACTCAACGTCCCCGTCATCAACTCCCTTCTCCTTGAGAAAGCCTCCTTCCCTAGCGCAATTCTTCTCCTTACGTCCCTACCACTTTGACCGTATTGGTCCAAAACACTTCCGAGATATGTAAACTGTTCTACCTGCTCTATTTTTTCCCCGCCTATTTTAATATTTAGCTTAGCCTTTTTCTTTCTGGAAAATCGAATAACCTTTGTTTTATTAATATTAATTCTCATCCCATATTTATCGCACTGAACCTCCAATTCACTCAACAATGCTTGCAACCCCTTGGCTGACTGAGCAACTAATGCTTGGTCATCAGCAAACCTAACCAATTTTACGAATTCCCCTCCGACTTTCATTCCTACCTCCAGTTCTTCCCATGCCTCTTTAATCATTTCCTCTACATATACGTTGAACAGCACCGGTGACAATGGGCAACCCTGCCTTACACCTCTTCCTAACACTGCCCATCTTATTTATTTATTTGGTAATCTACCGGTTTAGGTAGGTTTTTGGATGGACACAACTATCAAATAAATATTTTGTAACTCCAAACAAAACCCAATCCAGCAACCTAATCTACATCAGGTCCCTCTTCATCTCCGTGTACCTCTTTCCTCCCTTCATCCCGTCCAACATCCCTATCCTTTTCCTGCCCTTTCCTCGCTTGCCCAACATCCTCCCCTCAATTACCCTCTTCAACATTCCACTGCCGCTCAATACACCTCTCATCCATTTTTCCTGCCTCCATAGGATTTCTCTCAACAAACCCCTCTCCTCACCCACCATCTCCAGTACTTCCTCATTTGTTTTCCTTTCAGTCCATTTCACCTTCTCCATTCTTCTCCACACCCACATTATATATATATATATATATATATATACACATATATATGTTATAGAGATTTGTATGTAATATATGTTAAGAGCTCAGCAAGCTTAAAAATAGAAAGAATTTTACACAGATACTGATAGCATAGATCCAGACACACTTGATTGTAAAATAAATTGACATAAGGCAAATAGAATGGAAATGAGACTATGGGGATTTAGAAAAAATTTCTTCAGAACTAATTAAGGGTTTGGAAAACATGAAAGGAAGAGTTTTATGGGGATATTCATAGCAAAATGAGGGAGGAATTTTGCCAGCAGATTTCATCAGATGAGTGTTAGTTTCCATCCCAAAAAATGGAAAGAACCATTTTCAATGACTAGAGAACAACAAGTTGGATTTCAAATACAGCTAAGGTGATACTTAGGATCATCAACAAGAGGATGGAGAAGCAAAGGGTTACTTAAGGGATCATCAGTTTGGATTGAGGAAGGGTAGAGGCGCACATGGTGCTATTCCAACCGAGCAGAAATTTCAAGTGAACTTTTGCAATGCATTGAAAATGTACCTGATTATTTGGACATCATCACTGGTGATGAAACCTGGGTTTTATAATATGAACCAGAAACAAAACGCCAAAGCTCTGAGTGGCACACCGACCAGTCCCCCAACCCTAAGAAGGCAAAAAATGAGCAAATCAAAAGTGAAAACAATGCTCATTGTCTTTTTCAACATTAAAGGAGTGGTCCATAAGGAGTTTTTTTGTCAAGGACAATCAATTAACACTGCCTACTATGTGGATGTGCTGGAGAGACATTGAAAAAGGGTCATCAGGATGAGAAAAGACATCTCCACTACCTGGCAACTCCATCACCACAATGCGCCTTGCCACACGAGTCCGCAAGTTCCTGACAAAACACCAGGTACCAACACTGCACCACCCCCCTATAGTCCTGACGTCACCCCAGTAGACTTCTTTTTGTTCCCTTTGATTAAGGTAGCCCTGCAAGAAACCCATTTTTCGTCCATAGAAGAGATCCAATCAGCTGTGACGAAGACCTTGTGAGAGGTCCCTTAAGACACCTTCCAGGGTGCGTACCGGTCATGGCAGAGTTGCTGGAAAATATGTTTAGAGGCTTAAAGATAGTACTTTGAAGAATTTTAAGGGTTTGTGCAAATGTGTTCAATAAATTACTTTTAAAAAAATAATTGCATTACTTTTGGAACGCACCCTGTAGTGACTCCCAAGTAGTTCAAATAGTATGTTCTCAGGTACTCGGTTCAATTCAATTCCAAAAAATGCAATATTTCCTTTATATTTTTCTTCAGAATGTCACTACTGCTCCTTTGTTAAAATTCAAATAAAATTTCCCCTCATTAAATGATTTTGAAATTTTGCCCTAATGGTAAAAAATATAAATATGGCTTGGTCAGACCACAAAATCAGAATTAAGGTTATTACAAATTCTGAATTAAGGTTCTCATAAGGTATGAGCATGTTTTTTCTACCAGGGGCTGCCAGGTGTATATGGATAGGCACAATAATGCTTATCTATGTGGGTCTATCTGCATGGATGAGTAGTCCTCATAAAAGGTATTCCCATTTCTTTGAAGAAAATTTGATAGCCACACCACCAAGAGGAACCTTTATCGGGTAGAATAACTCAAGAATTATGCAGTATGATTTCAATTAACCATTACCGTGTTCTCTCGTCGCCGCTCAAGACGAGAAAGAACGATGAATGGATGTATGTTCTACATAAGAGGGTCATAAGAGTGGTTTCTAAAGGATTGCAGATGGAGGGAGTTTCACTGGACTAACCACAAATGATCCTTTGGCTTCCCCTCGATTTCAGTGAATGAGGAGGCAAGAGCAATGAGGCCTTAAGTAGACTTCAGTTAAAACGAGTAAAGTAAACAAAACAGGCTACAGTGGAGAATTATTGTTCCGAGGCCCAGGGTTTGATTTCTGTCAATGGGAGTATTTTTTCTATTTTGATATATGTACTTGTAGGTTAGTCAGATGAATATTTCAACTGTTGATTAGGATGTGAATTTGTATACTCAACACAATTGAATAATTGAATTGAGACATCTTTTAGCAAAATACAATATTTGTCTTTGAACTGGCTCCTTAAGTAGAAACTTATCCAAGTAATTAATTTTATTTATGGGCATCGGGGCAATTAATAACACAATCATTGAAAATAAATTTATTTGCGTAGTCATATGCATTTTTTTCAAATTATTACAAAATTAGTATAAATACTATTTACAATTTCTAAAAATTATTTCCAGACTAGTTTTTCGATGTTCAGGGAAAATTACCCTTGCTCACTACAAAAAGTCAATTTGCATCATTGGAAAATCCTATGTAATATCATTGATTGCATATAACATAAAAAAATCAGGTATTTTTACAAGGAATATTCACATAAATATTTTAAAATAATAATAAGCCATGAAATGAGTTACCAATCGGAAAATACATTGTGCAATTAAAGTATCGTTCAAAACATTCCCAGTTTTCAATTGTGCAATTTAAATTCTTCTTATAATAGGTATTTAAAATACGAATGAAATAGTACTTCCACATTCAGCACTGATGTACTTGGGGTTTCACTTTAATGGGATTGATGAAGGAATGTAATTTAATATATTTTATTTCTACATTCCTCCACAGTTCTCATTCCAGAGCCCCAGCATTTCCATTTTCCCATCCTCTTTAAATTATAATTGAACCACATTAGTGTTAAGACTAAATATTTCCAACCTTCAGATGCAGAACTATTGAAACAAAGTATTTCTTAATGCTGCACTCACAATGGTTATTAGAATGCTTATTTTAGCAAATATAATGCATGCTTCTGCGGCTTAAATTTCCAATAATTTATTCTACATTTAGCATACTCTTGAGTAATTTGGGTTTAAATTACTCTTCCAAGAATATGGAATTTTCTCTTTTAAATGCCTTTACAATTTGAGCGTCTTGATGATATTTTAATTCCATACTTCTTTTAACCACCTGTATAAAAATATTTGACAGCAGTGATTTAATAATAAGTTCAGAATAGATTCCTGCGATTCAGTGACCATTAAAAATAATGATTAAGAAACGCGAAAATTCAGTGAATTGTAATCACTCTGAAATTTACAACTTCACTAGGTATGAAATTTGTCCTATTGAACACATTCCTCTTTAAATACCTTTGCTTTACTTATGCAGTTTCATAAATAAGAATTGAACCAGAAAGAACTCATTCTATGTTGGTATTACGTTGATACCATACTGAGTACATGCAATTTACAATTACAAAATTGAGAAATTCTCCAAAGGTCGGGAAAGCAAAACAGTAGTCAGCCTTGGACTTGGGGCATTATTATATATATATTTAATTATAAGTATGTCCTAACTGCATACTTTTCAATACACTGAGCGGGAATAAATAATTTGAATGATAAAAAGTTCTGTCTTATTTCTGTACATATCATCCAATTTCAGAAGTTTTCCCCACTCCAGCAGTGATCACAAAGCTTGTAGAAATATTTCTTCTGGGTGAACATGCTTGTTCACAGCACCACAAGTTTCACAAATGATACACACAACCTCAAAAACTCAACTCAAAATCACCATGCAGTGCACAGCACAAACATTAGCAATAACAAAAATATCACTCTGGCAAGTAACAGTCTTATAATAATCCTATTCTGGTCAAGTCAAAGAATTTGAACGTTCATCCAACTTCAGGATTTTCTTTTGTAACTTCGATTTCTGCAACAGAAAGAATATTGGGATTAAAATTACAAACAAAATTTACTTTAAGAATATATTTATAGGAACAGCTTTAAGCAGACTCAGGGACATAGAACTTTCAAAAGATGTTTATATTATAGAAGACAGTGGGATTTTTTGCCATAAACTTAGTATATTTGCATAGCTTAGTATTTCATATGATTTTATACAGTGTAGAATAATGGATGTGTTTGGTTTTTCAAACTGCATCACTAATTCACCCTTCTTCCCCAGTCTACCTACCTTCTCATATTTTCAGATTCCTTTCCCAACTCTTCCCTCTATGCAGGGTCCTACATAACATGCCCTACCTCAGAGAAGAGGTTAATTAAGCTATCACTTAATTCTTTTTTCAAATTTTGTAACTTTCATTTCTTATGAATAAAATTAAAATATAGAGCAGAAGAATGACCACTTAGTGTTTTCCCATGATTAACAATTTTTTAAAGAAATAAATCATTATATTAAAATAAAAATTGTTTTTTTAATAATGTTGACCAGCACCAAGTCATAAGAAGGCAAAAATGTTTTTCTAGATTTAAGATCCAACTAACTAAAAAATTGAAAATTAGTTAGGACGTCCTTTGATTAAGGTATGTGCCTTTCATGATAGTTGCTAATGGAATATGCTCATGTATTAGTGATTTCACTATTTAGCTTTTAAGTTTCAAACTCTGATTTTTGTTTATACAGTGCATGATGTACTTTTTTCATACTATATACAAATATCCATGGGTATTTGTCACAATTACAAATAAAAAAAGTACTTACAAGACCACCTTCTTCTTTCTTGGATGTTTTAACACACAATGACTTCTTTTTCTCTTCCTGTTTTTTCTTAGCTTCTTGTACCCTAATGAACGAAAAAGTATTCGAGTTAGCTACACAATAAATATTAACAGCCAGTGCAAATAGTGGGAGAAGCAACAGCAGATACAGAATTAAGGAACATACAATTATAAAAAGAACCTCCAGCATCATGATGCTTCCCTGATCTTCGATTACAACACCTATTGTCATCTGAGAAGAGTTGCTTTGATTGAAATAAGGATCAGAGAATTTCAATCAGACTTTTGGAGCTCTCTTATTTAATACCTAATCACTCCTATGTGAATGTACATTTTTGGAAAATCTTGCAGTGATCAGGTGAAAACTTCAATTTGTTAGGCTGCATTTGGTTGAATTAACTACCATTGGCAGCAATATCCAGTATTGAAATTATGAATTGCTCATAATGCTGTGCTAACTCATCTAGTAATTTCAGTAAATATTAGGTAAAATAAGCTAAGCTAAATAAGCTAGTTAGTATATTAATAATATTATTATTATTAATAATAGTATATTAATAATAACTAAGTAATTTCATACTAAAAACCAATACTTTTCACTTAGATGTAGATCGGAACCTAACCTAAGGAGCAACTTGCATAGTGAGTAATTCGCATAACTAGCAAAAATATTGCTCTTAAAAATGACTCATTTAATGAGTGACTTTTGAAATTATGAGAAATGAAAAGAGGGGGGAATTCCTGGATTCATTGCACACCTGCTACTACAGTTTGCTTCTAGCAATCATTCCGCCTAGCACCTTAACATCGCTTGTGTTCACACACTTTTCCAAACTTCTCTTCAAACATATTATTAGTGATTTTTGTGCAAAGTATATTAATATTTTGTCAATAGTTTTGAAATTGATCCCAAAGAAAAATTCATGAGAGAATAAAAATAAAATAAAATGAAGGAGTACTACATTGAAGAGTGATGAAAAGAGGACACTTTCAAGAAGAAGAGAGAAATTGATTGGAAATTTCCTCAGTCACAATAGCTTGATAAAGACAATAATTGAAAGAAACATGGACAGGAAGAATTACAGAGGAAGGCTGACGACAAACCATGAGGAGTAGCCAGCACTTCAAAATGTAAAAGCAAGGAATTGTAAGGAAATGAAGAGACTGGCTGAAGGATTTGGCAGGGATTAGAATAGTCTGGAGAGCAGCCACAAACCACACCTAAGATTGATAATCCACGATTATGAAGAGGAAAAAAATGACTACATTTTGATGTAATTAAACTAGCACATAACTATGAACTTACTTCTCTTTCATCACTCTTTGTTGCTCTTTTTTCCATATGTCTTTAAATTCTTTGCAGAATGGTGACCAGAGGACAAAAAAATCTTTAGGTGCAACTTCTTCCATCTTTGATCCTTTTGGTACATACTGATAGAATTTCATCACAGCAACAAATCTAAAAAAATCCAAAAAATAACATATGATAATGCAAGTGTTACAGGCAAGGGTTTATAATTATCATTGCTAACACCAGTATTTCATAATTTGAGCATTTTCAAAGGTTCTTACTTTTGTTTACACTCCTGAAGATTTTCAAATTCATCAGTCAGTTGTTTTTGGCCTTAAAAAAATCACAATGTTGTTAGCATCTAATACTGATTTTTCAGATACATGATTAATACACATGATGTATTCACATCACTTTGAAACACAAAGTCGGAATTTGAAATATTAAATAGTCAATTTTTGAAATAGAATATTCAAAAAATTACATACCCTTTGTCAAAAACCCCTCCATCTTCTCTTTGAAAGGTTGAAGATGTTCCTCTGTAGACGATGCTATTACTTTGTCTGTTTTCTTCTGGCAAACTATATAAAGAACATATATTAAACAATTATTTTTCAAAGTCAAAACATATGAATCAAAAATTACAAATTTCTACAGTATCCTTAGTAGTAGGAGTTTATTTTAAAGTAGCAATACTGAATTCATGAGCAGCTCAACATTACTAATAATCTTCACATTAAATAATCAAGGCTTGGTTGTATTCTTGCTAATTGCTCTCCCTATAGCAATAAATCAAGAGCTCTACGGCCACTAGGTTAAAATAGGAAGGGGAAAAAACTCCAATGGCCGTAATAAACCTTTATTTACCTAAATAAGTTTATTACAACCATTGGAGTTTTTTACCCCTTCTTATTTTGACCTTCCTATGACAATTTCTTCATCAATTAACTGAATTCTTGGAATGCTCAGTTAATTCTCTAACTATTACATAAACATGATTATCAAGATTTCACTGAATTAACTACAATATTCTAGAGCATTATGAACAATAATCAAATGAACACTAATTAACTCAGAGAGAGAATAAATAACAAGGCATACTAGAAAAGTCCTTCTGTAACTGCTTCAGATCTGATTCAATATCTTCAAATTCAACTGCTGATGCTCTATCGATGTCACCTGGCTCAGGCACTGGTAAAGGTACATCTACATTAAGTGGATCAGGAAGGCCCTATGGAATTAAATAATAATAATAATATTTTACTATACAAATCATTAAAGTATATACATTAAATAGCTTATCAAGGAAAGGAATTGGGCAGCAAATGCATACCTCATGTGACAAAAATTTTTTTTAATCTCATTTATCAGCTAGCCAAATAAATTAATGCCACCCATCCTACCCAGTAAAAATAAATTTCTCATTACATTTAATTGAAATATGGTTGAGACTTCCAATGAGCACATTGTACTGCTTCTATATTGAAATTGAAACATAAACAATATTACTATTGTTAGAGAATTTGGAAAACGCAGATAGACATAAAATGACATAACTAAAGTGGTTCAGGCATTAAATTCCAAGTTGTCTGACGTTTTGAACTGGCATTTTTAAAGTACTGGTTCACCTAGATCTGTGGGAAATTGATAGTGGTACAGAAAAGTAAATAGCCCCTTAATTGAATATGCAAATTTGACACACCTTAGGGGATTATCTTAGAGTGCTCTACCCTTATGTATCTAAGTCAGCCTTCAGATTATAGATTACTGGTGAGGAAAATATACACTCTCACAAGGGAAGTCACAAAGGTTTTTGGTCATTGCAGTTTGATCATTAAATGGGAATTTCAATAGTATGTGGTGGCACCACTTAATCTTGGCAGACAATTTTCTGAAAGTGCCTATAATTAGGGAAGCAGAAATGTACAACTAATTAAAGTAATTCATAATTGGACAATATCCACATGATCATTGGCTTATGTGGGCACAAATATTTTTAATATTCTGTAAAAACATGCAAAACAGTGGAATACAATACATTTCTTGAGATTGCAAAATCTTGTACCTGTATAATGGCTTAAGAAAATGTTGACATTTTGTTTTAAAAATGGCAAATTTTGGATAAAACGTTAAAGCAATAACCATGTAATACTATTATTACATATGTTAATACTTCTGTTAATATTGTGAATGCACATTCAAACTTTACTCATAACTCTACCTTCATGTATGTCCTTATTATGAAATGCAGAAGGGTCACAGAGCTATCCTTGCTTTTTACATCTCTCAATTTTGGCAATATCTCCAGGCCAAAACCATCAGCTTGACCCCGTGTTCTGTTCCCTCCATTCATATAGTTTCCAAGTGCCAAAATAATGGCTAGCACTCTTTTCAGACTTTCAGAGGTCATTAAAAACTGAAAGGGAGAAATATATGAAATAAAAAAATTACAATATAAGGGCTTATGCCTCTTAATGATAAGGAATTTCTAGTGTATTTTATAATTAATAAATTAATGTCTAATAATATTAATATCAGATACTTTTGATAGCACAATAGAATTGAACCTAAATGATAGCAGCTTCAGGCAAAAGAGAATGTTATACGAAGCATTCTGTCTCAAAACCATCTATTACCAAAGCAATTCTTATAACAAACATTACATATCAAGTATATAAATTGTTTGTGAGCTATGTAGTATAGGTACCTCAATCAAGCACTGCAGACTAGATGCCACAGTCAATGCTCACAAGATAGATTACAAGTAAAAAACACCTTGACTCATATGATTATCAAAAGAGACAATTACCTCACAGGTTAACTTCATATTATTAAGTTTACTATCAATAGTACAAATTCCATCCTCAAAGTCAGACTGGAACATAAAGCAAGCTATTCGATCTGCAAAGTTTGGTATTTCGGCTAACTCATACAGGAACCTAGAATAAAAACAAAAATTACAGCCAAAAAGGAAATCACCAAAATTTTCTGCTTAACACAGTAAAAATCAAACTCAGGAATTGTCTTTGATAAATACTGAAAATACATGGCAGCACTTACTGTTCTGGCTTGTCCAAAGGCACTTCTGGTTTGGACTCTACATGGCTTCTAATTTTTTCTAACTCCTCTGAGGTTGCACGCTAAATTTTGAAAAAAAATATCATTTAAATATTGTACCAATATTTATTGACTTCTTCTTGAAATTAAAAATGCAAGATAAAAATGCTCACCACTTCATAAATCTGCTGTAAGGCTTCCAAAGATATTACTGAGGTATCAAAGTTATAAATTGCTGAAAAAGTTCAAAAAAGTAAATCTCAATACAATATATAATGATAATTTATTAATGTCTATCATTTGCTTTAATGTCTATGCATACTTGATTAGAACCCTAAAAATATGGTTATGATTGTACCTTTAGTGGAAGGTTATCAATTGTTATTCCGATAAATCATGTGAATCAGTGAACTAAGATTCTTTTAATGCAAATACAACTCCATTTGATAGGATGTAGTAGAAGCATACTAAGATGTATTATGTATTCAAGACTATGAAGGTGATTGATGAGTTTACTAGTATATACCACTTTTGTCAGTACACCTGTGAATGCTAGTGTCCATATGAATGATGGGGTCCACTTAAATTGTGTGCTATGTAGGGAATTTAATTATCTGAAGGTTTTGATTCCAGTTGAGATAGCAATAAAAATGATTGGCCAAAATAATATATGCTTTTGAAACTAATTTATGCCCACAGAAGATACACTGGGCATAAATGTCTAGGGGTGAGCTTATTCTACAACTCCTGGAATCAAATAATTGCAAAATTATGGCCTAGGGCTTTCCTCATTCCTATTTGCTTGACCAATAATATTTGAAATTATGAATTAGGTAGAATGAGAATGTAAACCTTAGGATGCCCAAAGAATCATAATAGGTGTTGGTAAAACTGAAATCTCCAATCTTGAGCAGTGAAATAATAAGGTACAATATTTAAGTATATTGTTAAATAGCATTACGATGGCTCCTACTGATACAAGTAGCGATATTAATACATGGTAATACAGAATAAATAGCAAATTATCATACAAACAGTGATATTTGGGCCATTTTCTGCTAACTGCAAGGTATAAGCAGTAGTAATGTAGCATCTTTAGGCTAGCATTAATTTTGTTTGATTATTTATATGATCACTCACCTAGAGTACTAGTTGGATCAGCATTTAAAGTTAATTTTGCACTTGTCATAATGGGCTTTGCCTTTTTCCCTATATAATAAATCACCAATATACATCCATGCGCTGTTAATCAGTGATTTGAGTCTAAAACTATCCTAACCTAGAGAGGTTCTAAGAAATGCATCTCATCTATAACCCAAGAACCACCAAAAAATCTGTTAATTAATTTGATTAATCACATCTAAATTATTCAGAGTTATAATGCAACAATTTCAGAGAGTAAAAATTATTCCCCTTGACTGGGATTCGAACCCGGATCCCTCGATATCCGGCAGAGTGCTTTAACCAATTAAGCTACCGAGACGTCCTCTTACACTCTGAAATTTTGGGGGCTTTAATGGAACAAGATGTTATGACGAAATACTGTACATACAATGTCAAAGGCATTCGTAGTGGTGCGCGACGCGCCACAGTCCACGATGTTAATAAAGCCAATTTCAAACACTTAGGCTGTTCATACCTTAGACAAATTTCAAGAAACTGTAACAGTAACTTTAACGGAGTCACCCGCTATGTGTGCATTATAATGCAACAATTTCAGAGAGTAAAAATTATTCGCCTTGACCGGGATTCGAACCCGGATCCCTCGATATCTGGCCGAGTGCTTTAACCAATTAAGCTACCGAGACGTCCTCTTACACTCTGAAATTTTGGGGGCTTTAAAGGAACAAGATGTTATGACGAAATACCGTGCATACAATGTCAAAGGCATTCGTAGTCATGCGCGACGCGCCACAGTTACTGTTACAGTTTCTTGTTGCGCCACAGTTACAGTTACTATTACAGTTTCTTGAAATTTGTCTAAGGTATGAACAGCCTAAGTGTTTGAAATTGGCTTTATTAACATCGTGGACTGTGGCGCGTCGCGCACCACTACGAATGCCTTTGACATTTTATGTACGGTATTTCATCATAACATCTTGTTCCTTTAAAGCCCCCAAAATTTCAAAGTGTAAGAGGATGTCTCGGTAGCTTAATTGGTTAAAGCACTCGGCCGGATATCGAGGGATCCTGGTTCAAATCCCAGTCAAGGCGAATAATTTTACTCTCTGAAATTGTTGCATTATAATGCACACATAGCGGGTGACTCCGTTAAAGTTACTGTTACAGTTTCTTGAAATTTATTCAGAGTTAGCCTAGAGCCTATAAGAATAATAGCATATAATTTTAATATTCAAAAAAGTTTAATATTGAAATCAACATGATTCCTCTATCAGTAATATTCAACTTTCAGAAGTTGAGACAAAATTTTCATATGCTTTAAGACTTACGCAATGAATTCAATATATACTAAACCAAAAGGACTGGACTATGTTTTTCACAAAATATTTTGGGGCAAAGAAGGCTTCCATGATAAATTTACCAAATGAAACAGGGTTTTGGAATGTCCCATTTAGAATTCTGCACTCAGGCCAAAACCCAAATCTTTTGCTTGGAATGCATACATTTTCTATCCAATTGAATAAGATAGCCTGGCATTTTTGTCTAACAAGGTGAATTGTGCACCACTTAGAGTAGAATATTTCTGCATGAAAAAAATTCACCTAAATTGAATTGAGAAGATAGAAGTCAAACTAAGTTTGCAAGGAGAGGCATGTCTTCTCAGTGACTAGTGAAAGTACAATCCATAATTATGCAAGGCAATGTCTTGTGCAAGCACTTTTGATATTCAGTAAGCCAAGATGGAATAATTAATATATTCAGAGGTTTTTGTAGAGTAAATTAAAGAAAAAATGGGAAACTGAGATGAAACTCACCATTTTCTATTTCTGAAAAATCAACATGGAGACTAGAAGATAATATTCCCACATTCTGAGAACGTTTGCTGTCCAAAATCTTCATGGCCTAGAATGAAAAAAAGAAAACATCTGTTAGCATAAAATTTTTAAACTTCATTTGCATCCAGCAGTGACAGATTCAGATTTTTTTAGACACCAAGAGTGAACAAAATTTAGAAGTATCCAGAGATAATTGCAAACATAAAATAATTATGCATTGATAATGTATTGGCTGTAACCTGGAGAATAATTGGGCATGAGTTCTTCCCCAGTCTTATCATTAAACCCTTAAATGTACATGTGAACTATGAATATTTGCACAGAACGATTTATAAACTTGAGGCCTGAAATTATTGACAGATATTAAAGCAAATTTAGAGACTAAAAATTGCTTGTAAAGTACATAATAGTATGATAAAATAAGTAAATAGGTAAGTAAGTAAAAAGTATGATAGAATTGTTTCGATGAAAATGATAACTTTTATAATTCTTAAATGGGCATTCTCATTTCTAAATTAACAACCAGTTATATTTAATGATTTATATTTACTTCGCCATTTGTTCCAACACTACTGCTCATCCTACTAGTGACAGTCAAGCTATAAAAGGAATATTTTCACTTTCCTTAGATGCTCCACTGGTTCCCAATTAAAATTCATAGCCTAATTGCTTCTCCTGACTTCACAGTGAGAGATGCATCGATCTAGTAAATTCCCAAACGCTTTTAATTCCAAGATGTCAGAAGCTTAATTTATGTATAAACATAAACCTATGGACATCTTAGAACCTATCATACCATATCTGTGAGAAAAAAATTGACTCCACATTTTTCATTGAAGTGCAATGATGTGATAAAAGTGATATTCACTGCGTTAATTTTGAACCTCTGGAACAAATAAATAATAAAATAAAAATACGTTATAAATGGCAGATTGGCAGACAAAAATAACGTTAATAAAATGGCAGATTGGGAGACAAATAATGGGATAGATATTAATGTTAGAAAATGCAAATTCATTGCTTTTAGTAACAAGGTAAATGGCACCAATAAGGATGACAAATTTTTGGAAAATTTCATTCCTAGAAGTAATAGCTGCCAATACTTAGGTGTATATTTAACCAAGGATTTAGGGTGGGGGTTAAACATGGAATACATTGTTAAGAAAGCTTTCAAAACTCTGCATTGGGTGGTGAGAAAACTCAATGGGAGCATTAGAGCACCTAAGGAAGAGGTGAATAAGATCCTGGTAAGACCAATTTTAGAGCACTCATCACTTGTATGGGATCTGCACAAAGAAGGACATATTACAAACCTGGAGAAGGTCCAAAGAAAGGCTGCCAGATATGTACTGGGGAAGCATAGTAGGATGGAGAGTGTGACTGAAATGTTAAAAACGCTGGGCTGGGAACCTTTACAAAATAGAAAAAAATAAGCAGACTTTGTGGAATTTTCTGCATTCTGAAGGGAGAGAAAGTTTGGGCAGAACTAAGGAAAGAGGCGGGAAATCCAAATTTTATGGGGAGCAATGATCATAAACTCAAAGTAAAATGCTGGGCGCAAAGAGTAAATAAAATTTCTTAATAAAACAGTTGTTGACTGGAACAGTTTACCTGCAAAACTATTCAAGCCCATACCTAACAGGGTAAATACTTTTACGAAAAGATGTACAAATTTTTTATAATAATTTGTTGTGTAAAATTGCTTGTAACAGCTTAGTTTCCATTTTTTTTCTTGTTGATTGGGAAACTGATGTTAATGAGATGAGGATTTTCTTTTTTTTTGTACTAGAGATAGGTGTTTGGAGGTTTCCTTTATGTGTATTGTTTTTTTAACTGATTTTATTTATTATCTTTTGTGATAATAATTGGATTTGACATATCACGTTATTTTTCAAAGGCAAGTTTCATTGTAATACCTGGGACTTGGGTGCCACCTGACATTGTCTATCTGCATATGTGAGTTTTGATAATAATAATAAAATCCAGGAGATGGGTAGTATTTTCTTTACTGAAATGAAAAGAAGTGACCTTGCCCAGAATTAGGTTTTTTAAGGCAACAGGTCGTGGGAGGCCACTTTCCATACCAATAACTCAACCCAGAATTTGATTTTAGTGTGATGGCTTTAGAATATGCATATGTAAGAAAAAGGCATCTGATCAAAACTCACCTGTAGTTTTGATGATTGCTCAGCCTTCTTCTTGGGGGGTTTTCTTTCCACTCTCTGTCTTGAAAATAAATCAGTAAATTCATTCAAATTTTCTATATTTGCTTCTTCAAGCTTGTCCCAAAGAGCTGGCAGTTCATCAACTTCAGGAACTGAGCTATTAAAAGATATTAACCATATTAAATCTCTGGAATGTAGTTTTACCTTCCAACTATTAAACCATTATTATATAAATTATATAAACATTAAACCAAGTATTCATGGAATATACTTTTTATATTATACGTTTATTATCCAGGAACCCTTCATGGACCAATGCAAACATAAGATTTGCATATGTACATACATTTATGAAAAAAACATGCTTTAGAAAATTGGTTGTAGTTACTCTAATACATAGCAAATTTAGTTTTGAGGGCAAAATTTAACCTATTACCTCTCAACAACAGGTGTGGTAACTAATATCCTTGTCCAATATAGTGGTCTCATTGGAACTGCTGGGTTCAAAGGCTGCTTCCTCATCACTGAAAATATTAATTGATATATCATACACTCAAGAATAATATGCGAAACTAGAAATGATAAAACAATATGCACTATAATAAACTATACTAAATATAGTATAATGTCATCTGCTTATATTAACAAATGAAATGAAAATATGTAAACATTTTTAATTATAAATGCAGTGAATCTCATTATTTTGACCTTGCTGTATTTGGAATAAGGTGTAATTAAAAGCTATGAGTATTCCTATGCACAAGTTATTGGATTTTCCTAACTCTGTCATAGAAATAAATTGAAATGTCTTCAATTACATTTTAAGTCCTGTCTCAGCCCAATGCCTAGCAAGAATATTGCTAATTTGGACATCTTTTCCTGAAATATTATACCATTAAGCATTGCACATCGCAAAACTAGCATATGCTTATTACAAAAGCATAAATTTTCCTTCACCTCATCAACTAAAGAAAATTCTATTACTCCAACAATAACTTCATTTTGTTTATTCAAAGTTTAACGTGAATAGCTCAATTTTTCCTTGAGGTACTAGACCTAAAAAATATATTTGTTATGTTATTTTAAGACTTGGTGCATCACTCCGTTGATTGCTCCACTGAATCAGGACCTCCTCATGTTGAATGAATGACAGCTAGGCCTGCATCAATATTGTGAATGCTATACATTTTTCTTCAAAGTAAAATATTTTATTTTCCTTATACTTATTCACTCAGGAGGTGTATTTGACCATCAAAAGAGAATTTATTTTTAACCCAATAATTCTAGGCTCTAAGATGGAAGGTAAGAGTAGTGGAGTTTCCTGGAGGTAGGGAAAGCCGAAATCACACCTTATAGCCATCCAAACAACTGAAGTATACAACAAAAATCCTTTATAGTGCCACTTTCCAATGTTTGTCCCCATTGACACCAAATCCAGTTTGCTTCTTTAAGTTGTTTCCTTATAAGAGACCATCAAATCACTTTTTTAGTACAGTTCCTCATACACTCCCTCTTGATGTGCAGATCGGAAGGGATGAGGATTTTTGTGTGATGTTCAATTGTAGCTTGTTTCCAATTAGTGTTCATAGTGTGACTCTAGCATCTAAATAATGAAATGAATGTATTTATCACATCACCAGAAAACCAAAGGGAAACTACCTTGGGCATATTCTAAAGGCATTATAAATACATACTGCCCAATATTTGATGAAGCTATATTTGTAATAATTACTATGTTTAGTTTTTTAAGGTACTCTGAGAGGTAACTCCATGCTGCACATTTAATAAATCCCAAACTGACAACAAAATTTACATCATAGCATATAGATGGTGTTTGCACCTATCAACAACCTGTGATGGAAAGCCATTGTAGGTCAAAGATTTTACTGCAAAGGGTGTACGTGATTGGTTTTACTTTATTGGTAATTAAGAAATTATTGTTTTTTTATCGATAGCATTAATTATTGGATTGCTTTTACTGGTGATATTAAACACAAAAGCATGTTGTTGGTATTTATCATCATATTAATTTCAAGTCATTGAAAGGACTGAGGATTACACTGTTTGTCACAGCCATAATTCTTGGAAAATAAACATGCATAATAAAATCTACTTCGTCCTCAAAAGTGATGCATAATTTTGATTTGAATAAATATATTATATCCATATCATCTAGGAGACAGCCAAAGGAATGGCAGTCAGTGAAAATATTTAAAACTCAGTGTATTACTGATATCCCACTGAAACCCCATAAATGTGAAAGGGAAAAGAATCTGCCACAGCTGTGCAAAGTTTGAAAAAAAAAATAGGTAACAATTTTTTCCTGTCATGTTCATGGAATGCTGAATTCAGACTGTCGGTGAAGTGTGCACATGATCGCAGATTGTATTGGCATTGATAAGATGACAGTGGACACCATTATCACTGAAAATTTGGCTATTCAAAAGATCTGCGTTAAACTTGTTCCGAAGGTCTTGATGGATAACCAAAAGCAGAGTCATGTGTCTGCTTGCAAAGATCTTCTGCAACGCATTGAAGAAGACCCCCAATTTTGGACAGTCCCAACTTGGCACGAGCAGAAAAGTTCCTCTTCCCAAAATTGAAATCATCCCTTAAAGGACACCACCATAAAACCCCAAGTGCCGTCAAAGAAGCTTGCACACATACCCTTAAGGACCTTCCAGAACCTGCCTATCAGGGAGCCTTCCAAGTCATAGAAAAGCCACTGGCAAAAGTGTGTCAATGCTCAAGGGATGTACTTTGAACAATATTGAAGCATTATAGTATTATCTGAAATAAATCTATCTTTGCAAAACTTTTTATATAAACCATGTAAAAAATAATCAAATCAATGGCAAGAGGTTTAGCTTTGTTGAAGAAGTCACTTATAACAACACCTAATATGTGAAATACATATGAGAAGAGAAATACTGATGCATATTAAGAGGAATATAACCAACCATCCCTGTAGCAAAAGATTAAAAGACAGTAAAATATGAAAACCGAAACAATCAAGTCTGATGATTCATGCATCAAATATTACAGCAAGAATAGTCTACGAAGGAATGACACAGAAGGTAGGAGAGTACTTAAGTGAGGATCAAATTGGATAAAAGATAAGTGAAGGAACAAGAGAAGCTATTCTTGCTCTTGGATTCATAGCCGAGAAGATAATACAGAAATATCAACCAACCTATATTGCATTCACTGATCCAAAGAAATATTTTGATAATGAGACCTAGAATGGAACTCTAACAGAAATTGGAATAAACTACAATAACATGAGATTGATACATGCCCTATGTGGAGAGAAGGCAATGGTGATGAGATATGGTGGAAGCAGGGAAGAATCCAAAATAAATAAGGGATAAAGCCAGAGTTACTTATTGTTACCTTAATAATTAACGTGTATATTTAGAGCAAAACAGCATGAGATTAAGGAATAGAATAGATAGAGGTGGTCTACATACACAAGAAGAAAGAATAAGTATTCCATGATTTGCCAATAACACAGCTATACTATCAGTTAAGAAAGAAGACCTGACCAGGATGCATTCTACTTTGAAGATGGGAGGTGAAAATGTTCAAACTTAAGGTACACAATTTTAAATTAAGGAAATGTGAAGATGCACTTAAAATATGCAAAAAAGTAGGCACAATCTCCAAGTAAGACTAGGGAAAGATGTATTGGAACTAGTGGAAGAGTTTTGCTATTTAGGCAGCAAAATCACTAGTGGTAGAAGAAGCAAGAGGGATGCAGTAAGAAGAATAGGAATGGTGATGAAGGCTTTCTATTAAAAGAAACAATTCTAACAGCAAAGAGTATTTGCATAGAAGAAATAAATTAATTTGTTAAAACTCACCTAGAGATAAGCTTTTCTATGGATGTAAGACTCAAATGATAGGAGCAGCAGGGAAAAGAGAACTGGAGGTGATGAAAATGTGGTGTTTCAGAAGAATGACAAAAATAAAATGGATAAACAGTGTAACAAATAGAGAAAGTGGCTTGAAGGATGAGTGAAGAGAGAAGCCTATGGAGGAGAAAACACTTAACAAGTACACAAGGGGATAAAATTAGGCACATTCTGAGGCATGATAGTTAACTGAAGACCACAGCAAAAGGCAACTTAGAGGAAAAGAATTAGATAGGACCAAGGATGAAATATTAGAAGCAGGTGATGTAAAATGTTAAAGCAAGGAGCTATGAGAAAATGACAAGATTGGCAGGGCACAGGGTAGTTTAGGAAGCTGCCACAAATCAATCTTTGGATTGATTTCTAATGACAATGATTTTGAACCTGAACATATTAATGTTCAATTTTTTATCCCTTGAAATTAAATAAGGAGATTTAATTGTCAAATATACTTGATTTTTTTTTCTATTTAAATACCAGCAGAAAACAAATTTGCGATAAATATACTCACAGCTTTTTTTCCACCCAATTTTAAGTTATCATAATTTTTAAGAATCAATTGAAATAACTTATCAATAAACATTTTGCATGGTTACTCAAAAATAGAGAAGTAAACACGATTATTAAAGAACAAACAACAACTGTGTCAGACATGCTTTGTATAGAACTCACGCATGCTTGTGTCCTGCACATGCATTAATAATTTGATACTACACTTCCTAATAATGGGTTTAAAGATAATATTAACATGATTTAGTTTCACATTGAACTCTTTAACGTTGCTTACATTTATTTATGATTGGCAGAATGATTATTCATTTGACATCAATGCTTTTCCTGGTGGTCAATTACCTTTAAAAACTCAGAGATTCACTTTCATTTATGACAAAAATACCTTTCCCTCAAAATACCTGGAAAATTTAAACTGCCAAAACTCAAGATATTGACCAAGACATTTAAATAACTGAGGGTGAAAACTACAAATTTCAAATGATAATTTATAGTACCTTCAATTTGTGAAAGACATTCATAATGGCATATTATTTGTCATGCCAATAAGTAAGGGGACTCATGTGACTGCCATTTAAGAGTACCATTAAAATTTTACTACTACTATTCATTTTCAATGATTAAAGTAACACCCAGAGCCATACCAACATTCTGAAAACTACCAATTATAATCATTCCAGATTTATTGACTTTCCAATCAGTGAAAGTGACTGTTATCATGAAGTATGAAGTGAACACAGTATGAGATCATGCTTGGAATAATAATAATAATGGCCATAAGGAAGATACCACCGATCAATTCCTCAATGAAAATGATTGTCAGTGTATAAGTCAAAGAAACTAATCAGAGGCAAAGATAAAAGCTGAGAGACCAGCAAATAAATAAAGCATGGGGATTAAAAAAGCAGGTACAATTATAACTAAAAAAATAAGTCCACGCGTAGATATAAATGTGGGGAGAGGACTGCAAGCTCTCAACACCTGGCTGGAGAGGAGGCAGAAAGAAGTAACTGAGTAAGATTAAGTAAGAGATCAAGACAGATTACCTTTCTTCTCACAATATTTTTTTTGCTAGCTTTAGCATTATTTCCCTTACCTGGGACGAATCCTGGAGCCACTACCAAGGGATAATGGAAGAAACATGAGAAGAGAAACCAAGCATCAGAACCAAGATCTAAATGTTCAACTGACTAGAAAGCAAATAATTCAAATTAGTAGGGATTGGTTTTCTTAGATCCTGGAGTTAAAAGGTAGATAAAAAACTGTTAATCAGGGAACAGGAGCATGCAAACAAAAAATTAAGTTATTGGACCATTTTAAAAAAATGTAAACACAGTGAAACTTTGATTTCAATGAGGTTTTGTAAAAAAACAATGTTTTAAATTTCGGAGGGAAACCTAATGATACTTGATGAAGCCATCAAGTTTTGGTTTATATATATAATAACATAAGACTTAGATGATCACTATGTCTCTCAGCACAAAGTAAATTTCTATAATAGATGGCCACCACAATTCAAAATGAAATTCCCATCATAATGAAAAAACTCAAAATAAACGCACTGATGTTATTTCACTGTAATAACTAAAAAAATGTATGATTTCAATACATTCAAATCTGTTGCCAAGATTATATGAAATAACAAAATACTGGAAGTTTTACAAGGCACCTCAACTCAATGCTTAAAATCCTGACTTATGGGGAGAAAACTCAAAATGCAAAACAATGTGAGTTTTACTTAGAAAATACATTATTTTGAAAACCTATATTTTCATTGAGTCCTAGAGTTGTAGAGGTATTTGGCACTCAATAGCATCAATCACTTCAGGACAGTTTCAACTTTTCTAAACTGCATGACACCTAGTGATGAATTCCATTATTTGCACACACTACCAGAGTATCTTACCGATTACGATTTATAAATTGACAATTGGAGATTTATCCTAATGAAATAGTTTTGCTGAGCCCTTTCCCATTACCTATGGTTATATTTAGTCATTTATATTCAGGTCTTACACCCATCTGCGGATGATTTGTTAATTTACTACTACATCTATGGTTAGTCTTTAGCCATATCTAAGTCTCATGTCAATATCTACTTAATTAAAAGCATTACCATGACCATATTACTTTAATTTTTTTCAACCACCATTAAGAAAATATTTTATGTAGAATCAATAAAAATATTTGTAGTATCAACAGTAGTACCAAAAAAGGAGTAATAGTGATCAAATTAAAGAAAATCAATAGGTTAATCCTTATAAGGTAGTATTTTCATGAATTCATGATAACACAACATCCGCATTTTCAATGCTGAAGATCAAAAGGTAAGATTTTAGTTCATTAGAATAAAGGCAAACAGTATGATTCAATGGTTTTAATGAGCTATAATGATGCTTTTTACAATCCACAACTTAGGGCTGATTTTAGATGATAGTGGGAAATATAGTAGGATATTAAATTTTCATGCTAATTGATTGCTAATTTCAACTACATGAAAGGTTTAAGAAGAAAATTAACCTTTTAACATATTTTTAGTTGTACTTTGATATTATGAAGCCAAGTTAATGTTGGTCAATGGAGGGAGGGAAAAGATGTAATAGCTTTCTAAAAGTTTCTGGAGCAGTGAGATAAACCATTAGATAACACACAGGCAATATAAGTAGATTATATTATCACATGTAACAATCAGGAATATGACCTATGCCATATTAGAAGGATGATAATTTCCTTATATATATTTTTATGAATTTCTAGTCCTTCCCTTTTTCACCACATTTCACAGCATTTTGAAGTTACTACACTGGCCATTATATCCTCTTGTTACAAAACTTTTATTATAATCTCTTGAAAACAAAAACAATTCATTAATATTTATACTCCAGCAGCATAATGGCCAAATTCCAGAAGGGTCTAAGTAAAATTTTTCCTCAAGTATGGAGATGAGATCTTATGAAATGCATGCAAAAAATTCTAGAATTTTTTCCTTCCGAGAAGTCATTTCAATTTCAGCATGTTTTTGCTTTGATACTTCGGCTGGCAAAAATACTACCTTAAAATCAGGATGCAAACAGTTTTCATATGATATAACATGGAGTGAAAATGAAATACCTGAAAAAAAACAATCCTGGTCAATCATCCATACCTTTGTGAAGGTCATTTCGGTGGTTTTCGTAGATCCTATCTACGGTTGCACAAATTTAAGCTGTGGTGGTAAATCATAATTAAATCATGAACTTATCTAAATCTAAGTTTTCATTCAATGCAAGGGTGTAGGTGAGGTAAACACACAGCGTGATCTGCTGATACCATTATGCACACATTTACGAGTGGCAAGAGTGATTGGCTTGATTCAAAATCTGGAATGGTACAAGACAAAAATCTGGCTCACTTGTTCTGTTTGCATTCCATCCTCCAGGAGGAGGTGCTGGGAAGGGCAGGGGTGACGTCGATGTCCCTGGTACTGGTGGGGGAGGCGGTGGGCCCATCCCCGGCAGAGGGGGAGGTGGAGGTGGTCCACCCATGCCAGGAAGGGGTGGTGGAGGCGGTGGTCCACCCATGCCAGGGAGGGGTGGCGGAGGTGGTGGTCCACCCATTCCTGGCATCGGAGGGGGTGGGGGAGGTCCACCCATGCCAGGGAATGGAGGGGGTGGGGGAGGAATGCCAAACCCCGGCATTGGGGGAGGAGGAGGTGGGCCTGCCATTCCTGGTAGAGGAGGAGGGGGTGGAGGACCAGAGGAGTCTGGCATGGGAGGGGGTGGGGGTGGCCCACTTGTCTCAGGAACAGGTGGTGGTGGGGGAGGAATGGGGATGAACTCTGGCATGGGAGGTGGAGGTGGACCAGCCACATCCGGCATTGGTGGTGGGGGTGGAGGAGGAGAAGGACTGACCTTCACAGGGGAAGTGGGTATCCTGACGGAGGGTGACGGGAGAGAGGGTTGTTTCTCAGGGGAAAGTTGAGGAGAGAGCTGGAACGTGGGTGATGAAGTGGGTGAAGCAAGGCTCTGGGCCATGAGTGTCTTTTGCTTAGAAGGAGACACTGTTGCAGGAGGTGATGTGAGCACACTCGGTTTTTCCTCTTCAACCTTTGGCTCAACAATTTCATCCTTGCTGACCAACTCAGGGGACTTCCTTTCCACTGGGGAAGCTGCCTTCTTCTCTGGTTTCTCCGTTGTCTCTTCCCTCTGAACGGAAGGGCTCACACTTTGAGGGATCGGACAGGGTATCTTTGGTTGTTTGTGCAACTTCTCACTTTCCACTTCCTTACTGGAGAGTATTGACACTTCTTCTTCAGTTGGAGACCCAAAGTCAGCTTGGGCCTTCTGGGTCAGCCTCTAAAAAATTCAATAAACCTAAAATTAGACAGTATGCTCAAGGGAGCAATGCATACATCATTTACCCCTCCATGCAGTCTCTTGTCCATATTATGTCATCGATAGAAAACCTAATTTCTGGACCATACAATATGTTTGGCATACTTAAATACCACAAGTAGGTCCTCGGAATATAAATACATGAACCAGCTGAGCTGGAAAGGTTAAGATATAATCCAGATATAATGCTTCAAATTCTCTCAGCTATTTAGAAGTTGAAAGTCATGGAGAAAATAATTCTAGAATAAAACCAACTCATTTCATTTTGATTTCATGTCTTTTTCAGGATAGGGAATATTTCAAAGAACTTTGATTTCAAGACTTTATAAACCACTTACATGCTCAGAGATAATATTCTTGATCTGAAAATAATTTTTCTCTAATACAAACTTGAATATCTTTACAAAGGTCTCAATTGATACCCAACATTTTGAGATAAATCATTCAACATTATGATCATCTCATTTACAAAAGCATACATCCAATCTCCTCAAACTCTTTGACCCACCCCTCACCCCCATCAAACCTATCCACCCACTCATCTATCCTCAAAAAATAAAACCAACTATTATAACACGGAAAGTTTTTATCTTTTAAAATTGGTGTACTTTTCTTTATTTATTAACTATATATTAAAATCAATGTAATTACATCTATTAGTATTATCACAGTAAAAAATATAAAAAACAAGAAATTATTACTGTTTTACTAATAAATCATGTGATAACAGATGATTATCAACCACTTAACATAAAAAAATACAACTTTTTTAAAGAAATTTTCCTTTAATTTAAAACTTGAAGGCCATTCTTTGCCTTCAAATTCATTTCTCCGCCACCAGAATTTTTAATGATGCATTTTTTGCAATGAATACTCCTAAGGGCATCCCTGATTTACAGTACACATGTGAATAATGTAGAAACAAGGCTAATGATATTTTATCAATTTTCTTTAGCAGAACAAAATATTTTTCTACATCAGATGTTGGTATGACAGTGTCTGCTAAGTAGGCATAATGCTAATATCTCACTTTCCACATGAATGTGACCGTTTTGACTGTTGTATTTGTTTTTTATGTCTTTATTTTTACTAATACCATGATTTCACACTACTTGCTGAATTGCTGGTTTTATTTTCTACAGATTCTTACTAAGATTGAAGTAAATTGGAGTGAATTATTTGTAAATATTTAGTTCATCTTCAAACTGGCATTACTCTTTCTTATTTGCATACCATTTGTAATGAATGATTACTTGACACTGCTTTAAATAAATCTACAATTAGACATAAAGGGATTTTCTTTCAAAATCAAGTTGTGCAGTAACACGGTATCAGATAAAAAAAAAGAAAATAGAAGTATATGCCTTAAAGCATGACTTTTTTCAATCTCACTGATGCAGAATATTGGTAGTTGATAGGCAAATAACATATTTTTGGTGGATACCTAAATTTACATGCCAATGATAGTAATATAAACTTATTATATGGAGAAATTAAATGTCACTGAGTGAAATGACTGAATATAATATTCTGGTATTTCAAAAATTTATTCAATATTCAATTTTTCAATGTAATTATGGGCATGACCTTGTTCAGAACTTGCCAAGAATAATAATGCAATCCTGCATCATCCTTCTCATCTATCACCCTAAACTGAAGGGCATTTGAATTGTCCTAAGTGTAAATAATGGGATGAGAGTAGAATACAAGAATTCGATGACAGTAAGGAATATGAGTGAAAAATCAAATTTTTTTGTAGGGTTAAAGCAAGATTGCGCCACCTATCAAACTAGTGGCATACCATAGGAGTTCAGTGCAACAGCAAAGCTGCCCTCAAGTAGAGATAAATTTTTTAATATTATCTGACCCTGAGAATGACTGTATCTTACCCAGTTAGGCATCTGATGATGACAATCAAGACACAACTGTCTCAAAAAATAAGGTACTATTAGAGAACATAATAAAATATTATTACCAACCTCTATACTGGCTAAGGTTTGACATTTTTCTAACTCCTGTTGAAGCTTCACCACTGTGTCCTCTAACTGTGCAATCCGCTCCTCATATTCACAAAGCTTCTCAGCTTGCTCACCCCTCAAGGAAAACAAGGCCACTTCTTGAGTTTTAGACATACGACTCAAGTTATCCTGATGTTCACGTTTCAATCCCATGACGACTTGTTGAAACTCTGAAAAAATGAAATGATGACTATTATAGCAAGTCATATCAACCCAAAAATAAATTTGGATGTTATATGGCAAGTGATTTGTGAAGTGCCATGCAAGAAACAATAATTAGTGTAGCAATAAGAAGTGCACATTGTGGTACCTTACCATGGACAGTAGCACACCCTCATTTTTTATTCATCAACCTAAATTATAATGATTCCATGAAACAAAGCGTAATTTATATTCATTACACTTATCATTGCTTAAACTGTGGCATTGTCCAAGTTTTCTCAAAGTAAAATAAAAATAGGTACATAAGCATTTCAAGGTTTATCAAAACATTCAGTGAAACTTCTATTTTACTTATTTGAAAGGGTTCCCATAAATATGTGCTAAATGGATGGGGAAAATGGCGAAATAAAAATAGGAAAATGAACCTAAGGAAAATAAATTACACAGCATTTTTCAAGATGCTTTTTTTTCAGAAAAAGTAATGAGTTCTGCTTTTTTTTCAGAAAAAGCAATGAGTTCCATTAATGCATTACTCCTTTGTAAATTTTTACCATATTTCTACAATGTTATTAATATTACAATTTTAGGGTGGATTCAATTTTTATATGTTAAATGTTGTGAAAAACAACCAATAAAAATTAAGGAGGGTTACACAGTCTTATCATTAATAAGATAATGAGCTAAATATTAAATCAAAGAGTTCAAAATTGAAGTTTCACTGTAATGGTTCCATCATTAGATTTAGCTTAACCCAATCAATGAGATATATATGTATCCAGTTCAAATACCCATTTTGTATTAGCTGAATTCTAACTTTAGCATGATTACGAGGCGTGTTCATAAAGTAAGACCCGTTTGGTCACAGGAAAAAATATACTCATATGAAACACATTTTTTTGGCACTTTTAGTTAGCTACAAACCTACTTCACTTATCTACATAATCGCCGTTCACTTCTAAGCATTTTTCGTACCGCTGCACCAGCTTCTTTAACCCCTCTGCATAGAAACTCGCCGCCTGAGGGTTGAACCAATCGACAACGCCATTCTTGAGTTCCTCTTCGGTTTCGAAACGTTGTCCACCGAACCACTGTTTCAAGTGCAAGAAGAGGAAGTAGTCGCTGGGTGTAAGGTGAGGACTGTACGGTGGGTGGTTTAAAGAGTTCCCAACGACCCAAAAACTCTCGTCCACTGGACATTCTTTGCTCTTTGTGGTGGTCGGTGAGCATTTTCGGTACCCACCTTGCACGCAATGTGTGGTATCCGAGGTTTTCCGTAACAATATTGTAGACAGTAGTGCGTCCAAGTTGAGGAAATTGTTCAGCCAGGCCATTAATTGTCATTCCACGATCACATCGCAGTTTTTGTACCACTTGCGAAACAATTTCATCGGTCAGAATACTGGGCCTACCACTTTGCTCTTCGTCATGGACATTTGTTCGTCCATTTTTAAAAGCACAGCACCATTGTTTAACCTTTCCTTCACTCATAACTGTAGGTTTATAAACTAGGCATAATTCTCGATGAATTTCAGCAGCCGACAATCCTTTTGCATACAAGAATCGTATGACAGAACGCACTTCACAGCTGGCGGGATCAACGATTGTCGCGGACATTGTTGTTTGCATGCACGGACAAGCAAACGACTTCTGAGACACAAGAAATGCTGCTATAGCTTCTCAATGAATCAGTAGATGGCGCTGCAGGAGCAAAACTGTGTTCTGAAGTGCCAATATTTATATATAAGCAAACGGTACTTACTTTAAGAATACACCTCGTATAACAAAAATTTTAAAGTTAGTCTTTATAAATCATTCAACGACTCCAGTAATATAATTATTCAAAAATTAGCACAAAAAATATGGATAATTAGGATGCCATATATCAGTGCTAAATGCTTGATCAAGGGTCATATTTCTTATTTAATGAAACATCTGAGGATTACTCATTGAATAGGTTGAGCCACGATGATATTAATGAAGCAGAAAAGCAAAAGATACTGATATTAAAAAAATACTTTCTTCAGAAGGTGAAAATATACTTATCATGACAGAATTACTACCTAAATACAATGTTTATAGGAAAACATCCATTCCACTACATAAAAGATAAAACGTAACGGCATTAAATCATTAGGGTAAAAATAACAGTTTTAACATGCAGAAAACATTTTCAAATGATAAGATACATGATACCCACTAAAAATATTTAGTTAGCATTACTTATCAAAGCCTGTGGATTAATAAAAAGATGTTAAATGTATAGAATAACAGCCAATTACCAACATAATACTGTAGATTCATGCAATAAACTAATGCACAAAACAGATGGGCAGGCAGTTTGTGCATCAATACTGAAATGATGCGAATAAAAATAGCAGTGTGCACAAGAGAGAGATGAGTGGTTGCTTCTACAATGGGGTGGGCACTCCCACCCTCCCACCTTGGCCATTTTCACCACCTCCTGACTTCTCTTCCTCAGTCTTTGCAGAAGTATCCTCCACAGCAGGGGTAACTGGTAATGAGGCTGCCCTATAGGTCCCATTCACTGCTTCTGGAGACTTTCCTTTAGGACACATTGAAACATTTGGGTTTGGGCAAAGCTAAGAAATCAGGTGAACCACATGTTTCTTGAAGATCCCTTCTTATGAATGGGAGTACAGACATCTTACCTTAATGGTGGTTTTCTTTGCCACCTGAGATTCAAATTAAGTCAAAAACACATCCCACTTGAGTAGGTAACATGGAGTCATTATAGGATTACCATATAGGTTCTCATTATTGGGACTCGTATTTTTAAACAATTAGTTTAAACATTATCATCCTGATAACCCAAAAGTGCATGCATTTATGATCAGGAATCCATGCCACCCAACTTTCCAAGTTTTTTAAACTCAAAGAAAGTGATGTATCACTTGATGTTTTTTTGTAAATTATGAAACCATACCAGTGAAAATATGTACATAGGTAGGTACTTGGAAATACTTGTTTTAGTTGTATACATAGAACACATTCCCTAAATTAGAGTTAGTTTCATTATTAAAGTCCCAGAGAATTTCAAAGAAAACAAATTTTTTAAAGGGTTTGAAATGTTTGGAAACAATCAGAAATAACATCTTATTGTAACAACTTTATCTCAATTTCAACAGAAAGATAATTATTGTCTGTACTTTTTCATCCTCTTATATCCATACTTCTTTGATAGACAATGCAAATATTTGATTGGGTACAACAAGGATAGAAAACAGAAGGTGTGCATAGACAATGAGTTAAGTTTGAAGAACTGAGACTTTGGAGTTATGAAGTTACCCTTAGAAAAAATTATTCATTGATGCTCCACATTTTATGTTCCAGTAATTATACTGAAACTATTTAAGGGGAAAATATGGTTCCAGTTTCATTTACTAATTTATTTTAGGTTAGCTAAGGGAATGGTTACTGGCTGGACATTGCCTGTCCTCCACAATCTGTTACTCTCCCACCTCATCTTCCAATTGACAATCACCTCCCCTTGGTCCTTTCAAGCCTTTATACTTCAAAACTGCTCCTTCCTTCCAAAACCCTTCCCTCTGTGACTAGTAGTGGACTTGACCAATCAACTTCCTTCAATTTCCAAAGAAGGCATTCAAGTACTTGGTAAAAAATAATTAAGCAAGAAGCGACCTAATAAAGTTATTCTTAAGAGTTCTCTTTATGCTACTGCTCTTGAAGAATAGAAATAAGTTTGGTAATGACGTTATGACCAGGAATGATTGGAACATTCCATGAACGTCATTATCCTCGATAACTCCTGAACCAGTTAAATGAAAGGAAGAGTCACACACACAATAGTGAACCTAATTTAATAATACAGTATTTTAACTACATCCCTTAAATCATCAGTGTAACCAAAAACTAAAAATTTGCTCTCTTGTGTTAGAGTGTATTACCAAAATGTTAGAAGTCTGAGGACGAATTTCAATCAAGTTATGTGCTCTAGCTATCATTTATATGATACAATTGTGTTGACTGCATTATGTCGTTCACCAAATATTGAGTCCTCCCTCAAAGCTAGAATTGAAGACTGGTTTTATTTAAGATATTTGACTAGCAGAAAAATGAGTGGTGGTGGTGTACAGTTGTAATTGGTACCACATATCTACCCCAAATTCAAGTCCTGAATTATTTACCGAGCATTGAAACAACATTGAAAACCTTATTACCTCAAATCAATTTGCTGACGTTCTTTTACTTGGTGATTACAATATCAGTGATTTGAACTGTGACTGAAGACCCAGACAATATTTACCTACCAAAATATCTGCAAGGGAAAATATTGTTTGAGACAGTTCATTTCTTGGACTTATATCAAATATATTATTCCATTAACTCTCTGAACAGAAGGCTTGATCTGACTTTCTATGTAAAACCTCGGTAATCACTTGTACTGATAATGTTCAACTAGTTCAAATTTGTTGTGTCTGGTGTAACTTTATTGAATTTACATAACATATTAAAAGGAAATGAAATTATTCACTTTGTAATGCCATACATTTTATTTAGAACATGACCCAGGTTTCGCTGTTGAACATTATCATCAGGTGGGCCTCACAGAAGCCAACTTTGCATATATACCTTCTGACTGGTGGAGGATGGTTGGTCAGAGAGGGAGGGGAAGGGGAGATGGAGGGGTAAAAAGGTTGTAATGCAGATGGGAGGGAAAGGAAATTACAGCTTTCAGTGTCAATTGTTGGCTGTTAATGTTTGCTTGGAAAGGGGATAGCCCCTATGCGGAGCACTGGACTTGAAAGAATGGTAGATGTAGGAGTGGGGAATTGGAGGGATACAAAATTTTGTTGACAACTTCATCCTTGCAACGAATAAATTTTAAAATTTCCAAGTGCTCCAATGCATCGGTCTATGACTTTTATTTTCAAAATGGAGAATTTTAGTCACAAAGTCACTTTTGTGGTCACTTACAATGAGGTGCTTTGCAAAGAGGGATTTTATGTTCATACTCTTTACACATGGTTGTGGTCTTTTATCCTTTATTGAATTTCCATCTTATTTGCCCAATGTACTTAGTGGAACACTCTGAGAACTTTAATTCAAATACTCTACTCCTCTCTTTCTTTGGAAATTTTGTAAAGGGCAAATTAAATTTTTTCTTTTGGTAAATTCTTGATTGCTTTTTAAGAAATATTCCCTACTTTATAGTATTATTGTGTATAGAGTATTTATTGCCATTTGGGAGTGGAATATTTTATACATTTTGGGTTGTAAATATTGCTTGCGGTTATTTTAGTAAGTTTCTTCCAGTCAAGTTTATTAATTAGTTCTTCTGGATGACCATTGTTAACTACTATCATTTTAATTACATTAAGCTCCTTTTCATATTTTAATCTGACATAGGAATAGAGGCTAGTTGGTGGATTCCATGAAATCCCGAAAGCTTTTGGGTGTAGCCTTGCAATGCAGAGGCAGAGATGGGTTACAGTACTCCATTTTTTTGAAGGAAATTTATATGGACCAATTAATTAATTTCCGTTCAAGGATATAGTTCATAACCATTCCATCTATCACACTTTGCCAGTAACCAACCAAAGAATCCAACGGAGCAATACCTTAGTTACGTGAGGTTTGCAAGAGAGGGTAAGTTTAAGACTTTGTTTGTATTTAATAACATCATTGGCTATTACAATTAGAGTAGATATAAACATTAACTTTTAAAAAATCCTTTACATCAGTGGTGCCCAAACTAGAGCTCACTGACTAATTTGGAGCCCTATATAAGCCCAAAAATTTTGCAGTCATTCACGGAATAGGGATTTGGAAAGCTTCATTATAGTGATATTGAAAGGAGATGGCCAAAATTATAAAAAGTTAAATCACATTAAAAAAGATTATTTAACTGAAATAATGGTTAGATACATAGCTGTACAAACATTCTAGCATTTGAACATCACAAAATGTGATACTGTAAATGCAAAATATTAAGCACAAAAGAGTGTGGTATATGATTAGGTGCATTTCAATTTAGATAGTTTTTATTAATATCAACAACTAAGGGTACATGGGTGTTTTTTTTAGTTATTGTAATTGAATTATGGTATTGTGTATCTGAATATTATTAGTGACTGAGAAGATGATTTAAACTTAAGCTTGCAACTTAGCAGAGTTTTTCAAATCAGTAGATTCATTACTTTTTGCTGTAATTGTGACACATTCTTTTTGCTCTAATGGGCACGAAATAAGTATTACTTCAACAATGAGTATTAGTCTCATAACCTAGGGCCACATGGACCACCAGAGTCATCTGGAAAGCAGGCACAATCGAAAATGTAAATAAAAATCAAACTACATTTGTCATGATGATGGGTGACTATGACCTTTATGTCTTGCTTTGCTATGACCTTTACACTTGCACGCAAAATGTAGAGTCTATATTTAGGAGTCAGAGAAATATTTTTCATGAATAGTCTTTTCATCCACAAATTTTTATTTAAATTTGCAACTCGAAAATTCTCCATAGGCTTTAAGGATATTGTTGACTCTCCTTCCTCCCTCCATTTGTGGCCTATTCTTACATTTAATGTCACTTATCAGAGTGCATACCCACACCATTTAACCATTAAAGTAATACTTCTGCACAGCTGCTATACTGTTAAAAACTAATTCCCCTACTTCTATAAAAGAAACTCAGCTAATATTTAGTTTAATTCACAAAGGATTCATCCATGGGTACTAAAATTAACCTTTGAATGTAAATTGTCAATTTAAACCCTTGCTTGGAATTTTGAAGATTAGTCTACTACTCCTGATCCAGTATTTTTGCTACCATTTGCTACTATAGAGAGGCAAGAGCAAAGCACAAGTATTGTATGTGAGCAAATTATATCATACCTCCAATTGATTAACATGAAATCTGCATCATATTAAATTGATTACATTTTATTGAATCATCATGAAATTTACATTGCTAGCAAAATATCTACATTTTTTGGCAAGAAAATTAATGTAAATTAGTTAAACAATTATAAAATGTTGTCATTAAATAGTAAAAGCTATTTACTCCTTCAATAACTCTTCCCTGAATCTCATTTTGTCGTAATTAATCGATAAAAGGGCAATTGGCATATGCCATAATGGAAAATTTGTCTGATCAATTTGTTTATTGAGAATTAATTGAAATTCAATTTGTGACTCAATTAATTGCAAAAAATTCTTTTTCTCACACTCTTATTAAGTACATATATTGTAAGATTATATTATACTATGAACCTGTCAAGTCATTAAAGTGAGGTAAATGACTAATATTTTGCCAGAAAAAAAAGGAATTATGGGAAAATGTTATTTAAATTGACTGTAGGTTAATTCAAATTAAGTAATTATCTTTTCTCAGTGAAATGAATTCTGAAGGCCACCAATACTTGTAAAAGCTTGAATGTGGACCACAACCCACAGAGTTAGGGCACCACTGATATATGTAACCATTAACATTATCTATATCTATTTGGCATATGTACATTCCTCAGAAAAAGTTGGAAGCTGCTCTTTGAGCAAATTTTACAATGACTATCACCACTTATAGCCGAAATAATTTCAATTAATTATTCTTAAATAGGTGAATTATTGAAGATTAACACACAGGAAAAAATTGGCTTTCCATATCATATGATTTTAAAGAAATATTCCATGAACTCCTTACAAAATAAAATTAACTTCCAACATTAACTGAAGACGATATAAAAAATTTGACTAATGCTTTGATGTCCAAATACTATACTAATATAATATGTCCTCCTACTCCAAGACTCACGGAAGATCTAACTCTCCATAGGCACTGGTTTTAACATAAATATACTCACCAGCTTCAGTGTACCTTGCTCCCGGGCGTGGAGCAGCTGTTGCCAGATCAGGAAGACTTGGAGGCCATGACACAGGAGGGAGCTTGCCAGGGGTGGGTGGAGGGGCAATTGGAACCTCTGAGTGGGCCCAATAATACATGAGATCTGGCTGTAATGCAAAAGTATTATCATTAATTGCTATAACATTCTCTTTTATTTTATAAGGTAACTTACTATGGATCCTTATCCTTACTAGTATTACTCATCATTCTCCCCATCTAATTGTATACATGAGGTGCCTGGTAGTGAATGGTAATGGGCTGTGGATAATGAAGTACACAAGATGTCCCAAACCAACAGTGGTAAAATGATACAGTTGGTCAAGGATAATTCAGATAAACATTATGCAATGTTTGACTGATTAGAGTGATATTGCTTGAGGAGTAAATATATTAGAAAAAGCATAATCATAAAGAACCATACAAATCTGCCAACAGACTGATCTTTGAAGAATAGCGTCTGGTGAAGAGGCTCTGAGGAATAGCTGTCTAGTGATTGGAAGCTCACTGGGAGTAACGCATTGTAAATTATTTTGAATTCAGTGTATTTATAGCACTTGAAGAATTATTGGACTAGGTATGAAGGTTTTTCTCTGTTCTTTAGCTAACAGACCCATGTTACCTCAACAATGAGTTTGCCTTATAGTGTAATTAATTCTAAATAATGTCACACAATTGACTGGATTACTTTAGGTACTCCACTATAGTCATTTAACACTGTAAAAACGATTTCAAGAAAAATCGATACATACAGTGCAAAAAACATTCATTACAAAAGTTTTTCATTAGAGTTTATAGGAAATGAAGTTTTTTTCATTCTGACTTCTCTAGAAAAGTTTGGGACTGTTAGGCTGGAATGGGAAGGTGTCAACTAGAGCAATGGCATAGCTCTTGTGAGTGTTTTGGAACAAGATGGTCAAAATAGTTCAGAACTGCATCATACAAAGAAGTTGTCACAAAGAGGAGGGATTGACAATGGTCATTGAGAAAGGATGCCAAGAAAAGACCCCTTAAAATTAATATGAAGTGTGGATTTGGTGCATAGACATGGTAATTTAAGCAAGATGAAAAACATAGACTGAAGGCTTTTAAGATGTGGGAGTGGAGAAAGATGGCAAAGGTGAAATAGGACAAAAGGAAAGCAAATGAAGAATTGAGCATGGTGGGGAAGAGAGGGGATTGTAGAGAGATAAATTCATAGGAGCATGGAAGAGTGGCTCCATATTTTTATTGGCAATGGTTGAAAACTGTAATGGAGGGGATAATGCTAGATATATGAGGTATATGAAAGAACTAATCGGATAAAATAAGGTATTATTGTAGTACAGGGTGTCAGGATGTATATTGCTAGTTGAGGCTAGAAATATAGTGGTAGTTACCCAGGGTCCATTCAAAAAATACCTCAAATGGTAGAGTACCAAATAAAAATAAAGACATCGTTAGTAAGGAATTTATAGTCCAGTGGGTGAAGTGTCTGGCTAATGACAAGATGTTTTGATTCAGGGCGACATCTCTGGGCACCCTCAGCTTCACTCAAGCTGTGTGATTTCTGCAGGGACCAGATCTTCCAGGGAAATCACAGGGTGCACAGGGAGGGAAACTAGTACCCTACCCTAATGTGCGAGTTTCACACTACATTGAGCTTAGCACTAGATGAGCACTACCTTCAGCTATTAAATCAACCTTAAGGTTGATAACTGTATTTTTTTTAATTATTTGAGCATTATCTAATGCAATTTATTAATTTTACATAGAGGAGCAATAAATTTAATTGCTGTTTCCCAAATATTTTGTTAACTAAGTCACTCCCTCAAAAAATGGAAATATAAAATACATGCATGCTGGCAAGCATAGCAAGCCAGAATTCATCAGTGAAGTGGTTCCTAAGCATGGGTACTAGATGGGCAAAGGGCTAATGAAGGCAAAGGTTTCAAAAGAGCCTAAGGGCCACACATGTCATTGTTATAAATCAAATAAAACTCAAATTACCCTATGATTTAGTTATTTTGCATCGTTATTATTGAGAGTAGTTCACTAGTCAAGGTAAGTTTATGAAAGACCCAGGAATTAAGCCTGCCAGCATACTTTTAACCTCCAAACACTAGAGACTGTAACATCCTACATTACAATAAACCATTTTTAACTCCACACACTTCCACACATCACTACCCTTCAAAAATTCTCTCATCTAATATGGTCTTCAATATCCCAATGTTATATTTTCCTTCAGCATATTGCGATATTCATTTCTTACCCGAAAGAGAGCTTCTAATGGAACATCTTTGTCAGGAATTTGCCGAATGACACCTGCAGCCAACATGTGAGTACAGAACTGAACTGCTAAGATGCGAAGGTCTTGTGGGGTCAGGAGTAAACGAAGATAGTGGTCCTCCCCAAATGCTGACACAAACCAATTGATGAGCATTTGACCTACAAAAAAAATAAAGACAAATTTATAAATTTAGGAATGAAATATTAATTATTCATTGTTTTAATAAAACAACATGAATATTAAAACGGTTGAACAATTATTTATCTAGAGAAAGGTGTGTAACACCAGAATATTATTGGTTCAATCACATTTGTGTATGTGATGAATTAAAAGGATAAGTACACATCGAAGAACCTGCTCCGCTGTGCCCAACATTATTTCCTTGGGATTTTTGTTTCTCGTCGCCCTTTCATCAGATTAAAAATTTGACAATTTTCATTGTTGTATTGTTTCCCTATTATTAACAACCACAATCCTAAATCTGAAGAACAAAAATTACCCTAACCAGTCTTAGAAAAACAAACATTTATAAAACATTTTTTTATAATAATTAAAACATACGCCCATTTCGGCGTTTTCTCAATTGAAGGAAAGTCACTAACGACAATCAATCAAGTATATTTAATATGCAACAACAAGGATATCAAATATGAACAACATTTAATCTTCGACTGATTTAAAACGGTATTATAATAAGAAGTATTTAGGGGAATGATGATGACTATGAATAATTGGTAAAGCGTCATTTAACGCGATAAAGACAGGAGTTCAACTTAGAGGTTCATATAGAAAACGAAGTTGTCAGCGTCATCATTTCTACGGGAGAGCCGAATTAAAAAGGGCCACAAATAAGTCGTCAAATGTAACGATCACAAACTAACATTAAGAGTGAGAATTGCTCAAACAAGGTCGTGGATCATAGGAGTGTGCCGTTGCTAATACAAAATTTTTCCATCCTTATCAACATTCCTTGCCTTTTATGCAATCAATGTTCTCCAAACTTGGGTACTACTGCACCTCTGACCAATTGAAGATAATGACCAGCGACCAAGTCCGCGATCATCATCTCCTAGACAGAGTTCGGGTTCTCGGTAATATAAATCAATACAAATTAACCGAACTAGCATGTAAAGCTTCCCATAAACCGGGCATATCCAATCCCAGAAGTAGCTAGCACTCTTCGTGACAGCTAATCCGGCCGACAAGTCAAATTAAATCGCTCGATTTCCGATTTTGGTACTCTTTACATGCATACGTACTCCCTGATAGCACCTTGCAAGCCATCGCTAGAGTATGTGGCAGGGGGTAATTACACACCAGTCTACTTTGAAACAAAATACTTTTTCACCTTGGCGGGATCGGACAATGTTATTCTGATTCCTTATCGTTCATGGGAAAAATGACATCTCAAATCTAACTGTTCTACAGCTAAAATTTGTAATGTATTTACATGATCTCTCTTGCCGTAGTTTGAAGGGGCTAATAATTAATTATCAAAATCATCGTAATACAGACATCCTTCCAATTTATGCAAGAATTTCTGTGATTTAATCTTCGCTCTGTGAGTAATTCCCAACCTGGCTCCTCTAGTAACTTTGATACGCTTCTCAGTTTATAACGCTTTACAAATCTAGCTCCTCTTCGCTACAAGCGAACTAATTCGCAACCAATCCAACTTCATGAGAATCCCATAGTTATACCAGCAGCATATTCTACATTAGATCTGACAAGCGAAAGATAAGAATTTCTCTTTCACTCCATCACCACATTTCCCCAACACTCTTCTAATAAACCTTATTTTTTGTTACCTTGTCCACATATGTGTATGTCCAGTATGTGTTTCACCTAGGAGAATTCGTGAGTAATGGTAACGTGTAAGTATTTAATAAAGTCTACACTTTCTATTTCGGAGTTCCTGATGCAATAGGCGTTTGGGGGGGAATTGCTCTTTTTCCAAAAATTCACCACTGCGTACTAATTTTAGTTTAATATCAATTTTCAGTTGTGACACTACCAAAACAAGGTTCATATGAAAATTAAGGGCAAAAAGTTTCGGAAAAATATATTTAAATCAGATTTTGCTACAATGCCACAAAAGGCTTCAAAGTAAATCCCTTGAGCATCGACACGCTTTAAACAGCGGCTTTTCTACGACTCGAAGGTGGGCGGGTTCCGGAAGGTCCTTAAGCGTACGCGTGCAAGCTTCTTTGACAGCAATTGGGGTTCTCCTTGGGTAGTCGAGGAATGATTTCACTTTAGAGAAAATATTATAATATGTTGGTGCCAAGTCGGGGTCTTCTTAAAGACGTTGCAGAAGGTCTTCGCAAGCAGATCCTCGACTCTGATTTTGGTCGTCCGTCAAGACCTTCGGAACGAGTTTAGCGCAGATCTTTCGCATCGCCAAATTTTAAGAAAGAATTGTGTGAACTGTCATTTTATCAATATCAATAAAATCTTCGATCATGCGCACACTTAAGTGACAGTCTGAATTCAGCACTTCACGCACACGCACGTTTTCGTCGGTTCCTGACGTCGACGGCCGTCCAGCGCGGGGCTCGTCCCCCACATTCTCTAAGCCATATTTGAAGAGCTTGTGTTACTTAAAAACTGCAGTTTGTGGCATTCTTTCATCCTTGATCACTTGGCGAATCATGCCCCACGTCTCCGTGCCCGATTGCCCCTGTCCAACACAAAATTTGATGGCGTAACGCTGCCCAATCGTTCGCTGCCCTTTGCACTTGCCCCGAGTCACTCGACAGGGATCCACTAGAAATACGATCTAGCCTGAACGAACGCACGCAGGCGATTGGCGCTTGGAGCTTATTGAAGGTCATACTGCTCACCACGGAGCCTTCACGGTGCGCGGGCGCTGCGACGCACAGTCACATCAGGAAAACATTGATTCCGATACTTTTTATTCAAACTTTGTATATAGCAAACCTTGTGTAAGTTCATCTGCTAAGGCTACTTCATCCTCAGGACTCCGTAGATCACTGCATCGCCAACAAATAAATCTATCTTACTATTGAATTACTTGACCTACCTTTCGATTATGGCTCATTGTATTTAACCAACAAACCATTGTATTTAACCAACAACAGACGTGTTTTGAAGCTCTTGAATTACTTCACTACCCTCAAACTTGTGGTGGATATAGAAATACTAACTAGGTAGTCGAATATTTTCAAAACTGCACCATCTAGTTAAGGACGTGATTTGAGAGTTGAAGTAGGAGAGAAAGAAATAGAAGACTTAGGAGTCGATTAATTTGGCCGAACCGAGTTTCCCACCGTTTCAAGGCGAACAGCTCCATGAACAACTAGTAAAAATGTTTCACTCAAACCACGCAGAATTTTGCTTTCCGTTCAAGTTTCTAGAAGACGTTTTACCAGTTATGCAATACTTGCACATGCTTTTCAACTGAATACCAATTGCATTTTCTTCAATAAAAATTTTCACAATCGATTTACAGAGGTGGCGTACAGGGTACTAAAAACAACAAAAAACAACCCTCAGGGTGAAGCATTTGCTTGAAATCGGGAGGGTTGGCTTTCAATTCTCCTTGCCCGCCTTTTGGACGTTACCGACCGTTCCGTACCTGAGAACCTCTCATTTCTGTGCATTTTCTCAAGCTCCACGCACAAACACATCTCTCCGGCCGTTGCTGCCACCGGAGTCCCTCCACCCGGATAACCGCCGAAATCCCCAGACACCGCCGACACAGGTGTTTTCCTTTTAAATCCCGAGTCTGTACGTCCACCTCCCCAAACACACTCCCACCCAACGACACCATTTACCGGAACTCCCCACAGCGCACGCCTCCCACTAACCCTTCACAAAACTTCATACGAAGACCCGAGACGAGTCCCGCTTCGAGCCGCCCACGACCACCGGGCGACGGACCGGGAGAGACTGCCGACGTCAACCGAACATCCCCCGCACGTCGAAGGGTGGAGGACTAGAGAGTCGACGTCCCCCAACCCGCGCGCCCATAATACCTTTCCCCTTAAGTCCCACGACGGCTTGAATGGCAAAAACGGTCGAGGGAGGAGGGGGCCACCAGAGAGCAAAGGGAGTCGTCGGTCAGTCGCTCTTTCTCTCGGACGCTGTCCCTTTCTGGTGCGAAGGCGGGTTAAAAGTCTTCTAGAGTCCCGAAGGGGAGTGGAGGGTAGGGAATGGAAAGAGGCTTGTGAGTGGGTCGTAGTCGGGAGGGGGGTTGGGAGAAACGGCCAACACAGTCGATGACCACAGAGGACCCCAAAGGCTATAAAGAAAGTTGAGACGGCAAGTGCGGCGTCGGGTGTCAGAACATTAGGTTTTTTTTATCCCAGAGTAGTTGTGCGGTATCGAAAATGCAAAACTGCATTTTGATGGTGTGTTTCCGATACAATTGCGAATCGAAACAATGAACGCGAATTTCTATGCATGGTTGAATTCGGTGAAACCTTCTCTGCGTTTTTTTCATAAGAAAGTACATTGTATTCAACGTGCGCGATGAAAACTTTTTTTTTCAGAAATACTCTTACGACAGCGTTTTTATTTTTAGCAGGAAAAACACAGGAGTGTAATTTGTACAAAATAGAAAATTTTCCTTGCATTAAATCCAACGATGATTCATGATACTTGGACCGCACGTTAACTGTTACGCATCGACTATGCTATGGAATTTTCATGCCACAACGCATTGTAATCTCAAGTCTCGCCAGTTAATTCGATGTCAAGTCGAACTTAACGATAACCTGTCTCAAACAACGGCCATTTGCAAAAATCCCCAATGAAGATGAAAAAATGGTCATATCAATTAATTACATTTCATCGTTGCCGTCCTTTCCGAATATCCTTGTCTTCTGCGGGTTTAGAGAAGAAAGGGAGTTTTTTTAAGAATCGACATGCATTAAATTTCGCAAAATCACTCAGTACCTGCAATGTGAAAACTAAAATACGCTGCAATACACTCACAATCTATCGAAATTTCAAAGATTTTTAATGTGCTTTGAAGCAAATAAACATGCTGTCGCAATATACAGAGTCGCAGTTTGCCCGAAAGACAAATTAATTCTTGGAAGCATACCTAAGCCCTCGTGACATTGGGCACTAAGTGTTATCCTTCACCAAGAACTGCCAAACCCAACACTTCTGCTGGGTTTTGTCACGGAACCGAAAATCGGAAGATGGTGAGGTAGGCCGAAAAGACGGTTAAGTCGGTTTGCTACAGGCCAGAAGGTCCGCAGTTAAAAACAGGGTCATGCTATGAACATGTTCAGCTTCACCCAAACCGTAATTTTTCTGAGTTGCCAACCTTCGGGTTGATTACTGTGATAATGGGTTTGCGGCCATGATATAAATTCACGCTCCTGCAAAACTTGTGAAGCTCGGATCGTCTCCCACGTAATTGCTAAGAACCGCGTACTTCTGTTAAAATTTCATTAAATTGTTAACTTTCGATGGAGTGGTTAAAAAAACTAATTTACAGAAACTGAGGGAAAGCATTTGTTTGGCATTGCGTATCACCAGTGATGTTAAAGAATGTCTTTGCCATTGATTCGTTAATATTTCGCACAGATACACAGGAGCATGAAAAGGTTTCTTCATTAAATAGTTTCTTTCCCACATTCCGAGAATATACATTCAAAGAATGATGAAACGCAAATTCTCTTTGGAATGATTCGAGGAGTGCTAATTGTAAGCCTCAAACCGGCTAGGCCTAGCCCGGTGACAAATCATACGATTTTTTCTGCAATAAACCGCCAACGAAAATGAATTTTACTTAAACGTTTGAAAGACGTGCCTTGGAGGAGTTGCATATGGTATGTAGAAATATGACCCCACACCAGTGGTCTGTTAGTTAAGTGATAAAAACATCGTGTGGTGGGGATCGAGGCACGAAAAAAACTCCCATCTTTCCTTCGAATCACTTCAGCTTTCCTTTTAACCACCTCCACGTTTGCGAATCATTTCCGTCAGAATAAGTACATCATAGATCGTTTAATATTTTTTCCTCTGTGGTCAAACTAAAACATTTGCGGCGATCACGTTACAACTCATTCCAAGACATGTTTCTACAAAAGAAAGGGAGGAAAGGTATCCCACAAGCAGCGGAGTCTAGCTCACGACGCGGGAGGACCGGTCCACTCCTGGGTGCGGCAAGGGGGCCGGGGGGAGGGGCTTATGTAACCCAAGGCCTTTTACAAGATAGTGGGAGTGCTGACCATCACCCCGCGCACCAATACCTAATTGGAATGTTTGCGGGGAACTGCAGCGGGGGGGGGGGTGGCGGGAAATGACTAATGCGCACACGAAGGACAACTCCGGATGCGTGCTGATAGCCGTTCGCCCTTACTCGAAGAGATCACATTCGACCGAGAAAAATTTTTCGGCGAAGAAAGACGCATACGCAGATGCTATCGTCAAGAATTGCATCCCAAACACCAAAAACGTTAATTATCAGTTTTATCGTCACCCGCACAACCAAAATGAAAGATGCATTAAAATTTAGATGACGATTGCGTACCTATTGTAAATAAACAATTGTGGGATGTTGTTTTCCTTTCTCGTGTTTCTTGGTCGCAAAAAGTCACCAACCGTTACGGTGCTTGTGATGCGTGACCCCCATCCCCCAAGCAAATATACCCGAGCCGTCGCTGCCTAAAAATATTCTCGAATGAAAAGGATATCGAATGTCGAACGCGACAAAATTTTAACGAAAACTCTACACACGGGCTGCCCAGAGAAATTTTCTTTTAGATGGCTAGGCCGAAAAAAAATAGTTATCTTCCTCAAGACGAAGAGAGTGAGAGACCTGCAATACATATTTATCATTAATGTAATTGAGTAGATGGCCATGTACAGGAGCAGCATGGCGATGGTTGGGTACCCCAACTTGGAAGTTTAATGGTTATAGGGTACATCTACATCTACATCTACATAATACCCCGCAAGCCGCCGCAAGGGCGTGTGGCGGGGGGTGTTAGGCCACCACCCAAAAAAAAAGGAAAAAAGAAACACCGCATTCAAAACCAACACACACATGCAAACCCCAATCCACAACAGTGCACACATTCATTGCAACACCCCATCATTCGACGCGCATGCAACCACACATCTACCTATCCTCACTCCAAAAGCATGCAAGTACATACGCTTACCTACAACAAATAATTCCACCCTAGGATGCAGCAAGAAACCTATCACGAACGTGCCAGCTAGTTTATAGCAAGTAGCCAGGCGAAACACCACCACCACAAGAGCGTTCCACACAAAACTCTCTCCCACCCAAGGTGAGGAATCTGGCCCAACGCTGCAGGTGGGAGGAGGGTACACCCGCGGAGAGGGACAAGGGATGGAAGGGTGGAGCATGAAGTTCGTAAAGACGCTCGGGCATGCGGGAAGGGTTCTGACACAACACACAGGAGGCTAGTGAAAGTGCATGCAATTGAGTTCAACTAATTGTTACCTAGACGCGGAGGGTAGAGTTCTGGAATAGAATGGGTCATGTCATCCATGATTTCCAGTCAGATTCTTGCTGCAAGGATCCTGATTACGTTTCAATGGTGCGACCTTCGTGGCGTGCTTTTTCCTAACAGGAACAAGCAGCAATTGATCAACCAAATTTATTTTAACACTCGCTCTTCGATCTTCATTTGTCGACAACTACGCCATATACTCCTTACTAATAAAGGGTGCAGTAACATGAAGGAAGTAATGTTGCCACACCCTGTACTAGTGTTTTCAGGCGGTAAAATTATAGCTCTAAATAATTTTCTCAATTAATTCAGCGGTCAGTGGTAAACAGATGAAAATCATCCATAACTTTCCACGAGGACATCACAAAATGTAATTACGTCTTCCTGGCAGATACAAGTCCAATGATTGTGGGAGTGCTTTAAATACGGTACCAATCATTCGATTTATCGTCCTCAAAGTATCTAATACTCATTAGAGTACTCGGTCTTCGACTGAACGAAATACTGCGTGACACGAGCCCTTCTCAATCCTTTGAATGCTCTAAATTTTCGAACGTCATTGATCGCTAACCTATGATCCGGGGCTCGAATACAGTTCTCAATAGGTTCGCAGACGGGTTTACCAATTTGAGTATGAGGCAAAATGCAACGTTTGTAATCGTGGATGACTAATTACCGGACGGGTGTGGTTTCCAGTCGTTTGTATCTTATCAATGCGGACTTAGACTGAAAAAGGTTACCCAAGGGTTCCCTAGATATTCGATAAGAAATTGTCAGCCAAATGCAGGGTGACTGTCACCTATTGCTGATAATAGCTATGAGTTAAATTATAACAAGAGGTGTGATCGCAAAGTCCATTGCCACTTACGGTGGACATGTGCCAACACCACTGCTGATTAAAAGGCGCTCGCTATACGTTTATGATTCTGGATAAAATAAAGTTGTTTACTGACCGGGGGTCACACTCATTGACTTAAAGATTTCCAACTTCTCTAAATTTCACTTTTTATTCCTCACTTCTCTGTATAATTCCTGTGATAATGATCTGTTGCTACGAGCACTATTTTTCTTGGCTCCAATTTACACTCGTAACTCACAGACTTTCTCCATGTACTATTATCGACATCGGATTGTAGACCCACGCTTGGGCCAAAAGAGTGGAAAAAGCGAAGGATCTAGTCTGCATATTCTTCAAATAATCTAGATGCGTCAAAATTTTACACTCATAAAACACTCAGATTCACACTCTCCACGAAGCGCAATTCACACGAGTGACAACCAAAATGTAAAACGTGGTTAGCACGGTCGATAATAATTACTTCGTAGAAGTTCGACGATCTTAACCAGATTCTCTGTTAACTTCCACAAAAAAGATGTTGTTCAAATTGTGGGGTCAGAAGAGGTCACACGGGAGAAACTAGATTTACATAAAAGACCGAATTGTTGAATATACAATGGCATTTGGTTCTAAGGAATTACTAATTCGCTTTGGGAGTGAATATATTGAATAATTGACTTTCTCTTCCTGATTTAATAATATCATCCGTAACGTATGGGGGAGATTAAAATAAAACAGTCCTATTTTACGCAATCGAGTGAGGGCTGGCGAGTGATATGGCTCGACGTAAGCGCGTTTCCATTAGGTCTCTTACCTCGACGCCGCAGGCACCACAGGAAAGTGTTCGTGGGGCAGGTTGCTCGCGCTGTGGGAAGCAGTCCCAAGACAGGTTGTTGCACAGATTATCATTCCATTCCAGTCCGATCAAAGCGATCGCACTTTCAACTTGTGCTCTTTTTACATCCAGAGCAAGACGTGAGACGTAATTGGTACACAAGAATTTCACTCCAGCGCCCATGTCGATGGTGTGAAGAAGATGTAAACCGCATACACTGACATTTGCACCCTATTCTGAATTATTTTCTTTCGGTCTAAGCAAAGATATCAACTTCCCAAGGAATTAATGTTTATCCCATAACATTAAACAGAACATTTTCAGGGCAGTCGGAAAGATTTGGGGGGAGTGGCAAAAATGGGCTCACTTTTTTTTGTACAGCTTTGTGCATTGTGGACACAGATCAAAATAGTTCTGAAACGTGGACACCAGGAGATTATGTAACTAGAATTGTCTCAGCTGTTTCTTTTGCTCGAATATTTTCATCGATCCAAAAACGATTAATTATATTTGCTGAAGAGCAATAACGTAATGGGAAAGGTAAACGAAGCTGCATCATCTTCCTCTTCGAGTTTTATCTCCTAGAGATAGCATGATCTAAATTCTCTAAGGTTACGTCAGATGCTCAAGTGCCGGTCAAAACGACTTAATAGCTGCCGCTGCGGTGAAGATAATGATGCGTATTATCAACCACTCATTTAAATCGGATGTGGTGAACCGTCTAAATAGAATCAATTCCATTTTTAAATACTACGTAAATCATTTTTTTTAAATACAATAAGAATGGCACTATAAGTGCTGACAGTTCTTATTATATATTTCAAATAAATGGTTTTCAGATCAAATAATTGTAAAATCCTAATAAATTTACAGCATTGTATATCATTGTAAAACTGCAAAATCTTTTGCCATCATACCACAATACCTCCACCGATGAATCTAATGGTAAACCTACGAAGAGGTTCTACTCGTGAATAATATCGTAAACCTACGCAGAGGTTCTACCCATAAACATTATTGTAAAACTACAATAAGAAAGAAAGAGGTTCTACCAAATGAATCTTATCGCGAAACTACAATTTTTTAATCCATATATCTTATCATTGATTTCTAAAAAGCCTCTTAATGATATAATCAGAAAACTCCAACAAGTTCACCCTCCACAACTTCCCCCCTCCGTCATCGGTAACTGAGCGGAAACTGTTACTGAAGACGGAAATTTGAAACAATAGCTACTTTTAATTAACAAACGTGATGTAGTGAAAATTTAGCGGTCACTATGAAGTATTTACTACCTCATACGAGTACAACCACACACTGAGAGTAAAAATAATAGTATGAATAATTAGAATATAGGTGAGATTGGCAGACCATCTCTTAGTCTCCCTAGTTAAAAAATGTAATATTTAGACCTTCCAGGCATAAAGAAAGTAATATAATTATTCGTAAATAGCACACTTCGTAAGCCTATAAACGATATTGGTGAATAAATTATAATATACTTACAATGAATTTAACAACATTAGTAATATACCTACATTTGGACGGTCATTAACTTTTATTATGCGTTAACTTTCACATGGACTGGCTCTTGTTTGACATATATTATTTCCTACGTCATTTCCTTAAGTCTTTATGTCGTATAAAAAGTCTACTTTTCCTTTTCATTAATTAAAATTGGCAATTTTTCACAAAAATAAATTTTATTAATACGACTGGTTTCAATGTAACTACATCATCTTCACCAGAAGATGATGTAGTTACATTGAAACCGGTCGTATTAATAAAATTTAATTTTGTGGAAAATTGTCAATTTTAATTAATCATGATATTCCACCATATCACGCCTGAAACGTCTCTTTTTACTTTTCCTTTCTCTGTCTCCCTTATTTTCTACCTTTTATTAAGACTTTTGATTTCCTGTTACTTCTCTGGATCTCCTCTACCCACTTTTCTTTCTCCCTTCTTCGGATTTCACCTAGCAACACACCCTCTTCTCCCGCCACACACAAAACTTCGCCATTGGTGTTTGCTCCTCTCTGTCCTTTTCCCTCCATTATTTCCCACTCTAACATCACAACAGCCTGTAATTTATGGTCGTCTTCTCGCATCAAATACTAGGTTTCCGTTCCATAAAGCACTATATTTCATATTTATTGCTTCTACTTAATATAACTGCCATTGGCTCCCTTCTCCTTGCAAATTCTTCTTTGACCATTGTGATTCTCCTAGTTTTTCTACTTTTACTCCTACTTACCTCCACAATACTGCCCAAATATGAAAACTGCTCCACCTGATTCCCTCCAGCATTTATGTGGAGCTTCTAGAGATTCTGTGTGCGTGTACCTACTTTGAATTAATATTATGAAATCTCGGAGACGAAAACTTCGCGTAAATATAGTAGCGGACACATAACATAATCGAAATCGCCAAGCATAAAAAAATTCTTTCAACTTCATCCTGTGACATGTAAATGGAAGTGCGTCCAAATATTATTTTATTAGTCCGAGCACTACATTTGACAAGAAAAATATGAATTCCCAAACAGCTACACATGTTTCTATGTTATGGAGTTCACCTTCAAGTGACAGTGTAGTGCAATTATGAATAAAAGATAATTGTTAATTCAGTACATAATATCCAAGCATTTTTAAAATTTACTTTTCACTGGATAATTTTTCAAATTCAAGCCAGATGCCATAGACTAGTGGACTTGATGATTACACTCATCAGGATTTCCATTTCCAGATGCTAGTCCCGAATTGCCATCGGTTACTCTTTGAAATACTTTATTCAAAATTTAAATTTATTTCATAAATCCAACATACATATACGTGCGGAATGACACGAATGAAGTTCATTTCACTCTCTAAAGATCGCGCATATTTGTGTGAAAAGACAGAAATGGTCGTTCGACACAACAAACCTGATTAACGAAACGAATTAACTGACTTTTAAAACGAGGGACCGGGCTGCCTGGATCTGATTCTGTCCACCAAGATTTCCTGCCGTATATTCAACGACGACTATTTTCATTACCTTCCCCTATTTACTGAATCCTTTTGAAGCTTTTAAATTTTCCAATCATTCAAACACACGTTGCGTGTGTTCAGTGATCGTCACATCACGCTGAATCAACCAATTCATACGCAGTGCATGAATAACCAGGCAGTCGATTTCGCGTAAACAACCGCGAAGAGAAAGTTTATGAAATTTGCCTATGGGAGGGAGGGGAGGGTGGGGGGTAGAGATACGGCGACCGAGCACCAGCCGTGCGTTTAGTGTCAAAATACATTAGTCACCAACGGCGAAGCAAAATCTCACTAGCTGTAACTATGGGCGCGGTCCGTTATTACTAACGCTCGGGTTTACTGGCTGAGCAAACAGCCATTACTACGACCTTGCTTCCTCTGCGTACTCAGGTATACTCGTATACGGACAAGAGTAATCTGCGACGGCAAGTGAGATGAGGCGTGTGAAAGGAGTTTGGCGGCGCCACCCAAGAGGAGGAGGAGACGGGTGATAAAGTCGGTGATTGAGGGGATGAGAAACAAGGAGGGACGATGGTGCTCAGGGAGACACGCGACGACTGTCCCGGTCGTATGATTGAGGGAAGCAAACAAAAAGAATGCACGCATGCATAAGGAGAGAGGGGAGGGTTTGGGGGAGGAGATGATGAAGCTACGCCGTGGGCAAGGTCGTAATTAAAACAGCGGACGCCCACCTCTGCCGTAAAAAGGGCGCGTGACTCATTTCCAGACGCAGACCGTGCGTCCTTTTCTTCGGCGGGGGGATAAAGAAATGCGCAAAAAAGGGAATTTTCACCCGCGCACCAATAACGAAGTTGGATGGTGTGACAATTGGGCAGTAATCAGTAACACTGCACCCACGTTCACAGCCTTCACGGCGTTCCCTTTTAGATAGGACTGTCTACAGGGTTCGTCCGGAAAATAAGAGTACTGAGCTCAGGAAATAAATTTATTACACTTTTGCATATCTTAGGCTAATATTCCTCAAAATAGGACCCTTGTGAGTCGATACACTTGTTCCAGCGGCGTTCCCATTCCTGGAACGCTCCCGCGAAGGCATCATCGGGAATCTCTCGAAGACACGTCGTCATGGACTCTTTGACGGCGTCCAAAGTCCCGTATCGCGTTCCTTTCAAACTCCTCCTTATCTTCGGGAACAGAAAGAAGTCCGGTGGTGCCAAGTCCGGGCTGTAGGGCGGGCGCGGCAGCGTTGCCACGCCGTGCTTGGCCAAGAAGTCCGACACGACAAGCGCGGTGTGAGACGGCGCATTGCCGTGATGCAGCCGCCAGATGTTTTTGATCGCTGGCCGGACGCGGGCGACTCGTTTTCGAAGCCTGTCGAGCACTTGGACGTAAAATGCAGCATTTACAGTTTGTCGTTCAGGTACAAATTCGTAGTGGACGACTCCCCTTTTGTCAAAAAAGACAATGAGCTTATTACACTTATTTTCCGGACGAACCCTGTAGAAGAGTCAAGCATCATCATTTGCGAAGGGAAAATTACTCCCACTAATTGATTTCTTTCACATCGCTCTATCCTTGCACATCCCTGTCCCATTCGTACGTTTTAATTTTGAAGGTATGAAAAATACGTCCCGTTGGATGCTCATTCTAAAATAACATACCCGCATAATTTGTAAGGGGATAAAGGAATCTTGTGCTGCAGGAGTACGACAAAATTACTGCTCGACTCGATGTGCTAATTAGTAAACTTGCATTGGGATGTGTTTGCACATATTAAAGTAATAACTAATGCGCCGAGAGAATATGGGGTATGAGAAAAGTTCAACTTCAATTAAGTAACAAATATTGAGACGAGGATATATGGGATGTTATGACAGCCGGAGATATGAAATAAACATTTTGGAACCGAAGAAGGACGAATTTTTCTAATTCAGCGGCGAGTTTCAAAATTGATAACAAACGCGGAATTTAGATTTTCTTTGTTTCAGTGCCGGCGAATACCACAAAAATGAATATGATTCTGTACGAATGGTTGGTGTCATAACACCCTCCGCCATACGTCTTTGCGGCGGCGTGCTGGGTATTGAGTTAATATAGATGTAAAATATACGTACTTCATCAACAACTACATAAATGTAAGCAAACCTTTCTGCGGAAGTAAGAGATAGATGGCAATATAAAATAGTAGAAAATAAGTAATTTTGTTTTGGGAAAAAAGATGATGATTAAATGGATGTATAACGTACAGTGTGGCCGAAAATTCGTGCATAAAAATAAACAAACCAATGTCATTGCTGTCATATCCTAAACCCAAAAACAATCCTTGGCATAGTTACGGAATGAGTCGGGTTAAAAGCAAAGCCTATTTACCATATGCAATCTCAAAGTTTATGCGATTCGGAAACGTACTTACATTTTATTAGTCCACTGTCAAAGCACATCCTTTCTCAAGCCGTTTCATTGAATGGGATCAGGTGAAGCACGTATGTGCATAGCTTGTATATGTTCACTGGTTAAAAATATGGATCCAATACCCAGGGCGGAATAGAGCAGATGAAAATCATGAGGAGTTCCTGAGAAGCTCGACCGAAGTTTTTCCATTGAAATCCAAAACAGTGCTTGGGGGGGGGCCTTCTCTTAAATCACGAATTTCATGCGTGGCATATTAATCTTTAATTCATTACCTTCTTCGGAGAAATTCGTATCTTCGTGGGTACTATCAGTTCCTACGAAAAAGAACATTTGTTCATGGGCGGCAAAGGAGCCGAAGAGTGGCGAATGCTTCCACCACCGTTTTCATCTGGTCTCGGAGAAATGAAGTTCGTACAGATTGAGTTCATTTTTTGTACGTGAATTCAAAACCTTAACACACGATGTCATCACTTTCTGTACGATTTTGAATTGAAGGCACCGTAATTCAATCATAAAACAACGAACGGAAACTGCATTTGACCCCTGAGCTCCCATGGTGATTTTCTCTTGGAAGTCCTTGGTAAGGTTGATTGGACGTCTGTCTCCTCCCCATGAACAATTCTGATGTATTCCCGCCTCCCTTTCTCACTCCGAGAAGAAAACACATTGACCCTGATTGAAGTTAACTGCTCTCCACAGAAGATAAGGAAGCAGTTCAAAAGTGTTTGCTACGCTCAGAACATTTGACTTACGACATAACGAACTTATATCTTGTTTTTCCAAATATTCTCGATATGAATACACATTAAAGTCTGTCTTAATTGAAATTACAAGGGACCCTGTTAAATCTCGGTCATAAGCATTTTTTTCCTTCTTGGGCAAGTAAAAACTATTGACATGGAAAAATTTTGTATGCAATAATATTTGAAAACTTGTAACATGGCTATTTCTGATGGCCTCCAACAGTAGGAAAATGAAAACAATCATGGTGTTTTACATTTGTTCGAATAATAAGGGTTCTGGGTAATGGGGTAGTCCTCCCTGCGGATGTAGAGGATACATGCAGCCCGAGGGTGCACTCGGTGAATAAGGTTACCGCTCCTGGTGTCACTAATCCACTTGAGACGAAAGTTCATCAAAAGAAAATGAATTTCCGACTCAGGAGGTGTGTGATTGGTAAGCGAATCGAAGCACCACTGCAACTACCCGAGTACATTTCTGTATTTTTCAAATTTGTCTTCAATCTTTCACCGACTCGAGTTTACATTTTGCTAGACGAAGTGCGAGCCATATCTCATTCCGTTCGCGACACGGAGTTTTCGCCTTATTTGGGGACTTTCTTGGGGAAATGTGATCATTATGCAATGCACAATATGTACGAGGTGTGTTCAAAATTTAACGGGAATTTTAATTTTTCGGGCAATAATATTTATTTATTCTTAAACATTGACGTTGTCACCTTCAAAGTAGTCCCCATTGGAGATTATGCACTTGTGCCAGCGCTTCTTCCAATCCCCGAAACCCTTCTCAAACTAGATCTTCGAGAGAGCCTTTGGTTCTTTCGGCGATGCGCTTTTAATGTCATCTACGGCTGTAAAACGCGGCCCTTCAAGGTTCTCTTAATTTTTGGAAATAGGAAAAAGTCACACGGAGCCATATCTGGCGAATATGGAGGCTGGGGCATCGTTACAGTATTGTTTTTGGTCAAAAATTCACGAACAAGCAATGAAGTGTGAACTGGTGCATTATCGTGGTGGCAAAAGCCATTTTGGAAGGAATTTTGCTGCCACGCGTTTCATACCCAAAAAAATTGGAAAAAATGTCATTACAGGATCCAATCGATATGCCAACATCATCAGCGACCTCTCTAATTGTGATTCGGTGATCGTTCATAACCATTTCTTTCACTTTTTCCACGTTTTCATCAATTGTTGATGTGCTGGGGCGTCCAGGGGGTTCGTCATCTTCAAGGACTTCACGGCCTTCTTGGAAACGCTTATACCACTCGTAAACTCTTGATTTACTCATAGCAGACTCACCATAGGCCTTTGTTAACATTTCACCCACTTTGTTACACTTTATTTAATTTTTTTACGCAAAATTTGATAAAAACTCTTTGATCCATTTCTTTTAACAAACGAAAATCGCCGAGGTCATGAAAGACGTCTAACCTTAGTGTCTGTCACAGACCAAGTTCACAATGAAAACAGCTGAAAGTTTTATCATACTCCTGGGGCATGTATGCCAACATAATAAAAAAAAGTTTGACAATCGGACTCTCCGAGCCCGCGAAATGAAAAAATTCCCGTTAATTTTTGAACACACCTCGTATATTTGATCGAGTTAAGGCATTATGTACGCAGATCTAAATGTATCAGGTAGTAAGGAGTCTAAGGATATTTTGTGTTATGTTAATTAGGGAATAGGAGTACAGTAATCTGTAGACTCAAACCAGTGTCCATTAAAAACCTACCCTAAGCCGAAAATGTACCACTACAACTAATAATAATAATGCAATCAAATCTTCATCTTTCCTCCTATGTTAGATTCCGTCCCTCACAGTGTTTGCTGTATAAATCAATGAAGGTTTATAAATAGTTAAGTCTGCAGAGGGTTATCACGTCTCATTCCGTGGGACACGCAGCAAAATTCTTAGCACATGGAGGTGCAACATTTTGCAATTCATCCTACGTTTTAAATTACTGCTGTATGGCAGTGAAAAATTATCTCTTAAAAACTGCTGGGTGACAGTGCGAAATTATCACTTTAGAATCTAATAAGGCATCGGATTAACACTCGGAAAAATTATTACTATTCCCCCTGCAGAAATTCATTACTTTGCATCACAGATGACTTCAATGCGATCTTTCGAGATGAACACGAGTCCAAATAAAATAATTAATAAACAAAATAATATTAATCGGATTCTTAATAATATTCTTCGGACTTCTTCGAAAGCACGAATGAAAGTTTTATTTTATTCTGTGCATTGATTGCCGTCCCTCGAAGAAAGAGCTCTGCTTGCAAATTTTCGCATTAACACGGGTGTTCATCTCCGAGCACCGCTCACGGACAACTTTATCTTGCGCTCTCAACTTTGAAGCATCTACATACGTAACACCATGAGGAAAGACACTAAAAGCTTAAGTTTTAAAGATTCACAAACAGTGTAGTGGCAGAGAAGTAGCTAATTAAAAAGACAAATTGCTCTCGATTAACCGGTTCACTTGATTAACGGGTGTACGAGATGAACCATCAGACAGTGCGTACGCACATTCATACATGGAAAAGCTTACAGGTTAAAAATTAAATAAGGATTAACGCCTAAGTGATAATATGGACGTGTTCCACTTATTAAAAGATATTGGGAGAGAGATAAAGCTCGCTGTAACTCTTTTACGTCACCCGTGAGATTTTCCATCTTCATCGACGCTTGAAAGACAAACTGTTGAGATTCCCCTAAAGTAGCATTCATAGCCTCCACAAATTTTCTTGAAATGGCATCTAAATGTAGAAACCATGCGATGAAATTTCCCTTGTCAATTCCCCTCACACTCACTCTGTGAACTGCTCACCATTTGCTCACAGATTGCGTGGCTATGATTACTTAATCAAATCATCAATAAAGCCCAGGGCGTTACATATACTATATAGCTATTGACTCTGCGTGACCGATTAATTTCCATTAATAATAGAGAAGTCAGAACAGATAAAAATTGAATCTATTCCACCTTATAGATGAAGCTAATTTTTAGGACGCGAGAGCTTTCTTGGATGCCATAAATAGTGGGTCCGAATTCCGCCAGAGGCAACTTTTTGATGTTATACTTAAATGGTGATGAATATAATAATGGTGAGAAATAGCTAAAGCCACTGAAGGTGTCCATCCTCAGAATCTCTCGCCAACACTGGTGTTATCATTGGGTTGTGTAAGAGTACCATAAAGCTGATTCCACACCATGAAATTAAAACTTGACTGTCCCTAATAATATAATTTAATAAACCTAAAACCTATTCAGATCAACAAAGAGACGACTCTTTTCTAAGAAAATTTGCGTCGCTATAACTGAAATAATTGTCTTTTAACGTCATATTGTGGAAAAGGACACTGGCACTACCGTTGCCTTGAACGGTGATTGCTCCGGAGAATTTTAAACCAAGGACCACGAATCTTAGTTAACGGCCTAAGATTCCGCAAGAAAAAAAAACACGCACATTATAATGTTTAAAGATGTTCCTGAAGGACACAATAGAATTATTTTCCGAACCGAAAGCTTTCAATTACATCATAATAATGAGATTTCTTTTAAGCACTTTGGAATATTGTACACATCTCTACATATTTCAACGCCGTAATACTGTGTTTACCGTCGTAGTGCTATAGCTCTCCTGCGTTTCTCTTTAAACTATGTATGGGCTTGATTAACAGTTTACAATTACAGGTTAATTTGCCTTTGAACGCCCAATTAAAGGTTACCAGAAGTGAAAGTTGTCATCAATTTAAGTTCTACTCATAATATATGGAGAAGCTTCACTCCCCACACGCAATTAACGGTGAGAAAATTTAATCCTATTGCTGCCACGATCGACCGCCACGACATATTATATTCACTTTTCTATTTATTGAAAATTGCTATCCGACATTACAAATATAATCAACGATATGTGAAAAGTACCAACAGTAAAACAGTTTTATTACTTATTTCAATGTATTTTCTCTGTAAGTTTGTAAAACTGATATAAAAACTTTTGTGATTTTTTTGTTGTAAATTCTATGCAATTTAATGTGATTTAAAATGAATTTATTCCTTCTATTTCATAATGGATACATAAAAACGTTACTGATGTTTGCTAAATTGGACATTTTCAATGGTTTCATAATGTAAAGCACAACTAAACTTCTTAATGTTGCAGTCGACTTGAGTCGCTGGTTATTAAATAGTCACTGATCTAACCACAATCTGCGACCACTGGGAAGAGAAATAAGGTCATCAGATAGCGCAGTCTGGACCGAAAATAAACTTTATTCAGCTTATCACTCGCTAAGCCTTCCGACGCGCGTGCCCACGCCTTCGAATGCAGTTAACCACAATCATTGACTTCACCTTGAGGTGAATGCACGCAGCTACCCGAACTCCTGGGAAATCCTTGCGTGCCGAATCTTGCATGCGCGCTATCGATGGTCATCTAGCTCGACAATACTAATCGGTGAACGGAGACCGTTGGAGCTAACTTCACCAAATGGCAGTACCTGACTGCCAAAAAAAAGAAAAAGATTTCGGGATGAGCAACAGCAAAATAATACAGCGTAAATTTCAACGCATCGCGATAGTGTGACATCGAGAACAGTTTAGCCACATTAATAGATGAAACGTCATCGATGAACCATAATTTGCGCCAAGACAAAAATGATTTTGATTATTCGGTAGCCGTGGGCGAAATTAACCATCGCCCTCCTAACCGGCGCCTTCGCCTTGTCGAACTACATAAAATCCAAACCACACACATGACCCTCTTCTTACGACATCAGTTTCTTAAGCAGTTCACAGGGATAGTAATTGTAACTTCATCCATTATACCTATCGGCGTCTCATTAAATCTGGCCTCGTCCATCGTTAACTGGCGCCCAAAGCGACCGCCCTCTCCGCCCTCATGTTCACCGAGTCGACCCGGACTCTCGTTTATCTCAATTGTCATCGTATCACGGAGGCTCGGAGCATTTAAGTCCGCTCAACGAGGCCGTTTTCTTGACCCGGAAAGTAAACAAGGAGGTGGGGACCGCCCTCATCATCCTTTCCCTCCCCCCGTAGTTCCAACCATATTGCGACGTGACTCTTTTGCTTATTTCCCACCACACTAATTGAATGATGCCTTTTTCCTCGTTCATTTGCGTACGTAATTTAATTTCTTAAAGTTTACTCAAAACGAGATGATATGAAATGCCGAATGGGTGGTCAAAACCACAGGTAATTAAATTCATAATTGTTTTAATACTTAAGGACGAGGTGATAACCTAAAATTAATTTAAAAGTTTTGGCGAAAGTTGTTCATAATTCCGAGTGTTAAAAAGAAAACCTTTTCCTTCATGTATAGTGGGGCATGCTTCGTATGACGACAGATATTATCCAATTTTATGGATAAACTGACTTAATGTTAAATTGATAAAATATACGACGGGCAGTTGACCAGATTAATGTGTGCAGCACGCGGAACAGCTTTGCCTACAACAATTCCACTTACGCCAGCACACCAACAATTTCCAAGTACGCTTTTTAACAAACAGAGCTCCGAATGGTTTCCTTAGATGTATAAGGTGACAACAGCTGAGAAATGAGGCCGGTGACACCAACGTACGACTTCCAAAGCAATGCTTCACACTGAATGCTCTCCTTTAAAAGTGAGGTGAACGTCGTATAAACAGTGGAAAGTCCTTAACAAAATTAATTCTTTGTTCGTTAAGTGCTTTGTTGTTCTGGTAGTTGAACTCTCTTGGACTCTGCGCATATAAATGAATCGTATATCTCCATTGTCAATGCATACATTGGAAAATTTAAATCTCGAAATATTTATCTTTATCAAAATAATTCAAAGTGATGTGATTTGAAATAGTTGTAGTTTGTTTCTTCACTTTGAGAATTTTAATTCTCAAACTCATTTATTCCCAATTACATGTTTCCGCTAGTGCTCACTACACTGCTGTATCCAGAAAGTATGCATATTTTGGGCCCATTTTCCCCATTACATTACCAACATTAAGATAGATAGATAAAGGACTTTATTTTGGGCGAAATTGAGACCTAATGGTCCCATTAAGGAGTGTGGAATGAGTAAAATTTGACTAAAGAGTTAATCGATTTATTAAAAATCCTCTCCTCGATGTGATCCACTCTACAAAACTCAGGGCGGATTTTTCAACTCAGCGTATCAGAGTTGGAAGAATTACTGGAATATAGTATACAATGACACTAATTCCTTCTACCCATTATTTTAGTGAACTACAACGAGACAAATTCGTAATGCGATTGCTTATGGAAGGCTTTAGTTAAAAGTAACCATTAGCAGAAAAACTTCTTTCCTTCATTCTCACTTGCATACCTAATGAGCTATATCTAGTTAGATATGGGTCTGACTATTGGGCAGTCTGGGAGATGGAAATTCTTCCTAAGGATAGAAGGTGGTGTGGAGCAGACCCCAGTAAAAAAGATGGGGGCGAATGGCCAACATGAACCTCCCTTTGCCTACAACAAAGAAGTCGTAGTATTGAGAGCCTTTACCTTCAATGATTTGCTGGGGATGAAAATCATTCATTTAGTTTTTGACCAGAGATTAACATGCATTCCGCCGGCACCAAAAGAGTGGTGCTGGCTGGAGCAGTAAACACAAACCTGCCAATTTGACTTGAATTTCGAGTGGCTTGGTGAGCGAGTTAGTGTCATACGCGAGAAGAATAACTTACGTACTCAGAATTGGATAAAAAAATTAGGTACACGTAATTATTAAAGTTGTAAATGGCTGCAATAAAATGACATTATTGAAATACTCAAATGAGGGACGACTGAAATATTTCAAGATGCATGAACCTCGCCGCTGTTCCTTATTCTTCCGCACTTAATTCTTCTATCGAACAACTTGAACTGATGAGGTATTCCCCTATGATTAGTCCAAAGTACAGACTAAATTCAACTTCAAGAGATTTTTTAAATGTAGACAATGGTGAGGTCATGTGACATGTGAATCTTCTCTGCTATCCAGCAAAATTTCTCTTTTCCAGACATACGTGAAATTAAATCATATACGAACTCATTGAAAGCTAAAAGGAAATATGGCTGGACTGTTCGACGAAAATGGGACTGTGTCGGTAGAAGCAAAGGGCGGAGGACCTCAGCGACCCGACATAGAGGTGGGAAAAGGTGTACAAGAAGAAAAGGAAGTTAATATCAAAAGATACCGCGGGTCTGTTGGAAAAGAAAGTGGCGGGTGTCCAAAGACTGCCGATAATCCCTTGTCATTTCACTCCTGACGCCGTTTTACGACGGGAAACGTATGGACCACACTGCCTTGCTTTTTGGTAATAAAGGCTTAGATGACGACACCGCTATGGCGCGTGTCACCGGTAAGAGAGCCTAGAGCGCAATTATGCATTCAGGATGGCTTTGAGAGGGCGGCGCTGGCGCAGGTGTTTGAACGACGAGGGGACCAATTCCCTGAAGAGGGGAATTTTCTCACCCAGTGTGAAACGTAAAAAAAATACGCTTCCAACATTCCCTGATCTTTGAATGCATAACAGCACAGTGTAAAGTATGGCTAATTTGGCGAAAATGCGATCTCTAAGACGTCTGTCCATTGCTTTATATATTCCATCTCACAGAGAAGAATTTCTGATAAATGTTGACGGTAGAAAAGTAATAACGATGGGTTTCACTCAATAATTCAAGAACGCACAGTTTCATCATTAAACTTGTCAGAAACTTGGTCGATTACGAAAGGGGATAGGCTTAGATGGGACTTGGAAAATGGCGTTTGTTGGAAATATATTATTACCCCTATCGTACTACGGTAGGCGAGATCATGTCAATAAAATTAGATCAAGTGTAGAATACATAGATATAAGATGTCATTTTTTCAACGAACGATTAGGGATCAGAATAATATTGTTCGACCTCGGTAGCGGTGAAAATATTCGGGTAAAAATTAGCCTGGTCTGCATTCATTCCCTGCCACACACCCTAACGGTGGCTTGCAAGGTACTCAAATATATATCTAACTAGATAAAAACATATCTAATAATTGTAATAAAAGAATGTGAATTAGTTTTCAGGGCTCCATAATGTACATCTACCCTGTACTCTATGACTCATCATCAGTGATGGTATCTCAAAATGGAGAACGGTTTTGTGGGCAGCCCTTGAAATCTGTTATACGTCATTGCAGACTTGTAAACCCTTCCTTCAGGTCTACGAAGGTCTAGTATACCAGGATTTATTTGCATACTTTTCATCTTCAGTTCTTAAAACTCCTGCATAAGGCCCGATTCCTTTCTTCCTCTTTCCCGTTTCCCAATGCCCCAATTTACAATACGGTCTTCAACATCCCACTACCTCTGAATATCTATCTTCTCCATTAATTTTTCTGCCTTTTGATTTCGGATGAACTAAGATAAAAAAAAATGGAATATTTCCCTAAATGAACAATTGCTTTTAAAAAATTTGACCCGGACCCGAGACCGCCGTTTCCACTGCTAGCATACAGTTTCTTTTAACCCATTTCTCACTCTCTTTCACTCCATTATATTCCGCTATACCAAGGAACGGAAGCGGATATTGACATTCACTTAAATTCCGCTGGCCCGTCTTTAAGCATATGACACCAACTTGCCGAATACACCTCATGAATTTTGAATGCCCTTTCCCCAACGAGGCTATGAGAATGAATATTTTATTGTTCGGGCATTAAATACGAATAAGGTAGATAACACAGGCATAATGGAAATCTGTGAAGATGGGAAACTGGCCTCTTCTCTACGGCAATAACGAATGAAAATCATTTGCCCTTCGTCCAATGAACAAAGTGCAATATCTCCTTGAATTGCACGTAGCAACATCAATTCTGCCGACATTAAAATTTTCAACAAAAACGCTTCAAATGCGCATGCAGTGTGTAGCACAATGTCGCGCATGCATAATGTAGTTTTTATTGAGATTAACAAGGGATGTCAGGCCATTTTGCAAAAAGAGTCACGTCGGAAAAATTGGCAAACACCTATGCCATAACCTTTTTACGCAGATGATATTTCAACAGTCGATGGTGGGTATTTTGCATTAAAACTTTTTTTCCGAGTATATTATTGCAGAAATTATCAAATTATAAGCTGAAATATTCTAATAAAGAGTCTACTAATTAATTTTTCGTGGAAAGTGGTCTGCAAAACACTGATCACTATCTACATTGGCAGGGAAAACGTCTGTTTCCAAGCTCCCACGCCAATGTAGATCGTATATTCTATACATTTTCATTTTACATGAAGGTAACGTAGTCCTCTCAACTGTGTCCTCCAACTCAACCTTCAATTTAACGAAAATACTCTAATGATAATATATACGGGTGTAGGACCACATTCCACACACAAGTATTATCAGGGGGTCATTTTTCATGTAGATAATCGCCACAAAATTTGAGTTTCTAGCAATGCAATTAGACCTAGCTTTCCACTTGTTAGAATATATCTCTTAGCCAGCGTTAAAACTAATTGCTGAATATTTTTTATGAGCACCTCGGATAGTAGATTTTAGATACACAAACACCCAGTGGGCAAAGGAATTCGTATATCCCAACGAGTTCTTCAGTTCCTGTGATCATATGACCATTTCCATTATGGGGGTCGTGAAGGCTAAATGAAAAATATTATTTTTGATCGATGATTGGCTAGATACCAGTTTGGATACAGCCAAAGATTTGTATTACGCTTCTCTCAGTTGGATAAGTTCATTGAGTGTTCCGGGTAATTTGAAAAAAGCTTTTTTTATACGGGAAATATTGTCTATTTGTTTACTTTCCCAGACACTAGTGGGAATTGTATGGATTTCAATGAATTCCTCAATTCATCCATGTTCACTACTGTCGTATGGGGTTCCCATTGTTCACCAAACGATAGTTATTTGTATAAGCGGTCGAGGTACCTTAATTGGTCATGGCATTGATGATCACGTGTACGCACACACACAAGATCCTGCAAACCTTGGCAGCGTGCTCCGCTTAAGGCGGATAAAATAATTATCCATTTGTTCACGCCACCAGATCAGGATGAAACATCTGTACAATTTTTCATCTACGAGCTCGGATACACGTATGTATACGTGTAACAGGAAGTGATTGGGGACCGTGACATCAACCTGTATTGTGTGCTTATCTTTCATTAATTAATTTAGAAAATTCGTAGTACGTTACATTCTCCTACTGGTTGGTTTTATATTCGGCGGTACCGAATGTTCGTTATGACGTTCGTCCGTGAACTTTGCCAACCATTAAAGAGGGAACCACCCACATTATGGTTATCCAACAGGATGGAAGGAATGACGAAACGTCAGGTTTACGATAAGGCAATGCAGGTACTGAAGTTTTTGTAATTCTGGATAATTGGGACAAAATCCCAGATAATACGAAGATTGCCTGTACGAATCACGGCGGGGGGTGTTGGTATGTTAACACATGGTTTTCTGTGCATGGGGTATTTGTTCATGATAAGTGCTCAATCGTCTTACTACCCAAAAGGTAAATACGTAGTACTACAATCATAACATTCTTTGCATCTATCCGTCGACGCGTTTCGACGTGGATTCTAATATGGAGACACAAGCTCTCACAAAAAAGAAACTTTAAGTATCAATAAAAAGAGACGTTTCAGGCGTGAGATGGTGGAATATCATGGTTAATTAAAAATTGGAAATTTTCCACAAAATAAAATTTTTTATTAATACGACCGGTTTCGATGTAACTACATCATCTTCTGGTGAAAAAAATAAATAAAATAAAATGTTTACTAAAAATTTATTCATAAAAATTTAAATATCAACATTTAAACTTTTATGGCTTCGATGGCTGATATTCGATATGATTTTTATTTCATTTTACACCGAGTCTGAGTCTAACCATGTTCCGCCAATCCCGAAAGCGGTCGGCGTGGTCTCCCAGTGATGAGAGCGTTCGTCTAATGACCCGAAGGTCGAGGATTCGATCTGGGTTACTTCCATGGGCACCTTCGGTTTCACCCGATCCAAGAGTTTTTTCGCGAGCCGCCTCTTCCTGGAAATTCCCATGCGGCACAGTGAAAGGAACTAGTGAGCAAAATTGAACTCGTGAATTTCACACATGTACAGCTTCGCACGAGGTGAGCTCAACCCTCGCCTATTAAACTAACCCTTGGGTTGGTTAATGTGGTTCTTTCAATTGATTACTGCGATTTTTTTCAACAAGAGCTAAGAAGAACCCGGAACTCTTTGACGAGGTGGTCGGGAAGCGTCACAGAAAGTGTGGCGCCACATTGTTACCGCCCACACTTATAAAATAAGTTAGTTTCGTAGTGTAATGCGTGAATTGACACATATGAATGCATTTCTACTGGAAAAACTATTTCAATTGACAAATTTATGATAGAGAATGGGAGAAGAAACTATTCAAGATAGAAGATCGGCAAAACTCAATCAAGTCAACTATCGATGGAAAATGCAGTATGTAATGGTATCATTAGCAGAATAGCGCGAGCTATAAAGGCTTTTCACACAAGGAAAAAAACTAGTAGCACCTTTCAACTTGAACAAGATTAACAGCTTTATCAAATCATATTTATGGTGGTTAATTCCCCACGGATGTGAAACATGAACGGTGGAAGAAATAGAGGGACGAAGATTTGAAGTGATGAGAATTTGACATAAAAGGAGCACAGTACAGATCGAACAAGCGGATCAATTGGACAACTAAGAATTTATGCAATGAACGAGAGAGACACCGGCAACAACTACTGAAAAGTAGAAGAGATAAAAGAGCTGCAGAGAATAACTCTGGAAGGATGGGTGTGTGGGAAAGGTAGACTCAACTCGCGAAACGGATGACGATAGGTTGTATACTGGAAGAAATGTAGCTATGACGAAGTTACCCACCAGACAACTGACGAAGACCCAAACCAAATTAATCCAGGCAATACTTGTAACTACTGATGAAGACGACGATGAGGGCATGGTGCATGGTAATGAGGTAGGCGTGACAGTGTTTTAGAGGGCTTGAAATTTGCCAACATGTGTGACGTGGGGGACGTGGAAACAAAACTGTTTCACAAATAAAAAGCAGACATGCCCAACATTAATGTAATCCAATCATCTCAATTTCTCTGGGATTAGGCTATTTACCATTCTTCCTTCGACTTGTCTGGCCAATTCGTTGGCCACTACGAGGATGGGGTCCAGCGAGAGGGCCCTGGTTCGAACCTCGGCGGTGACTTCAGTGGTATCACTACTAGGGGTGCTTCAGAGTACTTCAATGGAGGTCGTTAAACTGTGGTCCGATTGGCGCCTTTTGTCAATAGTAGGCTCTTGGGAGGGTTTCTTTCCACCCTCCTTCCTTTCTCTGAATATCCTACCCCTACTAATTTACCCACCTATCCTCAATGGTGCCAATGATCTCAGCTGCCGCTGGTCTTCCCCAATAAATACTGCAGTTCAGTTCTCCCCGTGTGCCCCTGCCGTCCTATCCCTCGACCTTCCTGCCCCTCTCTCCCTCGGCACCCTGACACATCGAGAATGTTACACGTTCCCTTGGCCGGGATACACACTTGAGCCGAAACACACTCAACAACAGATGCTCTCGACAGTCATGCCGCGAAGACGGAAGCGGCGGCCCTTATGAAGTCGAATGGGGCGGCGAGCCCTCCTAGACCGCCGACACGCTGATTCATTCGTTTGCAAGTCGGGGGTGCGGGGTTACAGGGAGGTGAGAAACTAAGGAGGGAAAGGCTGAAGGGGGGGAGGGAGGATAGCAGTGAGATCTCCGCCAACGAAAGTGAAGCGGCGATTTGCTAATTCACCCACGCCCATTGTTTCCACGGAGGGGTGTTTGCCATTATACAACCTTCTTCCATGATTTTTTTTCTCGCGTATAGTGCGGCGGCGACGGAAACGCCCAGGGAGGCGGGACGCGGGCCGAAACGGATAAACTTATGCGTGTGACGGAGAAAGCGAGGTGGGTCGCCGGATGGTGAAGGATGCCAAGGCAACACATCTCGTTAGCACGTAGGCGCCATCTGGCCGGCTCACTGGGTGGAACGAATCACTCCCCCCCTGTGAGTGTAAATTCAGGGTGGCCACTCATTTGATTGATTTCCATTTCCGACTTTATCCCGATTCTCCCGTCGAACTCTTCATCTTAGTCCCGATTTTTCACCTCGGCTATGCTTGGAATCTGATTCGGCACGTGTAATTTTTCTCAACCATCTTAACTTGTCTGTATCGCCTTCCATACACATATACAACGAAATAGACCCTAGCTTGATGGGGATGCAGCGGGCGAAACAACGAGCTCAATTCATAACTATAAGGAACGACTTTTTGAGCGGAAATTACACAAGATTCGTTCATTGTATTTTTGACTTTAAGCAAAAAGTCGGCCCATTCCGATTAATAAAACAAATTGAGTAATTCTCCAAATTTTCAGACTTTCTTCCGAATAGCCGACTTTCCCGACTGAATGGCCACCCTGGGAAAATGTGAATGTGGTACGATCAACAGAGCCAAGTGTGCGGATGATTGAGTTTTATTGGGGAGAAGACGAATTAGAAGAATTGATGAAAAGTCATTTCGGAAAATGGAGGACTAAATGTTTAACAATGAAATAAATATGATTTTGATCTAAATAACCGGAATTCGAATGAAATAAGTATATATAAACCGTGTTAGCAAAAGGGTAAAAATGTAAACAGCGGCAGCACTGGTGGGTCACTTCACATGCTTATGAAGCAGACCGAATTAATTGGAAGTGAGTGCATACTTAAGAAATTAGAATAAAAAGAGACGTGTCAGGCGTGATATGGTGGAATATCATGATTAATTAAAATTGGCAATTTTCCACAAAATAAAATTTTTATTAATACGACCGGTTTCGATGCAACTACATCATTTTCTGGTCTTCCACCAGAAGATGATGTAGTTGCATCGAAACCGGTCGTATTAATAAAAATTTTATTTTGTGGAAAATTGCCAATTTTAATTAATAAAGAAATTAGGGTTAGGCTAGCCATGAACAAGGCTTTCTTCCCCTGAAAGAGAATGATGTTTAAAATTTATGATAATTCAGAACCTAGGAACAAGTTGGTAATACGCTTTGCTGGGAATGTTTCCTGGTGCACGTACGCTGAATCCGAGTGCAGTGCAATCTGAGGAAGTAACATTGCAAAACTAGGAAGCATCCCTTAACGGACACCTAATAGCGGGAACCTACGCGTGAAGGAAATTTTATAATATCCCAGCAGCATAGTATGAGAGTTATTGGAACCATGACTTTAAACAGTGGACACTATGACACGTATATTGCTAGAGATTCATCACTATTTTTCTTGGGGAATAAACCTCTCCTAACGACACCTCGAAATTTTGCATATTCACTTGAAACGACAATGCCTGCAGCTTGTTAAGAAAATTACTCAAAATGTTACCCTTTATCATTGTTCAAGTGAATGTTCTTGAGAAGAAAAGGAGATCGCGATGGAGCGGTGGCTAACGTACAGGCTTCCCACCGAAAGGGCCCGGGTTCAAATTCTGGAGACAATAAATATTTTTCAGTGGTATTCCGATCTCTACTTGAGGTGCTTTGTGGAAAACATTTCGAGAGAGTACGCCGTCCGTCGGACAGGACGTTAAACTGCGGACCTTTTGACAAGAGTAGGTTAATGCCGACGCCGGGTTTCTCTCCACCCTTCCCATCCCATCCATCCATAATGGCGCAATTGACCCTAGAGGTCACTCGTATCCCATAAAAACTAAAACTGGGAAGAAAAGAAGAAAATGTTCTCTTTCAATAACATTAATGATCGCTATCTGGGCTGTGTTTTGGACCAGGATGATCAAAATAGAAGGGAAAATGCGAAAATAAGAAACGAAATTGCGTTAGACAAAGGAGCTTACACCCGGAGGGAATTGATAACAGTTTCTTTGAGTAAAAATATTAAGAAAAAACTCGGATACGGAGTGTGGTTTCGTGCGGCGCGGAAACATGGTCGTTGAAGCAGGATGTTAGGCGTGGATTGGAAGCTTTGGTGATTGTGGAGAAAGATGGGAAAAGTGAACAGGACAGAAATGGAAACAAACGACAAGTACCAGGGTGGAGAGAGAATCGTTAGCAGAAATCCAAAGGAGGCAGGAAGGATGGATGCAGAGTATTGTGATTGGCAATACGATGTTGAAGATCGTGATAAAATAAGAATTGGATGTTAGACGGAATGAAGGGAGGACAGAAGTATGCGGAGTTGAAGGTCTTACTGTTGTGTCGGATTGCAGGTCACCTCTCAACAGCTGACACCAACCAATAGGAAACTACTGTTATGCCCCAAAAATTGGGAGAGGTTTCATGTGTTTGGAGATCGGGTTGTGGAGAAAATAATATGGATGGTTTAGGAATGGCGATATGTTGAACAGAGTTGGAGAAAAGGAAGGCATACTTGCAAATGCGAGAAGAAAACAAAAGAAAACTGAACAGGACTTGTGGGGGATCTTTCCAATGGTGGATGCCGAATGAAATGACACCTGTGGTTGCTATACTTCCAACAATGATCTGCTCCTGGAGTCACAGATCATAACGTTCAAGATTTGAAATCAATGGCCCTTCACTCGAAACACAATAAAAATGAATAATTTCCGTAATTAGGGTCCGAGTCATTTTTTTTAAAGATACTACCACAACACAACAAGTGCAACGAGCAATTAGCCAGCTGAAGGGGAGGAAATAAATAAAACTCTTGAATTTATAAATTACAAGTGCACCTCTAACGCAATTTTATGGTAACGACTTAACGTACTTTTGACAGCGTACTTACAACGCACAACCAACTAAATAGCGTTTTCCGGTGTTGCACGCGTGAAAACGCATAATTCAGCCGTGAAGGCAAAGTCTAAGGACACCGCCTTTTTATAGTTCCGCTAGCTCATTAATTGAAAGCGATAACAGCCGAGTTCACAAAATCTGCAACGAAGTGACTGTTATCCAAGATGCCTTTTTATTTTACCGCCATTTGTCGATTTAAGTCTATCATCAACAAATCCATCAACGGAGTGAGTTCAGTGTGTCAATCGCTTAAGACTGATACTGATAAACTTGATAAAACACTTTCTGGCTGGTTTACGTCATCCCAATAGAAAACACTGATAACGATAATTATCTGTGATTATAATCAACTAACTGATTTGTCCATCTAATATCCTACTATGAAGGAACGAACTGTAAAAGTCGAAGACTGTAAACCACCAAAATTTTAATTCTACGAGGAGACCTATGAAAAGATTGATCTTCGAAGAAAATAAACCGCGCTTCAAAGTCATTAAACACCCGGGCGCACCAAAATAAATCTTTATGTTGGTTGGAAAACGGATGATTGTGTCAAATAGCGGCAGATTATCCTTATGGAATATTTTTATAACTGGGGACCGCTTTATAAGTAAACTCTCGTATATTCGATTACATTTTGCATTCGTATAGAGATTATTATCGATTATATTTTGCATTCGTATAGGAATGACTCGGATTTTAAATAAATAGCACTGGATCACGCTAAGGATTGGTATTAAGTCACAGCATGAACATAAAACAACACGATTCGCGTCATCTTTCAAAGAAAAAAAATATCATCATAATAATTCCGGACATGGAAGTGAAAAATAGATCGAAGAAAGACACATCGAGAAGTGGGTACAGTCGAACGGTAAAGCGAGCAACCTAAAATTTTCCACTTTTTAATCTTTACTTTCGATGGTGGTTTCCAGCATAGCTACTACCGCTTGATTAATACTTTGCCCTATTAATTTAACTGCAAATTGTTTCATTATTCATACAAATTTCTGTCACAATTCTAAAATAGAGAGATGATGGTAAAATAAACTGACATAAAAATATGCATTTCATGTTTCGAACAGCTTCCGTCACTGCTCGACACTGCACATCATGTGTACAAATATATTTCTTTGATAATATTCCCAACGTTTCCATTACTCAGGTAACGAAAATTGTATACTTCCATATAATTTGTAGAAATAGAGCAGAGGGGACTGCTGAATTGCTCCTAAACACGATCAAATTCTTTGGATTCAAAGGTAGAAGTTCAAAAATTAAGCACATCAACGATCTAGAGATAAATATTGTTTGTATTGCCAAAATTCAGACACTATCTCGCTACCGGATTTTTTTTAAATACTGAACGATGAAATAACTTATTTAAGATTTGATTTTCTGCTTTATTTAGGACAGATTCGATAGATATCTCATATCATAGATTTTTTTTAACCTTACAAGAATATCTTCTCGTTAAAATAAAACACATCCAAATCAATTAAGGACACCTATCATAGAGCAAGTAGCGACAGAATCCTTAGGGTACTCCAAGAATTTGGCCAAACACATCAATTTTATGGCAATCTGCAAAACTGACCTCACGGTATTTACCTTTCAAGGCCATTCACCCCATACATAAAATTGCAAACTGCGCCTCATGCAATTCGCATCTTAGTTTCTGTGAAGAGACTAAAACAGTAATTCCGATGCGACGACAAATTTACTCCGAGCTCCTCCTCTCCCATCCGATGATAAGTTGGGGATATTTGGATAATTCATTCACATTTCCCGCAGAAAACGGAGGCGAACACGCCGGATCAAATCCCAGCGCAATGGATGAATGGGAACACAATGCTATGGACAGACTCCAGAAGGTGTCACATATTTAGGAATCACCGTCACACGAAATAGCATGGAGAGAAACACGATCGAAGCGCTGAAAGAGACGCATGGATGGACATCCTCCGCAGTTTAGAAAGAAACCAGAAAAGGAAATAGTACTTGCAATTTTGACATTAATTTTAACTTCTTTCGTACATCAGCGTGGTGCAATACTATGGAAACATGCGAATACCAGCCGGAAGGGTATAATGACGATAGTTGGTTGGGAGAAAGAAAGGAAAAAAAAACAGTCAAGGTTCAAACATAATTTTACAACCTAGTGCCCTATGATTAATTAATATTGTCTAGTTTCCACAAAATGCTTCGTGGAAATGAAAACAAGATAGCCAAGACCGTAAACTTGGCCAAGTTTAACCGATAACCGAACCGAAAACAAGATAGCCAAGACCGTAAACTTGGCCAAGTTTAACCGAGTTTACGGTCTTGGCTATCTTGTTTTCATTGATTCACGACCGTAGCTACGTTCATTGTACATTAACACTTCGTGGAAAATTGCCAATTTTTAATTAATCATGATATTCCACCACACAACGCCTGAAAAAGTATCTTTTTATGAATCTCTGAAAAAAGGAACCATGAATAGCAAATAATCTAAATAAGAACACGAGTAAGGATAAGAGATACAGCGAAATATTCAAAAGCACAAAGTGAGCTACTGTAAACACAAATATTACTTTCATGACTCATACTACGAGACAAATAGAAATCATATACGCTTATTGCTTTCATAGAGGAAATAAATCTAGTCTTTCATTACATTGGTTGATGGGAGCACAACGAGAAGTTAAGGTGGTTAACTAAAGAACAAAAAGGCTTACGGAACCCATTCACCCTCGCACAATTCGTGAACACAACAACAAAAACCATATTTTATCGACTCCCTTCACATTAACAATGGATGCTAACAGTCCCAGCCAACCTTGGGGCTAGTGACCCAACACCCCATGCCATTCGTCTTTGTGGAGGTTTTTAGGTAAAATGTAGAAGTACTACATGACTGCGACGCCACACGTTGCTAATGAGCCTTCTTTTTATCCGAATAACATTGAACTCATTAGAAACGGAGTCACGGCCGATACGTACAGGAGTATTCGAGCACATTGAGAGGGATGCACAGCCAGAAAACATTTCACAATCGTGAAGCACTCCCCGGATGAGATATAGCGAAAAAAATTAAGATAAGATTTGCAATTAGACGTTCACCCCGTTTCGACCATTCCGCGTAAAGTTGACTGAAACAAGGAAATGATAGAAAATTGAAATGTTACAACGTGAATTACAACCAATTTGGTTATTGGAAAAGAAACTACAACTCTCGCAATAAAAATAGTTAAAATAACATACAAGTATGTAAATGCTTATTTTAAGTTCTATTTAATTAATTTTTCGATTTCATCAATCAGTTTGATTAAAGAAACCATCACTTAGAACGGAATTAATATTCATTCCATTTATTATATTGCTATTAATTTTATTATTACATAGTACCCTGCAAGCCACTACTAGGGTGTATGGCAGGGTGTGATAACACGCAATACTACGTTTAATCCAAAATACTCCCCCCCCCCTAGAGCGAGCGGACCACGCTATGTTGATCCCTTATCGTTCGCGGTAAAAATGACAACTTAAAATTGCCTGTTCTTTACTTAATCTCTCTCATTTTATTTACATTATCTCACCTAACGTACCCCGATAGGGATAACAATATATTTTTAACGTCATCGCTAAAGAGACCGCCTTACAATTTATGCAAGAGATTTAATTTGTAAATTAGCCTTTGCTCCGTGAATGATTTCCAATTTAGCTGCTCTAATAATTTTAATACGCCACTAAGTTTATCTTAACATCGTTTCACAAATCTAGCTCCTCTACGTTGCACACGATCCAATTCGGCAATCAATCTAGCCTCCTAAGAATCCCATATACTAGTAGTATATTCTGAACGAAAACTAAACAGCAAAAGATCGCACTGTTATTCAAACCTTTTCATCACATTTCGTATAGATCCATTACGTACGGATACTGCATATTCATGTTTCGGATGCGGCATCGATATTCCTAAAAGGAAACATTTCTTCAAATAATTGATTTGAATTTTAAATGAAACATGGGAAATAATTAGCAACATAAATATGAATGACTTGCCATTCATTTCGAGATTTTCTTGCCGTTGAAAACATGCCGCGTCGTTTAATTCACTTCATTAAATATACGAAAATATTAATTGACAAATAATAATCATCATCTCATCGTGAGCATCTTTTAGCCAGACACTCAAAGAGCTTTCAAAATAAATCCATCTCGGTGGAGCGACAATGGAATCATCAAAAAAGAGAACCACCAAGAAATAAAAACCGAGTAACTCGGCTTATGGAATAACAAACTTTCCAATTTCCGTAAAACTATTTCTATCAACCTAGCATACGAACAAATGGCGCACTTGTCACTAAAAATTACTATTCACACATGGTACCCTGCAAATCGCCGCTAGGGTGTGTGGCAGAGGGTGATTACACACCGGACTATTTTTGACCCAAAATACATTTCCCTTTTAGCGCGATCGGAAAAAATTGTTCTCGTCCCTTAACGTTCGTGGAAAAAGTGATATTTTAAATCTTATCCGTTCCATACTTAATCTCTCGAATTTTATTGGCATGATCCCTCCCACCGTAGTACGCTGGGGCTAACAATTCACTTTCAACGTCATCGCTAAAGAGACATCCTTCCAATTTATGCGAGAGATGTAATCTGTAAAATAACCTTCGCTCCGTGAGTGAGCCCTAGCTCCGTTTTACAAACCTAGCTCAATAATTATTTTAATCATCAAATAATTCTTTAGCTTGCGTTGCCTACTACGATTATACCATATAAAAGTGAGATTAGAGATGACCGTGCTTTTAAAAAGATCGCATTTGAATGCATACTAATATAACTTTTAATAAAAACAAGTGGATAACCATGAAAAGGTAACCAAGGCAACAGTCTAAACAGATGATTGTGAAATGCTGTTTCACTGAATAGGTAATGGCAAGCATCGTATTCTAGTTTGGATCTGAATCAATGTTTACGGAGACCACCTTGTTATGAACATTCGGGTCACCAAGTAGTACAAAAACAGGAGTGACGGACGGAATAGTCGAGCATGTGCTACGTACTCGCCGGTTAAAACGAGGGCGCGAATCTCACCGAGAGCCTCGAGTTGTTGTGATGAAAGGATTGACGCTAAAACTGAAACGCGTTTACGGTGGAATTGATCTCGAGCTTCGGAGAGTCCCAAAACCAATCCGCTAATGCACGGGTACAGCGTAATTAACATACTCCTGCGCTGGGACCAACATCGGCCAATGTTTCCATCATATAATTTCCGTGGGTAAATTCAATGATACTCAAATTTTATTTAAATGACCTATTACTTAGTAAATTAGCCACAAATCCTCAGTAAAGCCACACTATTTCAAACACCAACACAATTCTTTAGATATGAGTAACAAGTATATAATATTACTTTTGTAAGTAATATTACTCACAAAAGTAATACTAATAAAAAGTAATTAACTTGTAAGTAATATCACAATATTATATTACTTACGAAAAAAAACTTACGTTAAATTGAATGATAACGCGTAACTTAGAAGTAAAACTCGTGAACCACATTAAACTATAGCTTTTACGGCAGAGGTTTGGCGGCCATTACAGTTCTGTGCTCATGACAACATCCACTACCCCGATATTTTAAATTTACTGGTGTGCAGTTTACGAGAAAATAGGAAAAGAATGGTGAGAAGTGCAAATTTAACCGAAATGGGTTTTTGCACAGAGGTCCGAGAGCTTTTGTTCGTGAGAATTGCTTGACGTGTGAAGCAAAGGGCCAATAATAAAGTGGGAGGTTGAATAATACATCGGCAAGCAATTAAACAATTTTAATGATTATTTAAATCCTCAGTTCAACGGAAAGGTCAGCAGCAATGTAGCTCTAAGCACGACATTAAATAACAACCATCAATATCATTAACATCATTGCGACATGCCATTCATTCCTGCTCGAGTGAACTGACATTTATGTACGAATGGATTACGGCAAACGATTTCGTAATCTAGTAAAAACATCGTTTGTCCTCCCATAATTACTATTACCAATAAGATCCCAAAGTTAACCAATTCAACCCATTTTTCTTCTTGGCTTGGAAAATTAAATTGTAATAATTCCTATGGGACATTGATTTTTTTCCTCCGAGCGATAATTCCCTCCGCCTTCACTACAACCCTCTTCTCTCCTATGAGCCTGCATGTGACGAATTTCACGGATGGTTCACTTCAAATCGCAAGCGGGAAACTCACAACAAGCATCTCATTCACGACCAAAAAACAGGCACGAACGGTATGCAATCACGACTTTCCTGACTGCACCATCCCATAAATGTCATTCAATTAACTGCGACATTTCACCACACAAAATTATGTAATGCGCGCTTTGCTAATTGGTTCAGTTACCAGCTGGCTAATTAATTACCAGATTCAACAATAATAATAATGTGAAATACTGGTTGATTCTGTCTGGGTGTCAAGTAGCCGTAAGTGACACTGTGTGGGTGTTTGTTGTTTTTTTTAGTGCCCTGCAAGCCAACGCTAGGGTGTGTGGCAGGGGATGAATAAACACCAGACTAATTATAACCGAAATATTTTTATCCCTACGTCGAGCACTAGACCTCGCGATATTATTCTACAGACATTGTCAAAAGAAATAAGAATGGAGACGTACTGTAATCGATTGCGATCGACGCGGACCCGCATGTTACCACTGTCGGCACTGATCCGGCACTCCACCTTGAGGCCTTCACCGTCGTCGTAAACTTCCCCCCGCGCCATAAATCCAACGTCGCCTCCTGTTGTCCCCCGGGGAGCACCAACGCCGCCGCCGACGGCTCCTCGTCGACCGTCCTCGGATACGCCGCGACGGCACGGAAGGTCGCCATCGTCTCCCACGGATCCCACTCGGTGACCACGGACCGCCCTGAGCCACCACCCCAGCCTCCGACCGTAGGAGAGCAGGGCCCCGGGAGTGAGAGGCCACCCTTCCCCATCCTCACGTCCGTCACCAGGGGGTTGAGACTCGCGTAGCCGCTCCCGACCGGGCGGTCTTGCGCGGAGTACCAGCCACACAGCGTGAAGAAGGTGGACATCGCCGGGGCATAACTCGACGAGACCGCGAGGACACGGGCGAGCGGTTGTTGAGGAGCCGACAGTGGGGAGGCTCGTGCGGGTTAAACCTCCGACACGGGGGAGCTTCCGAGAGTGGTCTTACGACTCGGTAGGAGCGGAGGAAATCGAGTGAGAGGGGGGGTAGAAATTCGGTTGACTGAAGGGAATGGTCTCCCGCGAGGAGAGGGGTGAGATGCGGAGAGGTCGCCACGGAAGGGCAAGGGAGAGGAGTGTTTTCGTGGTGGGGCTTTTTAAAAAGTGGCGGAGCGGAGGAGTTTAGGGGGCGAGCCGTCTCCGGCAGACCCTCCCGCCGCGCTGAGAGGAAAGAGGGGGCGACCTCCCACGGACCTCCCACCTCAGCAACACGCACGCCTCATCCCGCCTCCTCTCCCTCCCTCGCGCCCTGCTCCCTTTACCGTGCGTCGCCTCCCGCCCACTCCCTCGCTTACCCCTTCTCGATATCTCTCTCTACCTCTCCCACCTTTTGTTATCTCTCCCTCCCTCTCCGCCTTTTTATATGCTAGGCCCACCGGCGCCGTCTGTGGGTGGCTTTTCGCATTTAACAGTGCGATTGACGAGATAGTCTCTCCCAGCCGCGGATTACTTCCCGGGTAATGTCAGTTCAGAAAAGATTTTTTTTCAAGAATAATTTCCTCGATCGCGATATATAAGCATAACAAAATCAGATGCAACCACTCCTATTCAAAGGGATCATTTTAAAAATTTAGTAGAACTCGCCAAGCATAGTATTATGTATGTATGTAGGAATGTACAAGTAAGTGTATGTTTACGTACGCATACGGATATACATATGTATATTTATGAAAAAGTAAAGAGTTTGGCATAAAAGCCTGGTGCCCTAACTACAGAGTTTCAACAGCAATATGCCTCACCAGCTCTTTTCGCAAGATTGTATGCATAAAATGCAGGTGTCGCATACCAATTCGGTGGCCTGCAATTTATTGAGTAGGTAGAATGCCGTAAAAATGAACCATCTTTCCTTTGTGTATCGTCCCTGAAAATTAATAGAAACTTAATTTTAGATGTAGATTGCCCGCACAGTAATCACCCCCTGCCACACACTCCAGCGGTGCCTTGCAGAATACCATGTAGAATTGTAAAAAAAATAGTGAAGTGGCGGGTAAGCGGACAGCAATGAACTCCTTTTTACTTCCGAGCGTGAAGAATACGTGCACGGCACGAATATAGCCGAGGTAGCTAACTTTTCGAGTTTTCAAGAGAATATTTTTCCACACACCGTTAAATTGTCCCAATTTCCCCCTTTTTTCCATAGAAACTCAGTAGCTCTCATGAATTTTAAAACTGTTGCTTCGTCTTACTAATCACGGCTAGCGTACATGAAGCATACTCTTATGTGGGGGTTACGGGAGGGAATGATAAGTCTCTCGCTGTGTATTTATTTCCCTCCCGATTTCTGCACCCCTCGCAGTCATTAGAGAATTCATCATATTGTATTTAAGTCGGTAATTAACTTCCCCAGTGAATAGATAGATACCCCTGCAAATCCGGTTTTTAATCTTTCACAGTGGACAATTAAAAACATACATACATGAGCATGAGCAGTACAATTTCCATAGCTTCTGCTGATAATTGATTGAAAAAAAAAATGGTTATTGGCGATCCTTTTTTAACCTCAACGCATACGTTTTCACCCACATTTAATGACTTCTGAACGTTTTACACCCAAATGCACCGAACCAAGTTCAATCTATAATATTCCTTACGGCACATCATAATCCTTGCATGAATGACGCCCATGAGGCTGTTTTTCCAGTGACATAATTTTTTTGTGCCACTGCCTTTCCACTATACCGGGGGTGGTGAACCTATGTCACGCGGAACAATTATTTTGGCAAACAGAGCTGGGAGGGTGCTACGGACAATTCCTCGGTGAGTTTAGATTTTAGGGCAGAAACAGCAATTGAAATTTATCTGGCTAAGGTTCATATGGGATATGAAGAAGAGGGCCCGTATATTTTAGTGGCTTCTTCCACCACTGGAACAATCCTTAAGATTTCGAGTTGTCAAACATGTTCTACGCCGTATACTTTGTTTCCGTTCGCATCAAATCACCCTAAACATTTTTTTTAGATTAGGTTAAGTTAATTGTTTTAAAGTTAGATCAATAGAGTTACTTTTTTAGATTAAGTGTACAAAAGATAGATTTAAAATGTCATTTTTTTCCACGAACGATAAGGGATCAGAATAATATTGTCCAACCGCGGTAGGGTCATATTCGGGTCAAAATTAGTCTGCTTTGCCCCCCACCCTACCACACACCACGGCGGTAGCTTGTAGTATACTCAAATAAATAAATAAATAAAACTTTCCCCTCACATGTCACATATGTGACAGAGCAAGACCAGTAGATGGATCGCATCAGTCAGGATATATCAATCCCAACAATGCCACCATAGAAGTTCTCTCTTTCTTTTGATGAAGTTAGTTTTATTTACTAATTACGTGTGAGTTTCCTTAGGGGAATAGTTGAACTATTTTCTCTGAACCCGAGGAGAATCAACAATATTCTTGGGTCTAATTCCTTTGCTTGGGTAGGAGAGCGTTTTATGTCGCACGTTCTTGTGGTGGTGGAATTTCGCCATGCTACTTACCAAAATCTAGCTTGTACGTTATTGGATAAATTTCTTACTGCATCCTAAGATGCATTTATTTCTTAGATAATAGCATATGTACTTGCATGCGTGTAAAATGAAAGGAGGTAGATATTTATTGGAATGCGTGTAAATGATAGAATGTTTCTATGAATGTATGCATTACTGTGGATTTGGGTTTGCATGCATGTGTTGGTTTTGAATGCGGTTTTTCTTTTTTCCCTTTTTTTGGATGGTGACCTAACACCCCCCACCACTCGCCCTTGCAGCGGCTTGCGGGGTATTATGTAGATGTAGAATATTAATTGAAAATACTTCTTTACTCCTTTAGCAAATGCAATTTTATATCCCAAGTAAAAGAAGAGCTAATGAATGACTGATATATTTTTTCTATGATACACAACTCATATATCACCTTTGTTATTAGCTCTGATACAGCACTTCCACTTCAAAACAAATTTTTGTGAATAACATTCAAAAATTGTTTTTGATATTACAACATCCTATGCCTCCCAAAAACATAAAAATAATTTCATAAACTTTGGCAATCGATTGCCGAAAGGTTCGCCGTCCCTGTACTTCTACTTCTACATAAATACCCTGCGAGCCACCAAAAAGGTGTGTGGCAGGGGCTACGTATACCATACCCTCGCTCAGTTTATACAACGTTTCACGATTTGAGACAACTGCAAACAGTAGCTGCTCGAGAACCACATTTAAAAAGATGATCGGAAGAAAAACAAGATTGGAAACAGTAGTGGAGGATTTAGATCTCTTAGTGGTATGCAAAGAGAAAAAAATCTGACGCTCCAACGTCTGGCTACCAAAGGTAGTCCAGATTCCACATACACGCAGCAACGGTTGTTTTCGTCGGATACATACATTGACTCTTAGCTCAGTTGATACCATTCCCACCGACTAATCCGATTTAGTCTTACTTTTCAAACTTCTCCATTTCCTCCTACATTCCTTATCTCATACTCTCATCTCCCGATTGCATTATTCAGGTGCAGATAAAATGAGGTCGTCGGAAGGTCGCTTTCCTCCGGACACCGATAAATCACCTTTTTTTCTCGAGATTTATAACCGATGACAAACAACACGATTTCATTACGACGAGAACGACGCGATGCTCCGCTGCTTTGTTCTCAACCAGAACATACGTCTTGGGATCGAACGCTTAAGTATAAATTCTTCCGTCCAAATTCTCTCCCAATAATTGAAGCGCTTGGGATTCGATGTCGAGTAGCCTTGGTAGAGGTACTAAGCACTGCTGTCAACGTCTCGTCAAACGAAGACAAGCTGCTTTCATTGGGCAGCAGTCATCGAACTCTGTAACGATTATATCGGACAGTGATGGGTGAAAGAGAGACATAACTAAAAGGAATACACGATGCATGTGAGTAGTGATTCGTGTTCGTTGATAAGGGATGACAAAGGATTCACGATGTCACTCGAAGTGTGCAAATGAGAATTAAATATCATCCAGAAATGTACGCAGAAAAGTTGTCGCAACACCTTGATAGGAATGTACCGTTCTTCGTCAACGGAATACGATAATTCGTCTACGTACATCTAATGGGTACCCAACAAGCCAACGAAACCTATGGTAGGTTGCAGGGGCTGATTACAAATCAGGCATGGATTAACCGAGTTTGTATTAAACAGAAAATAAGGATTTAATCAAAAGATAATATGCAAGCAAAGGAAATATCAGTTGTGAGCATTTTTTTGAGCTCCCAATCATCCAAATTTAAACTGCTACTCTACGTAAGCTACACTAGCCGTTCGCAGTACATACATGTAGTAGCTATATCAGTAGCATATTGTAGTAGAAGTAGTAGCTTATACAGGGAGACTGTGGATGCGAACGTTTACGTGCAGGTGCTCACCCGCCTCCGAGAACGCGTGAAAAGAGTCCGACCGGCCATCGCAAACTGCTGGGTGCTTCATCATGACAACGTTCCGTGCCATGGCGCGCTCGTCGTCAGACAGCTCCTGGCCAAATACGGCGTTGCCACGTCGCCGCACCCGCCCTATTCTCCCGATCTGGCACCACCGGACTTCTTCTTCTTTCCCCTGATGAAAAGACAGCTCAAAGGACGACGTTTTGACTCGATAAAGGCCGTTCCAAGAGGCTTCGACGAGGGTCATCAACGGCATCCCCAAAGAAAATTTCCAGCGGACGTACGGGGAATGGGAGCAACGTTATACTAAGTGTGTAGCAGCTTAAGGAGCATACTTTGAAGATTATTAATTCGATGTAAGTATATCGTCAATAAAATTCCTGTAAAAAAATCAGTCCTACCACTTTTGGGTGCGACCCTGTAGTAGTAGTAGTGGCCTATAGTAGTAGTAGAGCATATAGATGTAACATTTAGTAGTATGTAGTATTTAGTATGCAGCAGTGGTGGTAGTATAAAGCAGTGGTACATTTAGTGTCTTCTAAGGAAGTACCCATGCATCATTAAAACACTCGGAGAGGCACTGATATTTAAAAATAAAATTATGCCCTATGTATAGGCAATCAATTACAATTCTGCAGAAGAGCTATGTCTACTTGAACGTGGTTTTGGTTATATAATATTTAAAGAATAAATTTAAAGTAAAAAAAGTCTGTATTATGTAAGCTAATTTGCTCATGTAGCTGAGACATTAGCAATAAATTATGCGTAAAAGGCATTGAAAAATACCGATATACATACTGTATATCGGCATTTATTTGTATTTCATTGTACACCGTACTGTCATACGATTACGACATTTAGTCCAGGAGGGAAGATTAGTCACTCTAATTATAAGTTTACGTAAGTGGGCATAAGGAAGAATAGAAACCATTGTATATCAAAGAAGACAATGTCCATTCAAGAAAGAGGGGTGAATTAACGATGTAATACGGTAGTACTGAATATAGTAAAATTATTTGCCCAATGACTATCTCTGTTGTTCACGAAATAAAATTGAGGCGCACACACACATATATATATACATATATACATACATATACATATATATATATATATGTGTGTATATATATATATATATATATATATATATATGCGGGTCGCGGTGGTCTAGCGGGTAGAGCGTTGGACTACTGACCGGAGGGTCCCGGGTTCGATTCCCGGGCAAGGCACTTTGGGCACCTGCAGCTCCACCCAAGCTAGTTGATTTTTCGGGTACCAGATCTTCCTGGGAAACCATAACCGGCACAGGGAAAGAACTACCCTGATGTGTGAATATTCACACGCCGTTGGGCTTGGTACACGGGTGAGCTCTACCATCACTTACTAAACCGACCTTAGGGTTGATTACTGTGTTTATGGTTTATATATATATATATATATATATATATATATATATATATATATATATATATATATATATATATATATATCTTTCGGCCTACTCCGAACACAGAAAACGGCCTACACAACAGAACACAGAAAAAAACAGATAACACGTAAAAGAACACTCACATTGTAGATTATTTGAGCTTTCGGCCTACTCCGAGGCCTTCTTCAGGGAGTGGAATGTTTGTATATATATATATATATATTCAAATTCAATATATATATATATTATATTCAAACATGAAAATCCCGCCATACGGCGAACACATATTATTCTTACACATAGAAATAGATATATAAGGAAAGGGGATAGGAAAAAACATAAAAGACAAACACAGGAAAGGTGGAGAAGGCGGATTTGAGCAGGTCACAAATGTAAAAATATTTCCTTATCCGGGATTTGAACCACGGGCCTTCCACTTGCCGGACGGATGCTCTACCAACTAAGCTATCAGACGACGGCCGTGCCGTCGAAACGTAAATATATACTGTAAGTGTCCTTCTTTTATGTTTCTGTGTGCGTAATATTTATTATCTTAGTGTTTGTGTCACCGAAAATTCGAGAACCAGTGAGTCCCTCTTTTGTGTGTTTTGGTTTCTGTGTTTGTTATGACTATCAGTGAATTTACATTACACGTTTGTGGGTTTTCCAAAAAAGTGTATATATATATATTATATATATATATATATATATATATATATATATATATATATATATGTACCTTAAGACATTTGAACACAGAACCACGCAGAAAAGACTTAGTTTTGGTGTTTCCACGGCACGGCCGTCGTCATCAGAATGTCGTTCTCGAGGGAAGAGTGGAGAGGATATTTGTGAGGAGGTTAAAAGGAGAAGAGGTAAGGGACGAATAGGAAACGGACAAGGGGGTTGAAGGGGATATGTAGGTGGCTATTGGATGGATTCAGTTGGCTAAGTTCAGTCTTGGAGGTTTAAATGAGACAGCAGCACCCAGATATGCGCCATCTACCGGGTTTTCACCTCTGTGCTACTAAAGGATTTGGGAAGGGCTTCAATCACCGAAACAGAGAAGCAGTTACCAAAAATTGATCATGGGAAGCCGTGTGGGTAGGAATGAGATAATATATACATCTTTGAAATGGACGCTCTTCGGCGATGTACAAACCCACAAGCACACAGATACAAAATATTCAAAGCACAGAGAGACAAAGAAAGGACACTCACAGTACTGGCAAAGTAACTAATGTGATCCTTTTAAGAGTGGGTGAAGAGAGAAGTCTCATTAAATAATGATAAATAAGCAAAAGTAACCGGGTACATTTCGTGGCACAACTGTTTACTGTAGACCATAACGGACGTAAACATGGAAGGGGGTAGTTACGGAGGAAGGTCAGCGATGAATCACGAGAAGAAATCGATGAAAGATATTGGTGTAAAGGAGTGAAAACTATCTCAATGAACATAAATTCTAAGCGACCACCCCCTTTTGAAGAACTTATATCCTCGGAACGGATAGAATTCACAAGCAATGCACACATATATAAAAGAGAGAACATATTGTTGGGGAGGAGAATAACACGGAGAGATGCCAAAAACAATTACAGGATTCATAATCTGCAACTAAAATTAAACACTTTGTATTCAATTCAAAACGGTCGACTCCGGGATCCAATTGAATTTCATGTTCAGGGCTTAACCCAAATTACTTCCCTCCGTTTTCGAGTCGAATATTATATCTTTATAAGATAATATTTTTTTCCCTTAATATTGCTCCTTTTATTTACATTTGATGAAATAACAGGAGACGAAAAATATACTGGTGGTAAAATAGTTTAGGTGGGACGTGGTAGTCCAGTGGGTAGAGCGCTAAGTTACTGACGAGAGTAACGGCGCGGTGTTGATTACACGAGACTTGAGAACTCCACGCGTTCAGTCTCATCCAAGCCGTGTCATTTTTCGGACACCAGATCTCCCTAAGAAACCACAGGCGGCAAAGGGGAAAGAACTGCTCCCCCTATCCTGATCTGTGAATTTCACACGCATCTTGCTGGGCTTAGTATTAAGTGATCTCTGCCCTCATCTCACAAAATAACCTTTTGCGTTGATTACTGCAGTTTTTTGCCTCAATTTTGGCAAATGATATTTATAAAGGAGGAACAAATATAAACCACCAATCAAATAAAAACAAAACGCAAATTACCGTTTCTCGAGTTCCGCCTGAATGTTCCGCTATGGTCAAAACTGAAAAGGTGATTCGACTATTAACCTTCCCGTCAGAAAATTTCACGAGAAATGGCAAGCTGATGATGAAGAAAGCACTATCATAAGGAATGAAGGCTATTTGATGACTAAAATTAACTCAACGGAAGCACAATTGGAAGTGCGGCCTTGGATGCTGTAAAAATGTCATTGTGTATAGACGCTGTTAAAAGTAGTTTTCCACGTCAGTAGGCCGTTGAATAAGGATAGATAATCCCCGGGTACAGCCCACAAAGTGCTTTTAGTAGCAAGAAAATATGGAGAAAAAAATAGTGTGAGCTTAAATTTTTAAAAAATAATCATGCAAAATGAGCGAGGTGGAATAATAAGTGATGCCTTTGTTGCATACAATTAGTGTAATGACAGGAAAGAAAGGACACCGTGAATTGAAGGTCGATTGATGACTACGACAACTTAACGCAGGATTCATTCGGCCTTCAAACTAAATCACAATATCAAAAGCGTATCTAATACGTCTTCCAATTTTTATTCAACCCAATACTCGTCAGCTGGATCAACCACTCATATGCATAATACACCCCAATCACTTGGGTCATTTGGTGTTCCGTCCACATCACATGCATTAGTGCTAGACAGCTCGTCATGGGATAGAATCCATTATTTTACATTCCACCTTATGGTGACACGTAACATGCATTAACTATGGATATGATGATGAAATAAAATACAAATAAGTACCATTTTTTTTCAATTTCTACATATATTAAAATTAACTTACAGCTACCGAGAATCATAGAAATTCCTTACGATAGTTGGGATTGAAGCCACGACGTCATGTTAGTTATCCCAATACGAATCATATTGGCAGTAACAGCATTTTTGCAAGTTCTCCAATGATTTAGATCCATCCGAGTACACTTACTACTTTACTTTAACACGTCAAGCTTTACGAAAACGACACATCACATCAAATAGCACACTCTACAAGCATTTTCAAAGCGTGATTTTATTTAGCGACAAATATGTATCTGGAGAGACCTCAGTCGAATGTATGGATGGGTGATTCATTGTGATTATTCTATGATCTTTGTCCATTCGTGATTTCAAGGTTCGTTCACCATACTCCAATAATAATTTTATAATGTTTGGCATCGATAGAAGTGCCAGGTTTTATTGTTTCCCATAAATTATTTTCTGTCCAACGAAGGCACCTTGGCAACGAAATCAAATAATAAGGTTTAACGAGATGATTCGATGAAAGCAGCTTGAAGTGATGGGAATGTTTCAGAGTATTCAGGAAGATATATTTGCGAGCATTCGTGTTTTAATCTTCGAGGTTAAAATAGATTAGCTCTTATTAAAATAACTCCTACCGTCACAACGCGAGAAACATATCCAAGAACGTCCAAGGTTTAACAAGATGATGTGACGAAAGCAGCTTAAAGTGATGGGAACCTACCGGAGATAAGAAATATACCAAATTGGAAAATTCACAACCGATTTTTCGTGCAAAATATTTAGCGAATTCACTAAAATAATTTCATTTTAACAGTTACCCATTCCCCTTTGAATGACTTTTCAAAAGTTTTCCACGAATTTAATGCCCCGAAATTTCTTTCGTTTTGAATTCCTTTGGCTCCATAGAGGGAATAAGGGTAAAACTTTTGAATTGATAACTTATTTTCCTGCTGTATATTCTTTTATTAAAATCAATCTCCGACTTCGAATTTTCCAGTGAATAAACGAGTCAGCTCTTGTCTGGAATTTAAAAGCACACAATAGAAACCGTGAAGTGGGTGAAACAGTATGAATTTTGCGCTATTTTTTGACTACGAGTACCGAGGGTGACTTCCATCCCTTTAAAACGCCACCTGTTAAGTCATTGGTTACGTAGGTCGTCTGCGCAGTTTCAGGTATTCAAGATTTTTTTTGCTCAATAAAATACACCCGAGAATATTACTGGCCATATGCCAGCTCTTACTGCATAAGTTAGCTCAAAATATGCAATGACCGAGCAACCAAGGGAAACAACTCATTTCGCATTCCTTAAACCGATCGCCGTCTCGAATCTGATTCCTTCGTATCAATGATCAGCGATCCACGGAGATAAAAACGTGCCGATATGACCGGAGCGTCCATTTTAAGGGCATACGAAACGAGTCGGAGGTGTTCTCAAGATGGGATAAGTAGTAAAAATAAAAAGTTGGAAGCTACTGGTAATGCCGGAAGCCAAGTTGCGAGACGCCCAGGGAGATCCCATTTGCCGAGACAAGCGGGAGGGGTTCGGGCGAAGAAGAGGTAAAGGAGCGAAGGAAACTCATCCAGAAACAAGGTAAAGGTACAATAAGGTACAATAAGAAAGGTAATAAGATACAATGCTTGGGCGGGGGGGTGGGGGGGGGGGCGGTCGCCGAAATGGAGAACGGATGCTCGAAATAGAATCAATAAGCTAGGTGACCTCCAAGGTCGTCCTTATTGCCCCTCCCGGACTGCCCTCTTATGAGTGTAATCCACCTGAATCACTCCTCAACGCCCAGTCGCGAAAACGTCCCCGCGTCAAGGTCTGGGCCATTGTGGCGGGCGATCCCCCGTCCTTCCCGGCCCTCTTCATCCCTCCCATCCCCCCGGACCCCCACAACCTTCGCGGGGCGGGCTGTGGGTGTGCCCTCGCCCTTCTGGTGGATAGTGGATACCAGTATAAAACCGGGTGATTGAGGATGATGTAGGTGGGCATTATTTTTTCCGACGAAAACGACCGACCGGGGGCGGATGTTGTCGTTGGGGTAGGTGGGGCCGAAGGTGGTGGGATGTCTGGAACGGGAGAGCAGTAGTGAGGCGGGAGGGGGACGAAGAGGAGTTTAGGAAGTGGGAGTCACCGGAGACGTGAGGGACAGGGTTTTGGGGCGTGGTCAGGGTTCCTCCGATATAAAGAAGAATAGGTAGAGGGAGACCTGGCGGGGATACCTACACCAGAAGAAGGGGAAGTCACCTCCATACCCCTTGACGGTAATGGGATTTCCCTAAACGAATGGGACGGGGATATAATTGACTCGAGAGGGGGAAAATATCGGGGAAATTAGAGTTAACCAGAAGATCCTTTCTGATTAGGGTGATAGGTTCATCAAAAGTTGTTTCGTCAGGAAATGGGCTCGGCCGTGTTTCCGGTGATAGCCAGTCCGGAGACCGCCCCTGTATTTCAAACCTTGGCACAATCTTCCTAGAATTCGACTTCTATCATGGATCATGTCACAATGGATAAAAATATTTATAAAAATTTTAAATAATTAAACAAGTACAACACACCGTGAGCACAACATCATGTTTTTCACAAGTTGTCGGTTTGTTTTTTTTCTACACTCTCGAGTGCAGTTACATAACTTTCATCGAATGTCTGGCTTCACTTGAAGTCCTATAAAATGGAGGAGAAAGTTTTTCTTATGGACTAATTACTTGGCGTTTTTCTTTCTCCCGCATCAAAAATCTCCAGTTTTAATTTCGCTCCACCAATACAGGCTATATCTCAGAAATGATTTGAATCAAGTTGGTGGAAGAAGTTGAGACATAAGAAGAAGAATTGTATGGCAAAAAACGTTTTCACCAGCAAAATAGATACAATGACAGGGACCTTGAGTACATACGTTTAGAAAAAATTAGTGAACCTTTTTATGTGGAGGTTTCGTACATTGCACAAATATTGTCGTTGAAAAAAAGACGATAGGCATAGATTGGAGATGTTGGTTTGGAGAAGGATGCAAGAGGTGAAATGGACGGAACGGAAAACAAACGAAGTACTGTACGAGTACATGTCGGGAAAGAGGAGAGGAAATTCATATAATGCAGGGATGAAGTGGACTTTGATTGGAGATGAAATTTAAACGACTGTGATAAAGGGGAGATCGTTAGGCAAGCTAGGTAGACGGAGAGAAGGAGTAAGCATGCTAAACGGAATTACGGGAGAATGTATGCGGAATTGAAAAACAGTTTATTTTAATGCGTGGCGTCAGGTTGTGTCTTGTTAGGCGAGGCTCAGAAATGTAGAGGTGTTCAGTCTGTGGACAGCCAAAATCTACCAAGGTGGAGGGGTAGTCCACCAAAAACAAATACAGGCTATAACTAATGATTAGGACAATCAATGAAGGAAGCTTTAAAGAAATGGAAATAGAAAGGCAGGCACATGAAAATTGAAGTGAAGTGCGAGTACATTTAAAAAAATAAACTAAATAATCAGAGATAGGCTTATTTACGAATTTATAAATTTATCTCAGTGATGTACGAGACAATTAAATAACCAAATTATTTACAGTAAAAATCAACGCGACCAGATATATATTTTATAGAGTCCTCATAAACAGTATTTAATAAAAAAAGACCTACTTGATAGGTAGTTGTTACATTCTCACAATTTCCAATACAAATCCAGATTGTCAGGAGACCAGTTGTGAGCTTCGCGGCTGGACCCGTTATCTGGTGTAATCTTCCCAAAGTACTTAAAACCGCGGCAGTGATCTTGCCGCTGGGATGTAAAAAAAATCAGCTAATACGGTTTGAGGATGGGACTGAAGACTATAGTTATTGTTGGTGCCTCGTTTTCCAGATTTTGGAAATATTTTAGTCACCAAATGTTGCAAGGTATCTCCCACACTCCCACATTATTGGACTAGATGAGAACGTAACCTGCTGCAGGGAACCAAAGCTTGGCTTAAGTTAAATTATTGAAGTTATTAGTTCTCTCCTAGAAATTTCGATTTTGAACGCACGGTTTTAAATCTCACTTTGTAAGACTACTGCGGTATTGAAGAAGAAAATAAAAAGTACTTCGTAAGTTCCGCTAAACAAATAACAATTGCAAGGATCTACATTTCGGTATTTTACGTCACCTTAAGATGAGGAAATGAAGGTTTTATGAAATCCGTTTTTGCTGACAGGGTGGATTTTACTAATCAAGTGAACTATCGCTCTTTTTGCGTCTTACCACTGAAAGAGTCAATAGTATAGCATCAATCATAATTAAGCATTGTATATCATACACTGATCAATATATTTTTACGATCTTGATTGGGAATTTACCAAGACGCAGATTCCACGCAACATGAGCGGGAGAAGGAAAACGGGGGTGATCTTCATTCATCTTGGGAGATGGCGAACTTGCAGAATTTCCATTGTTTCTCAAATTGCCCCCGTAGAATCCCGAGCTACGCCCGCCAATTTGACCTAAATCGAAAGATGGGCAAAAAGCTCGATGGGCGAGGAATTGAGAGGAAAGGGGACGCCACTCGTTTTCGTTTTCATCCCCGCCCTCCTCCTCCATGCATCGTGACACCTGAAGAACGCAATGCGTCGCGGACTTGGGACGTGGGCGCCAATCTAATGAGCAACGCACGTGTATGTAATAAGGCATCCGCTGTTCGTCGAAAAACAACGCAATTGGATCCGCAGTGGGCGAAAAAAAATCAAATCAACCAAAATATGATTTCAGCAGAGACAATAAAGTACGTTTCGCGTTATGAATCTTAAAATGTTTAGAGACATCAAATCGATTTTGGCGTCTTAATGGACTTCCCTTCCCGGGTGGCAGTCACGATCAAAACTAAAATATATTCCAAAACTCCAATGCCGAGCTTATGTTTTAAAGACGAAAGTTGAAGAGGAAACAACTTTCATACTGCCGTACAGAAAAGGGCCATGGAACTACCAATCCATGAACCAGACACTCATTTGCAGGAAAAGGAGCCTTGCTCTGCTTTGGAGGGCAGTTTTACAGCGTACAAAAACGCAACGTAGAGAAATAAAGATCCTTAAATGAAAAATGCGTTCTCAAGGATGAAAATAATTGATAAAAATTCTCAAATTATCGTGAAATACTTGCGTGTTTTTTTCGATAACTCCTGTGAGGATTAATATAGGAGCCATTGCGAGAATAAAACATTGAAATTTCTTTTTTAATAAAGGGTTAATTGTCATTTCTTTTACTGAATGCTGTTATAACAATATCTAATTGCAATATTGCATTGTATGAAACGAGTTTCTTCGAAGCGGCAATTATTATTAAATTTAAGTCTAACTTTGGGAAGACGTAGTTCTCGGACAGAGTTTGGGGCATGTATTAACAGTTTTCAACTGCCAACCTAATAAAAGAAAAAAATGAAACGAATTTTGTTCCAGTCAGCACATATATTTCCAACTTGGTTTTAATGATCAATATAGATTCCAGCTCTGGAAAAAATGGCAACGATGACTCCGAAACTATTTATTTTGCAATCGTGAACTTACCTCATAGAAGGCATACCGTATTGCCATTGTTAGTCACACTAGCAGGCCAAAAAAAACACCGATGCTTAAAAACCAGAAGAATGTTGAAATCCAACGCTCAAACGAATTTAGAATCGCAAATTTACTATTCGCTGGAGCAGTCGATTCTGGAGCATAGTGGACTACACTCAAGGGGTGTAAACAATGAAACTAACCAAAATCATTGATCATTGCAAAATACTCACTATTAATTGGTCTCAAGCGTCGATGCAGAGATAATTTTTAAATTTGGGGTCTCAGGATTAGAGGAATGGATCAAAATATTTAGACCTACTATGTCCTTGTCTAAACCAGCCATTTAAAAGTGGCATTGAATGAAACCTCTGGTTAAAGTACTGGCGTAGAAGATGTGATGACGTTTACAGTGAGTGTCCCTTTAAATAGACTTCGAACCCCAACTTCACCAGGCGCTTTTTTGCTAAAAATTTGTCCATAGTGAGCTTTTAGCAAAGAAGACGTGTTTTCTGTTGTTCCACGTAGCCCTCATTACGGTGTCTCCAAAAGATATGGCAAACATGACAGAGAACGTAGCGTGCTCAAAAACGAGAATTTCTAATAAGGCTATCAAAATAATTTCTAGTCTTTAATTTTTTTTTAGCATCCCTCTAAAGTAGTCTCTGAGTAAATATGTATTACGAGCGTTAAAGAATAAAATGAATACATACGATTCCAAGAAGTTTATTGTTGCTAAAAATATGAAGATAGACTACATTAATCCATTTCAAAAACCTTTCATTAAATATTATTTTCAAGGATTCAACTATTCATGACCTCGGCGTTCCTCATTTGTTTTCAAATCCTTCAATTGTGGCGCAGTCGTTAGTTTAAAGTATAGTCGTGGAAAGAACTTTTGCTGTATATTTCCTACATACATATGTACATTTCCTACAATGTAAATACCTCAATACAGTATGAGTTTAGTAAAAAACATTTTATCATAGCATGAGTTCACATATTACTGTTATATAGACAAGGCATAAGGCAAAGCGTAGGCGTATCATTTACTTCGAACGTCAGTTGAAATTAAATACGGTATTTCAGAAATTACGTTCCTTTCGTTACGCTTCGCTCGTTCTGAACTGCTCTATAAAACGGCGAAGAAAGATCAAAAAATGTTGATGTGCGACCCCAGCATTACCCACAACATACCTGCAACTCTTTTGCACGACGACCATCTCCTCCAAAAATATTTTAGTCTGATCTTGTTTTTATGTACCATGAATACATAAAGATTTTTAGTGACCCCTGAAAACCATCACACACTGCTGAAATCTGCAGCTACACGAATTCCAAAATGTCTGGTCTCCTCCTCACTCTTCCCGTTTATCTAACATTTTTCACTCCAGGACAGCCTTCAACATCCCATTACACCCTCCCTCCATTCACTTTCTGCCTGCTTATAATATCTCCCACCGACTTCCTCTCCACCTCGACTACCATCCTTTCACTCTCCCTCTCCGGCCGGCAATAACTTTCTGAAACATGCAACACTACATTTCTAGTACATTGCCACTCTCACTATTCCTCTAATTCAGTTTCCACTCCCGAGTTACGATCATCATTTCCCTCCTTCCTGAAAAATGTTCACTTTTGCAAATGCAAATGCTCTCCTTATGCCCTTGGCGATCTGGAAAAGCACATGCCCCTTACTAGCAGCTATGCGGGTGGAGATTAATTGGGAGAGGCAAAGTGATCGTGACATCAGATTGGCCTACATGCGACGTAGCCCACAACCCTCTTAATGGAACCAACTGGGATTCTTTAGGGAATAGGTACTTTTGGCGATATTGCAAATATCAACAATGGCAAACTTCGATTTTGAAAGTATTTTTGGCTGTTGCCGTTTCATTTTAGGTACATGAGCAGCGACTCTGTAGTAGAATTGACTTAATTTTGATGTTGTATGCCCGGTTTATGATTACCCCCTGCCACACACTCTAGAGGTGGCTTTCAGGTTGCCGTGTAGAAAAAAAACAATGGAATAAAATGTTATCAATCATCATCTAATTACTTTTATGAGATGACATTCTGTAAACGGAATCGTCGGCATGCACGCAAATTTCAAATTGTCACCGCTCACAATTATTTGCTTATTGGCCAAATAAACCCTTAATCATACCAATGACCACCACAATAACATGAAGAAAAAATACGATGAGCAAATTTTGTAGCTACAAGAAGCGAAAAAAGTTCGCTAATGTGAACAAAAAAATGCCGAGACCGTCAACTCAAATTTACGGTCTCGGAATTTTTTTGTTTACATCGATTCACGACCGTAGCTACGTTCCTCGTATATTTAAGTTCGCTAATGACTGTGAGGCCCGTTCCTCAAAAGTAAAATCTCTATTAGAGAGCTTCTTAGTGCCCTAAAACTTGCGACCTTTTTTTCAGCTTACATTCCAAAGCGCACGGTTTTTGGGGTTTTGCGTTGCATTCACCAATATTTTTTTCAACTACGTCCTCAGAGTGACCTGAGGGGGATGCCGTACATGTAGTCGTTTTCGAGTCGCGGCTTGCAGCTTTGATGAATGGGTCCCAGGTCACTTTTCTCTACTCCATCTGGAGGGAGGGTCTCATCATCTTGTAATTAAGAGTACTGGTGCGCCCATGTGATGCCTTCCGCGATTAAGTGGCCGTGAAAATGGTGGAGATTATTTCCCTCTGGCTCAATAGGCGAAGGGTGACGAGGGAGCTCATTAAAAGACCAGTAACCGAACGATGTACTTCCGGGGTGCATGGCACTTGTACGCCAAGCCGAACTACGAAGACGATAGACAGAATGATGAATGACTGCTGTCCTTGTGACTGCCATGGGAAAGAACTATGGATATGCCTCGGACGAAAATGCCACGACCGCACACATGTGCATAGTTTTTGCTATCCACCTCTTCAAGTTTTTAATGAGTCACCATTACCACTGATTAATGAATATATCCGCAAGAACTTACATGAGAACTCAAAAATATTCATTACTTTGCTGTCGTGAATAGACAAGATTCTCTTGCTCAACCACAGAAGATGCACAATTTATTTCTTATGAGTTCGTTTTAAGTCATTCTTTTTAAATGACCTCGAGTCAGCGAGACACAAAATTAATTACTTAAACCAAAATTAATTACATCGAAGTACTAAATATGAAATAAGATATGTATATACCTTGACATAATTATGTTAGAAACATATATAAAAATCTATTATCACGGAGGATAACACAATCAATATTCGATAACAGATGGTAATTAAAGATCGCAGAGGTTGATAACATTGAACAATATTTATTCAGTAGTTTTAAGGGGGATGAGCGACAGCTAAGGTCATTTCCGCCATTATGGATGACGGGAAAGAAAGGGTGGGGAGAAACCCGGCGTCGGCATTAGCCTACTCTTGTCGAAAGGCACCAAGGGGTCCGCAAGGGGTCCCAACGTCCCATCGACGGACGTCGTATTCATCCAAAGTGCTCTCCACAAAGCACCTCAAGTAGGGATCGGGATACCACTGAAAAATATTTGTTGTCTCCAGGATTTGAACCTGGGCCCTTTCTGCAAGTTTGTGTCACGACACATGGTTACATGCAGTGTTTAAAAGTAGTGGACGTACGACTACATCGTTCCTGGCCTCAACAGTTAACAGAATTAACTTAACTAATTTTGTTTGCAATCTTCTCTCGAATTCTCATGCCTATAATTTTATTAAGAACGCTTACGTATTTTTTTACTAAATGGATAATCTTAAGATGTGCATCATTTATTATAAACGTACTATAACGTCAAGTATGCTATCATTCCAAAAAGTAACTACGCTGAAACTCCAAAGAATGACATCAAATGCTGAAATTGAAAATTAAACAACTTGGCTTTTCCACATAACATTTTTTTACTCACTACCTAGGTTTCGTTATGGTAAACATCATCAAGTCATATTATGATGGTCTGATGATTTTATGCCATAACGAAACCTATATAGTGAATAATTTTTTAAATTTTTTATACGAAAAAGACAAGTTTTTCAATGTCCAATTTCAATATGAATATTTTCCACCAAATCACACCTGAAACTGTTTTATTTACATAGACGTCAAATACGATTTGAAACTTTTTGCCAAATCCTTCGCACAGTGCTGTGTATGATTCCTTTTCAAAGGAAGATGTTAATATTTTTTAAACATTAGAACTCATAGACTGGAGGTAGCATTTAGACTTAAGACATTTCACTTTCCTGTGATCGTACATTTCCCTCTCCCGCTCGGAAATCTTCACAGAGTAACAGATTTTGGAATGGAGAATCTACGGGCAAACTCCTGAAAAATAATCCCGATTTTACCGACACCATAACCTAAGCAAGACAACTATCAGAACTTGAAGACCAAGTAGCCGGCCGGCAACGAATACAGATGAGCGCTTACTTACCTTCGAATTTCTCGTAAATCTGAAAGTCCAACTTCTCGGGCACGAACTTCGGCTTGGCTATCCTCTGGTCGATTGTCGCTCGGTCCAGCGTGAGGCTGGCCACTTTGCGGAGGACGTTCCCACCTCCTCCGGGGGACGTGCATGAAGCGGCGATCGCAGCTGCGGTGGCCGCCGAGTGAGCAGAGTCCAGCGGCAGAGGGACGTCGCTCACAGAGGAATGTCGCCTCAGCAGGGAGTCTTGCTGCTGCTGATGACCGAGCGAAGCGCCAGCGGCGGTTGTGCCGTGCGACTGCAACAGTTGCAATTGCTGGTGACCTGTTGGTGAGCACACGAAAAAGTTGTTAAGATTACATTTTGCGCAAATTACAACAAAGTCTCAATCACCGGAAGAATCGTAAACGTACATATGTCTGAGAACTTTCATTCCCGTTGAAGGAGACGTCAGGACAGTTGGCGGCCGACAACTGTCAACCTTTCAAGACATCAACATAGTAATAATGGTTTTGGACGAGGTGAAATAGCTAAGGGGGTAAATTTGCTAAAAGCAAACGGCTATCGTTTCAAATAATTCACTTAAAAAGGCAAAGTAATATATCACCATGACTCACTAACTGTAATACCAGAATCTTCGAAGCTGGAGATACTTGCTCCGTACAAGGCCGTATGAAGAGATGAATGAAGAGATTTCGGAGGCGAAATAATGAGATAAACATGTAAGTACCTATACTGACTGTACATTTACGGGTTTCTTTCCCAATGCACTCCTCTGGGTAGCCATTTATTCAATGGTGGCGGGATAACACACTTTGGCGATTTGCAGGTTGAGTAATTTTGAGGAAAAACTTTAGACAAGTCGTAGTATCATCTGTAGATGAGCAAAACAAGTTTTCGCTGCTAAGCGTCGGATGCTTCTAGTAAACCATATACGGGACAGAGAGTGCAAATGGCCAATTTTACACGATCTGCTCGATCGACATGAAATAAAACGAACAATATGCCCTCTTGAGCGGTTTTTGCGGGCTCGATAAATGATTTTTTGGGTAAAAGGGATTAAAGGCATGAAAACGAAGAACCAGGCTTCCGAAAACATTTTTCTTGCAACTTAAAAAATGTCTTTCCCTTGCAAAACATTCTTATACCCACGTGTCTGTATGTAACATCTTCCGGCAGTTAAGATGGGATGATGAAGCTTCTAGTATTGGAGCGAAAGAAAAATTAATTTGAAAGTAAATTTCAATGGAGTACAGAAAAGCTTCTGTGTTAACATAATGTTAGAGAGGAGAGTTATTCGGGGAGGATTTCATGTATAAGTTGCAGTGTGAAATCTTGAAATACCTTTTATGGCAATGGTCTGAACTTAGCAATCATTTCTATAAGCAAAAATATAACACCAAACTTATCAGCACCTTTCCATAGTTCCGAGTGAGGTCCCCACCTTCTCGTTTGTTGCCAGAAGAGAAAACTTGCGGTTGTAAAAGCGCGAAGAGAAAACTTTGAGGTGTTTTCTATTTTTCCATTCATGATTACAGCAAAATATCGAACATACAACAAATCGTCGCTCTGTGGTCTCATGGTAAACCATGAGACCACAGGTCTCATTCCACGTGGAAATGGAATAAGGCTCATTTTTAGGAAATATTGGTTTAGGAAATATTGGAGTCCAAATGCATCAACACTGTTAACGAGATCCACTGTATCCAAACTGCCTGAAATTTATTGCTTTTAAATGCCGAAGAGTAAGGCAAAAATGAAGTTATGCATCAGTTATACACATATTGCACATTCACACTGAAATATGTACAAGTTATACATATTCAAGGGCGAAAACTCGCCAATCGTCGATTGATAGAGAATTAAATCAGCCCGATAAGTCGAAGTTCCGTAGATCCGGTCCCAGAGGCAAGGAGACTTGCTTCTGCTTAGAATCCCTTCCGCCTTCCTCGCTTAACCTTTTGTTTGTACCATACAAGCGTATCGTGCTTGTATGCGTACATCTATCCTTTTTCCCTCTCCCTGGAAGGAAATAACATCCCTTTAGTCGAAAAAGAGAAAGGGAAGATAACGATTATTGAAGAGGCTTCGCTTATCTTCGGCCCCCAAACTGCCGTAGCTTCAAACTTACTATAGATCCCGAATGGTGGAGAATCGTGCATCGCTTAGTCATTTTCCGTTGTTTACATCTAAATCCCAAAATTAAGCAGGACGCTAAAGTCCCTCTTAACTTTCCCGAAGCTTAAATTACCGTTTAAATCTCTCGCATGAATTGGAAGGACGTCTCTTCAGCGATAATGTTGAACAGTCATTATTAGCCCCGTCGTACTACGGGCTGGAGAGATCATATAAATAAAATTAGAGAATAAGCGTGGAACAAATAGATTTAAGATGTCATTTTTTCCATGAAAGATAAGGGATCAGGATAATTGTATCCGACCGCGCCAAGGGGGAGAGGCATATTTTGAGTCAAAATTTGTCTGGTTTGTATTTCATAATTACATTATTATTAGGTATTCTACCGGTTAAGGTTGATTTTTGGATGGACACAACTATCAAATAAATATTTTGTAACTCCAAACAAAACCCAATCCAGCAACCTAATCTACATCAGGTCTCTCTTCATCTCTGTGTACTTCTTTCCTCCCTTCATCCCGTCCAACATCCTTATCCTGTTCCTGCCCTTTCCTCGTTTGCCTAACATTCTCCCCTCTATTACCTTCTTCAACATCCCACTGCCGCTTAATGCGCCTTTCATCCATTTTTCCTGCCTCCATAGGATATCTCTCAACAAACCCCTCTCCTCACCCACCATCCCTAGTACTTCCTCATTTCCATATGTATATATAAATATATATTTATTAAAAGAAATATGTATATTTATTTATTTATAAATATATCATAATTACATAGTATCCTGAAAACCACCACTAGGATGTGTGGCAGGGGGTGATTACATGGGTTGATTTAGGCAGGCTCGTTAGCATTTGATCCAGTGAAACGAATGTTTAAATCAATGGTTTTATGAGAAATGCACCGAGGTGTAATTCTTTAATGTTCACCTCCTTATGTAATATATAAGGAGGTGAAAAGTTTTATAACAACATGCTGGGTAACCGGTCGAGTAAAAGTAAGACGCATGTGAATCTAAATGCATGAGACGGCGGTGACGTAATGAAGAGTTATAATAGGTGATGAATAAGTTATAGGGGTAATACTTAGTTATGTAAGCGAAAAGGAAAAACATGGATACATCTACGCATTAAAATAGGAATTCAAACGTAAAACGAAACGTTTGTTTCGGGGTCCAAGATATTTTATCTACATGGTTAAAATTCAAAGCGTCATAGCCATTTAACTGAAATCTCAACAATATTTTTCACAGTTTTTAAAAAACCGTCAGAAGTCAATGATCATCCAAAATTTTTGGTTAAATTAAGATGATTAGCCAAGAGCAGGAGTGAAAAGCATCCATTTCGTTTGGTTTATTGGAAAAATTTTCGATGCCGTAGAAAACTTTATTTTCTACCCTTTAGTGGATTTGAAAAAAAAGCAGATTTTAAAAATGTATTTGTTTTCGATTTTTTAACTTTTTACGTCTCACTCGCCCCTCGATCAATCACTCATGCCACCTTATAACATGCGTACTACTTACTCCAAAGCCAGTTTCCCGCAATTTTTCTTCGAGAGTCGCAATCTCGAATATTTAAATCCATAATTTCTGAATTGGACAGACATTCCTCCGAGACTTTCTGGCAATACTAAAAATCAGGAGAGGAGAGGTCAGGAGGATTAACTCCAAAATTGAACTCTGTTCATAAAGACCTTCCCATAGCAATCCATATTGCTGGGGTTACCTGACAACATGATAATCCGAGGATTGTGGTAGGGAGAGGGAAATGCTGGAGGGGGAGGGGGTAAGGGAAAATGGCGAGAAATGGCGGGGAGAGGGATATATTAAGTATAAGTTGATAGTTTGTTGTTTTGCGGTCTAAAACTGGTGAGTGTGCTAGGTTTCAAGAAGATTAAACTTAGGTAAGTGCAAAAGTTGATCTCAGTATCGTTATAAAACGAAACTTAACAAAAGCGCATAAAAATAAGCCTTGGGAATGCAAGTCTGACAACGTCATTGATAATACACGAGTCCGATATGCAAAAACGATAAGCCGCGAGAGCACCAAATTACCTTGTCATAATCCCTAGTTCCAAAATATTCTTACAATTTGTTTAGGAGGAAATGGTTAAATAACTATGGTATGTGTTATCTTCAACGGATCGCTCAACTTGCGAGACTATTATAGTTTATCAGGGAGGTACACATTCCAGGCTTTATAATGTTGCAAAAAGTATTTCGTCCACATGAGTTAATAACAAATACGTAGAAGCCGTTACCCATTAATTTGTTGATAAAAATTTGGTATTTATATGTTAGTATACCACAAGATTGCTCTCTACATTTGGAGTACCTTCCGAGTTGTCTGCTGTATTTACGATATGTGATTTTAATATCTACGTCCCAACATCTTTTAAATATTATCGATGGTTTACATTTTTAAACAAGGTTTTTTTCCTGTTTGCTACGATTAAAATACCCTTACGTAATGCACCGTACCATTGGGAGTTTATTATTTTGTCAAAAACAAATCGCGAAAACATTTAATAATAAGCATGATAATTTGTATAATGTGTGTAGTAAATTGGATAGTAAACGGATTCTCATATTTAGCCTTTGAGATAAAAGATGTGGTAATTAAAATATGTATTGAAATCGCAACCTTTGCATAATTATTTTCCAACGGGGTCAGCGAAGAATACGAATGAAATATAAATTTTAACATTCAAGGTTTATTTATATCCATCGGTAAAATAATAATGAAAATGCCATGACTAATTTATAAATTTATGTGTTTATGATCTCTTGAACAGCTTAAGTTCCTCACTATCTATTCAAATGTCTCTCGCGTTGCTTCCAAATCGAGTGATAAGTTTCGACGCTAAATGCCGCCACTGTGCAGAAGCGACACGAGAGACTAACGTCGCATAAGGGAACTACGCGAATAATGAGGGAAAACGGCTATAGCGCGGAAGGAAGGCTACATGGAATGCACAACGCAGGTCGACTTAATATTTAGAAATACCTCTTCCACGTGTCTATATTGCATTTCTGTAAGGGTATTATTGGAGTTAGATCATAGGAGTCAATTAACCTCGTTTTTACTACAACGGAGAGATTGTTCATTAATAAGATTGGCAAAGTAATATAATGAAATCAATAAGTTACTGTAATCGTTTATTCCGCACACCTTTTAAAATGAGCACGGCAGTTACGTAGGGTTATAGTGAGGCAACATTAATTCTCGAGCATTCTACGGTATTTGTGTAAAGGAACTCTATCCAAGCCCGAATAAATTTGTACAAACCTTCACGTTAGATGATCTGGCGCAAAAAATTAATAGCAGACTGCAAGACAACCAAAGATTAGTGTAGAAAATAGGATGTTCTGGAACCGGAATAGTGGATCTAGGGGTGGATTCTTGGTCCACGGTTTTCTCCACTCCAACTAGTCACGTAATCTTGTAACATAGCTTTCCCTCAAATAAATATTACTTTTTCTCCGTAAATATTTTTATGCAAACGTGTCCAAGAATCGGTGGGCTGAATAAAGTTGCACAACCAAAATAAACGTCTGTCGTAAGAATAATCATACTTATTAGTTCAATCCAATGATAAATGCTGTAATAAGCGCACCAGTGCGTCACTGAGCACTACCTGAAATGTAAACCTATTTTCATGCAAACAATTACAATGAGTACTTGAGAAACGTCTCGTCAAAATCAATTACTTTCCAAAATTTAGTCAAAAATCATAGTGACAAACATTACAGGAAGAAGTTTAAATGAGTTAGTTCAAAGAGAAATGAATGTTGGCCGGAACATTTATCGTACCTATTATTACCTTGGAACATCTGATAACATTTTTAGCCACTAATCACAGGCCGAAGTGCATCGGAGTAATTGGCCTCTCAAAGATTGTTATCACAAAACTGCAACGAAGACTTTTTATCAAGGTCTCATGAGGTCTCAAAGTGGTCACTTGAGGTTTTGGTTGAATTTTTTTTTCACTTGAAAGCCTGAACTCTTGCTGGCCTTCATCACGATTGCAAAAAAAAATCAACAAGTTGAACCTCCCCAATCAGTACCACTTCCGAGGGCAGATCTCATTTTTGCCCTCCCCACCCATTTCCTTGGTACACCAGTAGCATTTGCACAAATGAATTCAAATCAATACAGATATCTGGGTCATTTATCAACGAGATACCTTAAGGCCACTGATGCCTAAAATTTAAGGTAAGGCAACCGGGCCACCTGTCACGTGAGCTCTCCCAACTTCTTATTCCTCCCTTGGGAGCCGAAGTTTTCTCATACGAGTTTACAAGATACGAGTTTACATAGAGTACAAGTTTTCTCTCGTACATGATGGTAGATTTATACTAATTTTACACTTAAAATCAAGAACCACCGCAATCTATTAAATGACTAAGGCAAACAAAAAATTTGTGCAGCACTAATGATTACTTCAAAAGAAGCATACACGACAACGTATTAGAAAGAGGACCGTTCAATTTGCAGACGCCACCCCTTCACTCTCCTAGATACGTAACGTATATGAACGCACTCTTCGAAATATAAGAAAAGCTAATCAGAATGGGTTGGAAATTACTGGAACAGCAAATTAACTTGAAACCACGAATAATGTGAAACATTTCTTAATATGTACACAAATATTCGCCACGATTTCCTTAAAAACAATAGTTAATTCACCAAGTTTCGGAACAATTTTATTGGGTGAAATTATCACTTGTTTTGAATTAAATCTTCCTTCAGCTTGTATATAAATTTATACGTTGAGGTTTTTTAACGAATATATTTTCCCTACTTCCTTCCTCTCCAATATCATACCTTTCCCTTACCCAAACCACCAGGTGCTTGCACCCCCTGCCGCACACCTTTTCGGTGAATCGCGGGATATTTATGTAAATGTAGATCCAAAGCATATATTACGGTTCCATACTACAGATGTTTATCTTTTACCACTATACGAGCTATCTCGAATCATATCACTCACACCATATCTCGTAAAGCTATATTGGCACTGATGAAATCAAATTAGTGATTACGTATCCAAGGATAATGTAAGGTAAATAAAGGTAGTTGCATTGTTTGCAAAAATTGTAATTAAAAATTATACCTCTGAGTTCGAAGGAAAATAAATATTTCCTCTTTTCGAATCCCCGTATTTAATGAATCTGGCAGCATTATCGTCTACAATTAGTCGAAGCTTTCTTTACCTTAAATTCCATAAGATAATTCGATTTATCATTCCGAACTCTGTTTTTATTACCATAAAATGATTACGTAGCAGTAGGTAGGGTAGTGATAGGTAGTCATTCACCACCTCAGCTAACCAACGTGGAAGGAAATTTAAAGAAATATTAATCATGGAATAAACCATTACACGCTGCTGAAGAAGTCTTGGTGCGGTGAGTACAACTAGCGTCGTGGTCACGAAAGTTGCCACCGGGCGCAGCGTTTATGGGGTACGCTTGTGGAATTGTGGTGATGGAACGAGCGCGCAACATTGTCACTGTCACAAGTCAAAAACTGGTCTCCTCCACGAGGCAAGAAGCCACATAAGATCCGTCATTGGACACGCACTCTCCTTGCATATCTGGCGGCACCCCCACAAATACATTGGAAGTCGTATGGGATAAGGGGATTGGAGGAATCAAATGCTTTCTGAAATGCAACGCATGACGAGACTTGCATTTTTCAAACGTCCAAAGGTGCAATAGGTACGCTAACAAATTTGCATCAGACACTTAGTTTTTCTTTGAAGGTAAAAGAGCTTTAGAAAGGTGAAAGGTAAATCTTTTGATAAAAATATAAAACTATATATATATATATATATATATATATATATATATATATATATATATACATGATTTCGTCGAAGTAACACGGAAATGTTGAATAAAAAACTTTGACAGCAACAAGCAATATAAGAACACATAAAAAGAACACTCACACGTTATTTCTTGATAATTCCGTCCAAATTATCAAGAAATAACGTGTGAGCGTTCTTTTTATGTGTTCTCATATTTTTGTTGCTGTCAAAGTCTTATTATTATTAGGTAATCTACCGGTTAAGGTAGGTTTTCGGATGAACATAGCTATCAAATAAATATTTTGTGACTCCTAAGAAAACCTACTCTACATCAGGTCCCTCTTCATCTCTGTGCACTTCTTTCCCCCCTTCATCCCGTCCAACATCCCTATCCTGTTCCTGCCCTCTCCTCGTTTGCCCAGCATCCTCGCCTCTATTACCTTCCAACTCTATTACCCTCTATTACCTCGCTTCTATTCTCTTCTTCAAAGTCTTATATAAATATTTATACATATATATATATATACATATATATATATATACATATACATATATATCCATATAAGGTCGGTTTAGTAGGTGATGGTAGGGCTCACCCATGTACCAAGCCCGACGGCGTGTGAATATTCACACATCAGGATAGGGGGTCAGTTCGTTTCCCTGTGCCGGTTATGGTTTCCCAGGAAGATCTGGTACCCGAAAAATCGACTAGCTTGGGTGGAGTTGCAGGTGCCCAGAGTGCCTTGCCCGGGAATCGAACCCGGGACCCTCCGGTCAGTAGTCCAACGCTCTACCCAATATATATATTTATATATATATAATTAAAAAATATTATATATATATATAAACTATGTGACTTTTCGGTTACCAGTTCTCCTGGGAAACCATAAACGGCACAGGAAAAGGAACTGGCCCCCCTAACCTGATGTGTGAATTTCACACGCCGTCGGGCTTAGTACCGAGTGAAATCTACCATCACCTACCAAACTGACCTTCGGGTTGATTACTGTGGTTATAATTTGTATGATACATAATTATTAAATCACCTAAATAATTATATATAGTGACTAACAATCAAGGAAAATAAAAGTTTCTGGGGTGATCTGGTGGAGAATCTTCATATTGAAATTGAAAAATAAACAAATTGGCTTTTCCAAATAGAAGTTTTTTTAAAAGTTGTTTATTTTTCAATTTCAATCAAGGAAAACTTAATTTCTGATGGTGTATTCCTGGTGTGTAATCACCCCTTGCCACACAAAATAGTGGTGGCTTGTAGGACACCATTTAAACATAGATGTAGAAATAATGATATGCACAAAAGGACGTGCATGAAATACGCGTGAATAAGAGAAGAAAGAAGTATACAGCGATGAAATTGGTAAGAGGAGTCCTAGTAAGAGTTTTCTGCTGATAAAACCTTAAATCAAGCTTTACCTACACCGAAAGAGAGCAGCGTGAATGGTATTTGTGTATATTTGGTTACACAACATCCACGTTTGACACTATACGGGTTTCGTAAAAGACATTCATGCATATGATCCCTTGTTTACGAAATATCGGGTTTATTTACAAGGGAATTACTAGGTTTTGTCACACGATTCTTTTCGCTTATCTAAAGCGAGGAACGAGGTGTTGGTTATACGGTAGTCGGTTGACGGTGAACTCGCATATGTGCTCAACTCGCCGCCATAGAGAGGAGCTCAGTCTTCTCTTGCGCCGATTATATTAACATAACACAGTTATCAACCCGAAGGTCGGTTTGGTAGGTGATGGTGGAGTTCACTCAGTACTAAGCCCGACGCCGTGTGAAATTGACACATCAGGGTAGGGGGGCCAGTTACTTTCCCTGTGCCGGTTATGGTTTCCCAGGAAGATCTGGTACCCGAAAAATCATATACCTTGGGTGGAGCTGCAGGTGCCCAGAAAGACTTGCCCGGGAATCGAACCCGGGCCCTCCAGTCGTGTCCAAGTAGCCCAACGCTACTTGGACACGACTGACTACCGCGACCCGCCGCCGATTGTATTACATGTTGCAAATTTCACAATAAAATTCCTGATATACTACGGGTTACCACCACACGAATCGGATTAAAAGTGGATTTCTTGCAAAAGTAAGTAAGTAATGAAATCTGAAAATATGCATAGTAGCTGAACTTTCTAGAAAAGGAAAACGGAAGGTTGATGTAGCGTAAAAGTCGTAGATGTAGGAACCCACACAAGTATGTCGAAGCATCTTAAATATTTATGAGTCACTCCCATATTTAGCGTTCAATAGAACACATATTATACGTACTAATCACATTCCTGCTGCCCTAATGGGTCTTGCGTCCAGTAAACGCTTAGCGCAAAATTCCAACGTAGTTTAAGTACCTAAATAAGATTTATATTTATGGACGCTCCTCATTAGTCAGGTGAAACTTTTTTCTGCACCCATCGGGGAAGAAGCGAATTTAATTAGTCACATAAATTTGTAAGCAAAACCGATAGATTTGGATTGGAGTTCCAGCATAGGTAAGTCTTACAGGAACTTGGAAAAACTAAGGAGAAAGGAAGAGACACCCAGCTAGCTTAGAAATGCTTCGTGCCCAAAACTTGTTCAGAGGTAGAAGATAATTAGGTTTACTTTTGAACTGATAGACTCTGCTCTCACCTGTGTTACATACTTAGCATTTTCAAATAAATGTATAACAATTCACGATCATCGAAAATAATAATTGTTGAACGTAGGAATCTGCTCTCATCCGTTTTCATTTTCTAGCTGTTTAAAATAAATGTTTACCTTTACATTGATCACAAAATAAATAGTAACATGATACCATAACGGACTGACTTTCGTTGTTCTGCAACAGCACCCGGCTTTGTCAATGTCATAGTGTACGAGTAATCTGCATGCGAAAGCTCTAGGGGTTACTACACCTTCATCCATGCTCATCCTCTGTCCTCCCCTTCATCTCTCCGTGACCCCATTCATTCTTCATGCTGTCTATCACTGTCGCCTTCCTCCTTTCCCTCTTCCTTTTATTCTAACCTTTCGTAAACTGACTTCTCTGTGCGTGGTCTATCCAGGTCTTTTCTTCACGTCAAGTAAAATGGAGAGTAATTAATTAATTAAGTAAGACGATTAAGTTCATTCAGTATGAATGCAGACAGAAGTTAATAAGTTAATATTTCTTTCTAGGCTGCCGTCTAATCCTTCTCCATAGTGGTGCGGTCATAAAACTTTCGTCTTTTCCACAAGAATGCTTAAAAAAACACCATGCACTTCCATGATTGAAGCCCCTGAGTGGAGACAGCAGGGTGAAAGAGATCATTGGAGTTCTAACATGACTACCGCGCACAAATAGGGTCGAGTAGGTAGAACTCGTTCCCCAACCCATTTGGGCGACCGGAATATATAGGCGTACGGCTTTGAAGGGGTCCGCCGTCCCTCCTACCTAGCCTCACTCGGTCTCACGTACCCACCCTCCGACACACATTCCCCAAACCTACCCCTCCACCCGAGCGTGAAAAAATTAAAGACTTTCCACCCCCACCATCCGGCTTTTCGCTCCACCTGTGCCTCCCCCTCCTTCGAAACGAGAGAAGTACTAAAGCACCTTGGAGTCCTAATTTTCCCACGGTCACACGTTGTACTCGTCTGTCATACGCGAATCGGCACAAATGGGCTGTAGAAGTTTACGGTTGGTTATTAGGGGTGGGGATCAAGACCTGAGATCATTCGTGTAATTAGGGGGCAGGCGGAGGTAATTTGGTAGTGGTAGGATGTTCAGAGAATAGGGTAAGGGTCGAGAGAAACCCGGCGTCGGCATTAGCCTACACTGGACGATAGGTACCAAGGGATCCATGGTTTTAAGTCCCGCTCGAGTATTCTCCATATGGCACTTCAAGTAGGTATCGAGACACCACTGGAACATCCTGACATCTCTGTGATAAGGACCCGGGCACCAAGGGTGGGAAGCCAGTGGCCAAGCCACCATGGAAAATCTCTCCCTGGCACAAATGGGTTGAACACTAAAATATGGGAATGGTGTAGGGAAGTGGGGTGTTTTCATATTCTTAGCGAAAGATACCCTTCCGAAAGATGAACATATATCAAGATTTCCATCATTTAAGGATGGAAATTGGATAGGATAGAAGTTAATCGACAAATACATATGCGTTCAAACAGTCGTGGGTAGATATACGTATGTTTCCGGTACATTTGTCCCTTGCAGGATTTCTGCAAACATGTTAGTTCAGAGGTCTACAGACCACACGGGTACAATGTAACCACCAATCACAGTAATCAACTCCAAGTTTAGTTTGATATGTGAGTGTAGAGCTCATCTAATGCAAACCCAATGGGTATGAGGATGAAATTCACGAATCAGGTTAAAGGGGGCCAGTGCCTTTCCCTGTTCCGCCTATGATTTCCCAGAAAGATCTTGCGCCCGAAAAAATCACACAGCTTGGTTTTCCCAGAATGGCGCTCGGAGTCGAATCCAGGTCCTCCAGTCAGTAGTCTACCCACTGGACTACCTCACCATTATGTAAAAAGCAAAAAAAAAACTAGAGAAAGGAATGAAGCCGATGAAAACAGTTCGCACATGGCGGGATTTGAACCCGGGCGGGGAAGAATGGCCGCCGCAATAATCCATTCCTCAGGCCTTCCCAGGGATGCCAGTTGCTTTGTTACAGTCTTCATTTCTCTTTTTATTAAAAAAATACGCTCCCACCGTTCTCCTCAGTCATATTTCAATATTCTCTCGCGTCCTCCCTACCAACTCCCTCCTCCTTGATCCTCTTATTGTGTGGAAATTACGGAGTGGAATTACGAAAGCGGAACATTTCACGGCTAACTAAGAGGGGCTTGAGTGACTCTTCGCCGTCGGGCTCGAGGGGTTCTGGCGGCGTTGAAGACGGCGCGGCGGTTCGATGAGGCCCTTCTTCGGAGACGTGGCCGACCTCGTCGCCTCACTTTGCCTGTCGATAAAAACCATCGAAAATATGAACGTTCACGATCCCTTTCCTAACCTCCCCGGGATATCAAACACGGACATCCATTTAGTCCGTTTCCTACCCATTGCGGCTCCTCGGCGACTATCACGTACGGTTTAAACTAGAACCTGATCGGTCGATGGTTCAAAAAATACTTTAATTCAGTTCTGCCTGAGCAATCTCTCTAGGAATTGTAAAATTGTGGATCCATGTGCTAAGGTATTGATGATAATGTCTTTCACAAACAACTGAGTTCATCAAATGCCTTGATTCAGATGTGATTTTACGGAATGTGAACATGATAACTAGTTAAACGATCACATTGTTCCATGAAATAAATGTTTCTTAAGATGTTGGTTTTCAGACTGATTCTTCGTCTTCAGTTCTTCTTATCTTACAAGCTAATTGATGTTCCAAAGAAACAATACAATTTTGGTTTAGGAAGTGGAAAATAATGTTAGGAGGTCAAAATTCTTGAGGAATCCATCCTGAAGATAAGTATAGTTAACCGTGGCATTGGCGGTGATATGATGTTATTAAACTATTGTTTGAAAGTTAAACTGAAAGTTGATTCCCAAAAGCTAAATGTGTAACCGCTCGTAGAGTATACATTCCGTGTCCTCCCGTTCGTTATGCGGAAGTGAAACTTTTCTTTATCAAAGGACTACAGCTTTTATCGAAAAATCTCTTCTCTTCAGTCCGATCTGCACCAGCACGCAAAGGCAGTGTTATGCTCGCCTATTATACAGTCCCGCTTTCACATTGATAGGCGAGATCGAGTCGAAAATCTCATGACTTTTTAGATAAAACAAGTAATTATCGTGCGATAAACTCATTCGTAACATTATGCTTGTAGTTTACACTATTCGAACACTGTAATAAGTCAGTTACCACATTTGTGTTGACATCAGTTCAACCACGGAAAAAGAAAATACTTGGTTCTTCCACACAAATTTTATTACACACGACCTAGGTTTCGACTTGCAAAGTCATCATCAACTTATGTCGTGTGCAATAAAATTTGTGCGGAAGAACTAAGTATTTTTCTTTTTCCGTTATGAATCACTTCCACGAAGTGACGCCTCAAACCATTCTTTTTATCAATTCAACCACTTGAAAGATTAGAGCGACGGATGAGAATATACGTATTTTATGTTTGAATCCTAACATTTTCTCTAGTTTTATTTATTAATTTAGTACTCATCCGAAAATAGCACCTTTGGCCTTCACATCGGACTTTTAAACAATGATATAACGTAAGAGACAATTACAAAAACCCAAGCCCTAGGTTGTAGAAAACCCACCTCAGCGGGAATCGAACCCGCGCCTCTAGGTTGGCAGGCGAGGATGTTACCCCGCCTCCACCTGGGCCGTCAACAATACTAAAATAATAATACTCAAATCTTCAATAATGCTAAATCCTAACAATCCCCTTTATTCATAAGAGGCAGGCTCAAGCGATAAAAAGGTGAATTCAAAATGAAAAGGAGTCTCAGAAGATTCATTACGGATATCATATAACATGAATTCACACCTGACTGTACATTTTAAATGGAATAAACGCCTCGCTACGCGGTGCTGAGCGCAAATACTCTTTCAAAAAATAAATGAAAATACTCGTCACAGGGTTTTCAATTTCCAGTCGAGTGCTTAACGATGAGACGTCCAATGTCACCGGGGAGAAATGAATGAAATGTGGCGGACCGCAAAGTCGTAAACGTCCGGAAAAAAAATGTATAGAATCTCAAATGACTAATGAAAAGGAAGACTACTGCATTTCACATAAGAGCGATGGAAGGATTACAAAATAAAAGAATTAATGAGTTCAGAAATAAAAAAGACCGCAGAAGTCCTGGTTGAATGCGGTTTCTGATACTCATCAGCGGGTGTCACAGAAGAAGCCTGAGAAATCTCGGTACCCACATAAAAACATACATACAATGGATGAAGCTGAGGGGAGAGAACAAGAACATGAAAGTGTGAAGGACAGAGCTTCCACTAGGGTGTGACTGGGGACTGCGAAGCCCCGGAAAAAAAAATACTTTGTGAAGAGACGCCTCCTCCATGAGAAAATTTAGAAGCGCATTGATAAATCCATGTTCGAACATATTCGCATATTGGTCATGATATGGAAAAATTGCCGGAGTTTTAATTCATTCGTTTTTTTTATCGATTAGTGACGCCTATCGTCTTTCGTTTGTGTTACGTTGTGATTCAATTTTAATCATTTATTTTAAATTTGATAATATGTAACGTAAGCACCAAAATTATTGTGCTGCCATACCTAATTGTCACGTAAAGCCGTAAGTGAATTCTTTCGATGTTAGCAATCGTGTCATATACAACGGCGTGGTTTAGAAGCACCGTCAACACAAGATGGATCATGGCATTATGTAGGACTGACATTGAAAAATAATTAAATAAGCAATGAATTCTTCTGCGTCCATTGTTATTAAATTTGACCCACTACTCTTACTATTGACTCCCTTAAAACCGTGAAATTTACATTAAATTTTTAAGTCGTGTATAAATAGCAGAATGCGGCCCTACAAGCTATTTTTCTCCGGTTCTGTTCTTCAGACTTCCACATCCTATTACTCTCTTTTCTTCCTCAGATTAAAAGATCGCTTATACCCTAACGTTAGTGGCTACTTTTCTGTCTTTTTTGATGTCAAAGGAGACAGAAAACTTATGAAGCTGCATTGAATATGGACTATTGCAACCAAGATGACCAATGATCCATTAAACATGAATTTCTCAGCAAAAGTACTTTTATATCATCCACGAAAACAACCTTTCGAATTGACCACTTCCGTACCTCCACACGTCTCGCCCGTACAAGACTCAAGACTTTAAAATGCAGCTTTGAATGTTCCAGTCAAATTAAAATACTAATAATACAGCAGATGTCATGACGTTCAAATCGAGAGTCCATTTAAATTAACGGCGAGCCCCCCACTCAAATTGAGGGCAGGCACTTTTTTTTCAACAATGAGTTAGTCGTACACTTTTCGTTAAGATGACCTTTTGTTTTTCCTTCCTCGTGGTTCTCAAGTGTTGTAGTGCATCCTAAAACGAGAACTGCCCAAAAAAATTGATAACAAATAACCAATATTTAATTTACTCGCGCTGATCTAAAATAATGAATGAGGAAATAATACTCGCAAGAAAGTAAAAGAATAAACAGAATGGAAAACAATTACACGGAGTGTGTTATAACTGCTTCAACATGAATTCGCTTGAAAAAATATTAATGAAAAAATATTTCATAAACACAAGCACTTCAAGGACTGACAAGGCCTTGGACTTGGTGCTTCACATTTGTTTTCAAATTATTTATAGGTGTCGCTGCCATAAGTGTAGGTGTAGGAGGCAAGTTTACATAAAGGTACATACTTTTAATGAATTGTGCATTTAAAAAACGCTGTGATGTCGATATAACAATAGGACGTGAAGATCTTCCCGGGCCATTGTTAGAAGGAAAACTCAACCGTCCCACTTCCGGCATCCCACTGACCCACCTTACCACACGACACCTATTCCTAGTCCACTAAAACGCTTCATTTTTTTGTGCCAATCCTAGCCGACCTTGAGTAACGATGTAAATATAAGATAAGTGAACATTTTTATAAGGAGCGTAGTTTTATACGGCTCATAAACTTGGTCGTAGATTGAAATATTGAGATATAGATGTGGAAAAGAATGGAAAAGTAAAATAGATGGCAGGAAAAACAAAAAAAATGCTGGCCTCGGTGGGGAAAATGAGAATGTTTTTTTTGGAGAAATTCAACGCGGACAAAGAAATAGGGTGCAGGGCATTTTGAGTAGCAATTGAATGTTGAAGTATGTGGTCGTGTGTGCAAGTGAGTTATTTGGTAAGTGAGGTAGGAGGAGGAAAATATCAGGCATTTTTGATGGAATGAAGGTAGGCAGAAAGCAGACATACGAAGTTGAAGGATGTTTCGTTGTATTGTAAGGCGTAATGCCGACATTGCCGTGCTCTTTGAGGCTTAAGAAAGCAGTTGTGCGATTCGTCTGCATGCCCATCCAAAACCTAGCTTATCCTGTTAACTAACATGAATGAACATGTCCTTATGCATCCCAAAAACTGTCGGGAATAAACAGATGTTCATCAACGTTTACGGCCTGATGACAAAACTAATCCCACATTCGGAGGGATAGATTGTGAGAACACAATATATTGAAATCACACTAATGAAAAGTTAGGACGGAGGGAAAATTATTGCCTACGAGGGAAGGGCAAAACTAATTTTTGGCTCTCGAAAACCTACCCGGATGGGACATTGGGACTTAATTATCCATTTAAATGCTCCGTGAACACCCGCGGCACTGCCATTTCCTCACCGATACTCTTCGCGAAATACACTCACCAAACGCTAAATTAACACCAAAAGAAGACAACTCAATTATGGTATACTTAAGTTGTTCAATCTGTCACTGCTATTTCCATATCTCATTCATTCATCGTCTCAGCCATATCATCGACAAAACATGGCAGTGATACTAATTCATTTTCTAAGTTTAGTGCGAGCTAAAAATTCAACGGCGATCAGTATTTTTTGGACGCGTCTTCTGCTTAGTGATAATTTTATATTTTGTATTTTGACAGGGGTTACGTACTTCGGGACTCAATGGACCCTTTGGTAAACTTATCGGCCCCGGGTGTTAAAGGTCAAATCGTTCAAAGAACAAATAACTACTTCCTGTCGAATTTAGTTTTAGAAACTTCTCCAAAAGTTTGTCATACTGGTCACTTTTGACGTAATGCAACGTTTTATACAGTTTATGATAGAAAAAGGGGTAATCTACCGCAACCCCGCGCCGCGGATCGCCGGTTTCATTCTTCTCAGAGTCGATTATTTTTCTATCTCTTTTTCATTAGCGTTGGCATTTTGAGCGTGAGTAGAGCAACGAGCGTTCCTCTACTCACGTTTTAATTGAAAAGTCTTAATCATCAGCGCGTTGTATAATATAATATATTTTTTGAATGCCCTAAATACAGAGCACATATTTATTAACATTAATCTCCTTCGATTGCTTTAAGTAAATAAAAGATCACACAAAGGCGGCGAAAAACAAGGCGACAAACGTGTCTAATCAGCCAGATAATTTGGTTGGCTCTGATTTACGTCCATACCTACGAAAATTTCACCTTCAAACCTTCAGTTAATTTATTTTTTTTAATAAAACATAGCATACTTATATATTTTCAAAAATTTTAACGTAGAAGCAAGAACATCGTAAAGTGGTTCAAATTATATTATTTTGGAGTTGTTTTAGACCTTCCGTAACACACTAAAAACGACACCCTTCCAGCGAGTTTATGGATCTAATGGTTTAACATCAATATCTCAATTTCGTCTAAGCGTCTCCCAAGCACTTTAATTACAACGCTAGAGTTCACCCGACTACGCCATTCCTTTGATGGTGCCTTATTTTCTAGTTTTCCAGATAACTCTAAAGAGGGGGTACGCCATGATATGAATACAAGGTTTCTGTCAACTGTTAATACTTCCACGAATTCCTACAGCACGCCAATTAATAACTGACTATAACTATCATTAAATTTGGTTAACTGATAAGAACACACCGACTGCCTCACTTTTTAGGTCGACACGAAGGAAAACAAACATTGAAAACGTGTTCCGAGCCCCGAGTTGCGCAAAATTCAGGGAGAAGTCCTTGGACTGAAATGAAAGGGCTGGAAATGATGGGCTGCCTCATGGCAACAATTAAGAAGAATAAAGAAGCCATAGGAGGATTAGAATAAGCGGTGAGACTCGCATTGTGCAACCAAACCCGATCCTGCTGGCAACTGCATGCATCATAAGCCACCAAGCGATGTGATCACACGAGCATTCGGATAGAAAATAGATAAAATATATAAGCATAGCACTGTACTTCGGTAGAATATTAAAATTGATATTGTAGAAATAAATGTGTGTATACATATATGTACATATTGTAGAAATAAATTCATATATATCTATATACGTGGGTCGCGGTGGTCTAGTGGGTAGAGCGTTGGACTACTGACCGGAGGGTCCCGGGTTCGATTCCCGGGCACGGCACTTTGGGCACCTACAGCTCCACCCAAGCTAGTTGATTTTTCGGGTACCAGGTCTTCCTGGGAAACCATAACCGGCACAGGGAAAGGAACTGGCCCCCCTACCCTGATGTGTGAATATTCACACGCCGGCGGGCTTGGTACATGGGTGAGCTCTACCATCACCGACTAAACCGACCTTCGGGTTGATTACTGTGTTTATGGTTTTTATATCTATATACAAATATAAATACATATATAAGTATTTTTAGCACCTTTATGGCGTTCACTTTTCTTGATGCACGCTAGCATTTAATAATAAAAAAAAGAATTAGAGCGGTCGAACAATGTTACTATGATACCCTATCGTTCGCGGAAAAAATAACATCTTAAATCTATCTGTTCTACACTTAATCTCTCTAATTTGATTAACATGATCTCTCCTACCGTAGTACGATGGGGGTAATAATACATTTTCAACATCACTACTAAAGATACCTCCTTCTAATTCATGCAAGAGCTTCAATCTGTAATTTGTCCTTCGCTCCGTGAGTGATGCCCAGCCTAGCTGCTCTAATATTTTGGATACGCTGCTAAGTTTATCATAACAATATTTTACAAATATAGCTCCTCTACTCTGCACGCGATCCAATTCGGCAATTAATCCAGCTTCGTGTGGATCCCATATACTTATAATCAGCGACTCCATGCAATTGTATCGAATCCATTAGCTTCTACGCAGCTGAGGTATTACCTCACAGTTCAGATGAACTAATAATGAATAAATCGATTGATCGTACGTAGATTTCGTAGGCTACGAGAAGCTTCCGAGACGGGATCCGTATCGATCGCAACACTGGTGACACGACATCTCGTTTCACATTGTTTCGACGTCTGACTCACTTCCGGCTTTCGTGCCCGTAAATCCCTGAGAGGGCGTATCCCTTCACTCTTTCCTCTCGCACGTCGAGTCACATTGGTGTCACCCATCATTCACACCTGCGGGTCATAAACCACTACGCATTGAATTGAAAAATTCACCAACTGTGTAGGTGTGAGGAGTACCTGCTACTAGGTGGTAAGAGTGAAATAAAATTTGCACCAATTGCCCACCTATTAAAATACCTATGCATGCGAGTATATTTATTTAAAAAAGTACTGCGAAATGTCACCATTCTCTTTTCGTTTACAAAAATAACTACTGCAGTTAAGTAACCTTCACTACATCTATAATTAAGGTTAATATTACCGTTGGTTCTTATATGCACATACATATATATACATGCATATATATGTATATATACATACATACATATACATATATGTATATATATACACACAAACCGTATTCTTAGCGCTGTCCTAAATGTTTTTAAATTAAATCTGTTGTTATAATTACAACCCTTGCTTTGTAGATGGCATAACACGGAGCTGTCGGAATTACGGAAACTTAGAAATTACTTGAAACGTACAATTTACCACCTTGCTCAAGTATTGAAATTTTCAAAAATGGAGCCACTAGATGTTTCTTAATTTCCAACTGCCTTCGATTTAGCTACAACTATGATGCTACTGTTTTTCACGCAAATTTCAATTAGCTCTCTACAACGGCCATTACCTATGATAATACGTCTGAGTGCTTCATTTGACTTCACTACACTTGAAATCGTGTTTCAAAATTGTTTTAAACAATATCTTTAATTTACTAAGCTTACCTATGGGAGATAATCAACTTCGTGCTATAAAAACTTTCAGATGTTAATGGAGGGTAAATTGGATTCCATTATTATGCTAATAGTATTTCCCCACGGGACCAGCCGGCCAATTTAATCCCTTAAGCTCATTCCGCTGTAATCAGGAACAGTGGTATATAATAATATTCATTAATAATACTTAATTACTAATAGTTGAAAGAGCGGTACTTAAGGGTGTATCACTTCGCTTCGTTTATTTTATTCAGAGGATTCACAGTTTCAGGCCCCAGCTCTTACCGTAAGGCATTCTTGATTCTGTTAAAATTAGTCCGGGCTCATTTAATCATTTCCATTAACTTCTCCATTCATAATTAAATTCTTGACGTGGCTCCCTCGGGAACTGTTTAAGAGGTAATCGAGCAGCTAAAACTAACAGTAAAACGGAAAGGGAGATCTATGATAAGGGAAAGCGTATTTCATTTTTTTGCTAAATAAAAATATCTAGTTTCCCGATGAGCTGATAAAAGCTTAAAATCATCAGAATGTATTACTTGGCAACATTATTTGAAGAAGTTCACTGCCTCACTACCAATAAATTATGGTTATGGACGAAGGAATTTTAAAATTTATAAAATATTACGTTCGTTATCTCTGATCTATTTTCCTTCGTCATTTAACTAACGTTCTCCTGTCTCAATCCCAAAAAACCCCAAGGAATCATCACATATTTTCGTCCCAGATCGCTAATTTTGAAAACCAGTGCTTTGGGGCAGACTGCTCGGCTGTACTCCCACCCGCACCACAAATATTTATATAGAATATTTTAACTATTTTTAAATTAAATTAAATTAATTTAAATTAATTTAAATAAAATTAAAAGAACTATTGTTGAATGGAACCAGCTGCCTGGAGGTTTGTTTGAGCTCTTTCCTTCCAATTTTAGGAGTTTCAAGAAAAAGTGTAAAGCAGCCACACGGTGATAAACCATTGATCAGTGATTTTTATACTATTGTAAATGTTAAAATATTGTTTGTATGTTATGTGAACGGCATTACAAGTTGTATTTCAAAAATGAATGAAATGTTAACGGGACGCGATTTTGAACGGTATATGAAATTGAAAAGTACGTGATTATGGACGGATTGTGGCGAAGGACGGCGCGTAGCATGTTCTCAAGTGGTGTAAACCTAGCCCACGGGTGATGGTAAATGTAATAATGTAGTTGGTAATCCTTTAAGTGTCATTGTATACAAGAGCTTTTTCTATCTGTTCTTCTTGTGATGCATGCCTGCCCATGTCATTTAAGATATTATTATTAGGTATTGTATGATTATGTACCATATAGATGTAGATGTCATGAGTGACAGCTGACCAGACTTGACCGTTGCCACCAGGACAATTGCCTAATTTCAACGAATATCATAAAATAAATAAAATAAAATATTTTTTCTGTTGGTATGGTTGTGCAATGATTGGCTTTGAATTCCGCAGGGCGATGTGAATGGTATGTCACTCAAGGAGCGATGTCCCATCATTTCGATGCATATGGATGACAATATCACATCTTGTGATACCTTCAAAATCAATTGCACGAATGCCCAGCATTTTCGTGCATTGATTCCCAGATTCACACAGATTTAAGCTTATAACCAGTCGATCATAATCAAATCGAGTGTGAGAGATCGGGATGATGGCTAAAGTACTGGTTTCCCACCGAGAAAACCCGGGTTCGAATCCTGGAGACGGCAGATATTTTCAGTGGTATCCCGTTCATTACTTGAGGTGCTTTGTGGAGAGAACTTTGAGTGAGCACGACGTCTGTCTGATGGGACGTTAAATTACGGATCCCTTGGCGCCCTTCGTTAAGAGTAAACTAATGTAAACGCCGGGTTTCTCTCGATTCTTCCTCCTTTCCCTTCCATCCCTAATGGCTCAAATGACCTTAGCCGGTTGCCTCCCGTAAAACTACTACTCGAATCGAACGTGGACTCTACTTAACATTCTACTAACTCTGAATGTGTCTACACATTCAAACACATCATCAACACAGTCGCATGTGTCGCAACATAATAATCATCCCAAAAAATCTTCGAGAATTTTATAAATTGGTAATATACAAATAAATTCGCTATCGATTTAACGGTTAATGCAAACTAAATACAAATATTCGCTTTTTACACCGTTAAATTGTCACATCAGAAATATTCGACTTGAACGATGGAACTCATTGATATGACCAATTAGAAGGCGGTTTAATGCATGCTTGCCTAGAATTTGTAGTCTTGACTTCATGACGTACCTATTTTCATCATCCCTCGATATGAAATGTGTCAACAAATATAGTAATAACTGTAATATTTATTACCTTGGTCGACTAACCCTCACCAACATCACCCTTGATCTGGTATCGACTATCGATTGCTGATAAATAAATTGAGATACTGCGAATACAAAATTTTATCCATGGCATCTCACTTGCATTTGAGCACGACCATTGCTATTGTGTCGCAACGGCGTTGTGACATCGCATGAGCATTGCAAAGCCCAATCGATGCAATAAGAATCGAATCTCCTCCTCCTCCCGCTCTCACAAACCTCATCAACTCGCAAGTGCAAAGTTTAAGACCACCCCCCACCCCTCCCGTCACTCCCCTCCTAGAGTCCCTGACTCGGAAAAAAATATCCCTTCTTCGCCGAGCCGGTGGCTCCATTCCTCTTACATCCGGATACACTCTCCGAGGAGGGAATGACCTGAGATCTCTCACGCACACAAGCACGAAACTTGGTGCCGCCCGCTCCATCCCGCCCTCCCTCCTCTCTCTCTCACGCGGACCGTAACGTTTGACCGAAAGGCAAGGCCGACACCGACGCGACCCGTCCCGGAGAGAGAGACCGAGGGTGCTCGCGCCTCGAAGAAAATGGGTCGGAATATATCGACGGACTCGAAGTGCAGTTAGTTATTTGCAGGATACCGAGTACGCTGTTTGGTGACGGAACAACGTTCTCGGTCGAAAACAACATGTCCACTATCGGTTTTGCATCAGAAGCTAGGTTAATCATTAAAAGTTGGAGGAGATTAACTAGACCAGGTGAAGCAGTTCATTTTTTTGGGAAGTAAATGCATTTTAGAGGAAAAAGTGAAAAGTAGTGGGAGGAGATTTACGTTGGCGAAAAAGGTATTCGCGAGGAGACGAGAATTATTAACGGGAACAAAGAGTAAAGATGTGAAGATAGATTGATTATAAAAGACTTTAATACGGAACGTAGTGGTTTATGGATGTGAGACCTGGTCTTAGAGGCGAGAGGATGAGCGTAACTTGGAGTTTCTTGAGATATAAATGTGGCAGAGAATGAAGAATAAGTTGGACAGAGAGGAAGACAAACTCAAGAGGTATTGAATACGGTGGGCGAATAGAGGAAGTCATTGGGGGAAATCCGAAAAGGCAGAGGAAGTAAGTGGATGGAGGAAAGACTGAAAAGTGGCGGCACGTACGTTGAAGGTCAGTTGTTAGGTAAGCAGGGTAGAGAGAGGAGGCGTCTTTTTAGATAGCAAGAAGTGAAGAAGAAAATAATGCACTTTTACAGCAAAAAAAGGAGAATTATTCACAATATTTAGAAGTAAATAGCCGTTATGGATAACCCGAGACGTAATTTAAATAGGTAGAATACCTACAAGGAACGAATCGATTAAAGCTATTAATAAAGTATTGAGAAACTTTTTTAAGAAGCGTAGTTGTGTATCGCTCAGAAACTTGGTCGATGAGGAAAGAGGATAATCAGAGAGATTGACGGTCTTTGATATGCGAGTGTGGTGAAAAATGGAAAAAATAAAATGAAGAGAAAGATAAACTTACGTCCTATGGATGGTAGGAGAAGAGAGAAGAGACGGGGAAATTCGAAGGCAGGACAGAGGTTGCAGGAGATACTGAGACGCAATGGGAGGCTGAGACGGTAAAAGAGAGGAGAACGTTGGGAAAGAGTAGCCGAGGATGGAAAAGAGTAAGAATTTTGAATAGAATTAAGGGAGGTAGGACGTATGCAGTGCTAAAGAGTGAGTTATTGTAATAAATGCTACGACATTTTTGTCATATTAGTTATGTCTTAGGGGTAAAGTTAGTATGCCTTTTCAGTGTCTATCAAAAACCTGCCCTAGGCCGGTAGAGTATTAATAAATAAAGTTAAAAATTCCAAGTACCCTAGAATATGATCATTATTTTATCTAACCCTTATTTTATTGTTATCCTTATTAGTTACTCTAAACAAATGTGGAAGTACTGGAAATGGTGGGTAAGGAGAGGGGTTTGTTGAGAGAAATCCTATGGAGGCAGGACAAATGGATGAAAGGCGTATTGATCGGCAATAGTGGGATGTTGAAGAAGGTAATAGAGGGGAGAATGTTAGGCAAACGAGGAAAGGGCAGGAACAGGATAGGGATGTTGGACGGGATGAAGAGAAGAAGAAGTACACAGAGATGAAGAGGGACCTGATGTAGAGTAGGTTGCGGGATTGGGTTTTGTTTGGAGTTACGAAATGTTTATTTGATAGTTGTGTCCATCCAAAAACCTACCTTAACCGGTAGATTACCTAATGAAAAAAATTAGTTACTCTGCTCACATGCGTAGTGCAGTTATTTACATCCCTTATCATTCGCGAGAAAAATGACATCTCAAGCTCAAATCGTACCAACTCCATCGTACATCAGAATAGATGAACAGTTCTTTCCCTTATGTCTCCTGCTCCTTTACTTGAATAAATTAATCAATCAGATTAACGACCAAGGTAGATTTTCGATGAACGCAAATAATACTACATTCTATTCCCGTCCCATCACCGAAAACTCTAACAGCCTACAACACAATCAACCGTCCTACCGTACAACCGTACAAATAAACTCTACCTACTTCCTACCTCCCTTCATTCCGTCCGACATGTCTATTATTTTCTTCCCCCACCTTATTTACCCAATGTTCTTCCTTCTATCGGGGTATTTCACTCTTTTCAGATTTTCAATCTTCCATTATCACCCACTATGCCCAGCTTCCATTTCTCCTGTATTTTTTTCAATTTTTCCTGACAACTTTCTTTCCACACCTGAAGTGCCTAGATCTTCCTCGTTTTCCTTTTCCTTCTCTATTTCACTTTGTCCCACAACTTCAATGCATCCAAGAAGATAAGGAATTCAGAAATTCAAACAGCTTGGGTTTAAAAAGAGACGTTTCTGGCGTGATATGGTGGAATAGCATGATTAATTAAAATTAGCAATTTTCCACAAAAATAAAATTTATTAATACGACCGGTTTCAATGCAACTACATCATCTTCTGGTGGAAAACCAGAAGATGATGTAGTTGCAATTGAAACCGGTCGTATTATTGAATTTTATTTTTGTGGAAAATTGCTAATTTTAATTAAACTTGGGTTTAGCCGAGGATATCTAGGTAAGCAGTCGCCAACCATTGACTCATATATTGAATCCAGCGTACGGCGAAGGTGAATTAAAAAAAAAAACGAGAAAAAACATTAAAAATTATAATCATGAAAGTGTTCATTCTATTCACACTGTTTGATCGTAACAAAATCATTAAAACATTTTCAACTGTAACAAAATTATTTACGTGTTATTTCTGAAATCTAATTGGTTAAAATTTCTACGCGAACCACTCCATATTCTCGTGGGACAACCAATCGGCGACACCTCCTCCATGGGAATTATCAGAAATTTGATCCGAGACCCCCTTGTCGAACGCTGGCCTCACTGGGCTCAGACTAGGAGGAGATGATTTGACGCGTGTTTAAAATAATTATGTGATATTTCGACCCTCCAAATCATCTGCGGTTCCGCTCCGAAAACTGGATCGAACTCAATGCATTGGCGCGCTATCCAGGAGCAGCGCACCTCCGGAGTTGTTTACGGACGCCGATGGAACACATCGTCGGCCACTCGCCCAGCTACCCTCCCGCGCATTCCTCTGCCAGCCTGGCGGAGGAAGAGGCGAGGCAGCGGCGCGCGCCCGAAGCGACGCAACCTGTTCGCGCCACTGTCCCTCCATCCACACACACCCCCCCCCCTCACGTCCCTCCGGATGCGACAACCAGAGCAAGGAAACCAAGAGCGCGAGAAAATATAATCGTTGGAAAAACGGACCGTGGAAGATTTGCTGCGCCGCCGTTTGCCAATTAATCCATCCTTTTTTTTTTCAATTAATGCCGAGCGTCGTCGGGCGGGGTCTCAGAAATTAGTAAGCGCGGGACGCGGAGTGATTGCCGGAGGGAAGGGGAGGGGGGGGGGGTGCGCGCGCGGAGCAGAACTGGGATGCTCGCGGAATTTTAAAGCGCTCAGCTAACATACCCGAACGTGCTCCTTGTATCTTTCACCCTGATCTGGAATATTGACAGAGGCGACAGATGCACATCCGCTAATTAATACCCCTTTTTTTCCACTGTCTCCAGCGACCAGTTTAATAAGGCCACAAGTCAGTTTACAAATCCTTGTAATTTGCCCATATGGAGTCCGCCTCCGATAATTAATGGCACGCCACTTGTTAACTGCTTCCATTACACCGTTTGCGAACTTGACCGTTTAATATTAAGTTTAAGACTATTTTCACGGAAATAGTAAATCAGTGTAAAGGTTGGAGAAACGGTTCCTATTTCGCAGGTTCATTTCGAGTAGCTTCATGACTTCCTCCAACGTCGGCCATCGCTGAAAATTCAAGTTTTCCCTGCAAATGAATCGACTATTTGAAACGGGTTATTTAATCTGATTTGCATCTTAACGAACGGCAGTCTAAATGCCACAAAAACGAAAAAGCTGTACTTCTGAGTTAAGGAAGTTCAAAAAGAGATTTTTCAGGATTAGCATACCAATGGCAAGATTTTATTTTAAATATTGCGCAATGTTGATTGTGAGATTTTGAGTAAATTAATTTCGCGAGTCTCGAGAAATGATGAGAAAACCCGATTCGGATTAGATTTGAGCCAAATCCTATTCCCTGCAATTCTCCGTATATTTTTGTGGATGAGCATTTGGAAACTTTACAATAGTTCCAAAGGATTTCCTTCACCACTGACTAATACGCTCAAGAAACAGTGCTCATCTAATACCCATTCTTGGGCGGGGAGAATGCTATGAAAACGAAGATCATTGACGTCCACTATTTGACATTTTCAGCATTAAACCGAAAAAATACTTAAAGTAAGAGCATAAAAATGACATATAGCCATACTGAAAACCAAATATATAGTATTTCAATATAACACAAAATATGGGAAAGTATGATAATTCACTGCGTTTGGACATATTAAAAACGCTGATTGAGTCGGAATCATTGAGTAAATGTTCCAAAATGAACTGACACATTCTAAAGTTTCACTGAAGTCGTGGAAGAATTCTAGAATTCGACACAGCAATGCAAGGCATGAAACGATATAATTCACACTTTTCGCAATTAAAAATGAAACGACTCCTTTCTCGCCTCCAACGAGAATCCTGACCGCAGGGGTAAGAAGAAACCAGAGCCGTTCAAGCTGAAGATCCGGACTTCGGAACGGGGAAGGCCGTTGAGGACGAGACTGAGCGGAGGACACGCGATAGCGGCTGCTGAAGGACGTTGGGTAACCCTCACACGAGGCGAATTGGTCATGAACGGAATACCCGAGGAGTGACCATTCCGTTACGGCGCGCAGAGCGAGTCCATACGGGGACGAAATCCCCCGGAGAAAGAAGCGCCATCGGCTGGATTTAGTTTTTTTTTGTTTTGTCCTTTTCCTTTGGCCTTGCGCGGACGTGGGACGCTTACCTTCGGGACACGAAAAAAGGGCGCCCGACGTTAGGGGCACGTCTCGCCACAATTGTCGAACAATGGTTTCGGATTGCCCCGGACCCAGAACTGTAACAATGGAAGATTCGTATCGTCGAAATGCGATGGATTGCATACCCACTACGTGATCCAGAGGATGAAATGCCGTATTTGGACAAAAAGAAACGAGTCGCCCGAACATCCCGAAGATAAGCATCAAAGGGCCGCGAGGCCCTTTAACCTATTATAGGTGGTCCGGCGTCCAGTGCTGGAACGTATCGTAGATCTACATGGTGGCCTGGAAGCCACAGCCAAAATGCTTGGTATTCCACGCCAGGCATCCAAAACCTAAATTAAGTATTGCTTAACTGTTATTTATCAATTCATTCGTTACGTAATTCAAGTAATCGAAATAATGTTTACAAGTTATAGTTACTACGGTATTTCTGTGTAAAGTATTTCAACACGCTTGCGAGAGGAGCTGATAGTAAGTAATAGTAACAATAAAATAAGGATTAGATAACAAATGAGCACATATTAGGCTACTTTGTAGAGAAACTTTTTTTCCCTAGCGCGTCAGAATAACTTAACCGGACCACGCTTGGAAAGAAATATCTATTCCAAGTAGATAAACAGCAAATTTGAGGAACAAATTAGGGCAAGTTAAACAGCTCACCTATTTTAGAAGGGTTTTGGATGAAGGCAGGACGAATGGTGGGGACAAAAGAAGAATTTCGTTAGGTATAGAAACGTTAAACAAAGAGGTGGGAGTTGGTGACGGGCACCTTAAGTAATGATGCACGAAAATACTAGTGCAAATTGCAATAAAGAGCGTAGTATGACATATTTCAGGGACTTGGTCGCTGAGGGAGGAGGAGGATAAGCATGAATTGGAAAACCTTGAGATGTGGCTGTGGAGAAGAGTGGAAAAATGGAAAAGGACAAACGAAGTTCTGAGCATAGTAGGAAAAGAGTGAAGGATCGTTTGGAGACGAAGGCAGGATAGTGGTTATGGAAGATACGCCATGTATTCAATCCTGTTGTACTGAGACGCAATAGGATACTGAAACGGCAAAGAATGGGAGAATTTTGTGAAAGCGAGGTAGAGGGAGGTAGAACGTACGTTGTGCTAAATAATATGTAGCTGAATTATATGCAACGGGATTAAAAGACATTTTGCATCATAGATATTAGTAAAAGCTTAGGGGTAAATTATTGTTTTTCCCAGTGTCCATCAAAAACCTACCCTAAGCCGGTAGGCTGTCAACAAAAATTTTTTTTTAAATTCAAGTAGCCTTGTTTATGATAATTTTTATGTTTACCTATTTTTTTGGGTTATCTAACCCTAATTTTTTTCCTGTTCTCATTAGCAACTCGTCTCGAAAGCGTAGTGCAATTATTCGCAATCCTTATCATTCGCAAGAAAAATGTCATCTTAAATCTGTCGATTTATCTGCTATTTATATATTATTTTGTTTATATATTTATACATATTTTTATTTATATATTTTTATTGATATATTTAAAATATTTAGCTGATCTATCTAAATATTATTTTCATAGTCTCTCCTACTGTGGTTTGACGGGGCTAGCAATTCACATTTAAAATCATCTCCAAAGGAACCTTCAAATAATTAAAAGAGATTTAATCGCCTTTTAAAGTTCGCCTAAGATGTTAATTCAAACATAGCTTCGTGGATATCCCATGTGCCGGCAGCATACATGCATTCTACATATGCGGGCGGATAAAGAGACCACTACGCAATAGAAGAGCCAACTAGGTGGCCCATGCTACGAGTATCTTGGAAAAGTGTAGCGGTTCCCTTCGGTTCATTCAACTTTGCCGTGGAGCAAATAATGAACGCTGCAGGAGGATGAACCTCTCGCTCTCTCATGCACCGTCCAATCTAGATGTGCCGGGTGGTCGTGAGACTGCAATTCAGCTTGCGTTTTCACGTACGTAAAGTACGAGGTTGCGGAATTTCACCGACGAAATAGCTTTGGCCACATCGGGGGACGCCGCGTGTTTCTCATTTTTTTCAGCCGAGTGGCATCAAAGGTATGCCTTCCTTAAATTTCAACGAATGGAATAATTTCCGTTTATATGTTTCTCCTTGTTTCTTGGATCGATCAATAATGTTGAATAATTGAAAAAACTCCAATGACCGTAAACACTTAACCATTCGAAACAGGGTACAATTGGAATTAGTTGGCAAACGCCACAAGTCAAAGGGTGGGGTAAAGGGTAAATAAAAAGGACATGGAAGGTGTATTTACCCTTTACCACATCCTTTGGCTTGTGGCGTTTGCCAACTAATTCCAATTGTACCCTGTTTCGAAAGGTTGACTGTTTACGTCTATTGGAGTTTTTTTTCAATTATTCAATACTAATAGCCGTAAGAGCTCAATTTAATTTATTATCGATCAATAATGCTAATTAAAGTAGTAAATTAATAATTTTTACATTTTAGCCGAGATTATAAGATTCAGTATATGTATATAAGGTCCGCCAGAATTTCACAATACTTGGCAGTAATAATTTCCTAATTTAAGCAAGTTAAAACTACACAAATGAAAAGAAAGAGAACTCCGTCGAAAAATTATCAAGTAGGAGGCCAACAAAATGCTCATCAAACCGTAACCAAGAGATAGTGACTGATTATTATGATAACTTATTAATTATAACCAATTAAAGGATGAATGAAGCCTAAGTTCAGGCTGACGGAACGGGGCCTTCATTTCGTCACATTCCTCATAATAGTATTCGTTTGGTGAATTTACGTAAAATAAAGATGCATATTTTGCGAATAATCCTCCTTCACCAGGCCTCGAAGCCTTTTAAGGGAGGTCGCAATGTCTGCCCAAAATGAAATCTAAGAGGGTAATTAAAATAATCAGCGGATATTTTTTAAAATTGAAACAACAAACGGATGAAACATTGGGGAAATGATAATTCGTATAATAGCCTGTGACATCATCCGCTGAGCGTGCTAAAAGACGCTTACACTACCAAGGAAATGCGAGGTCCGAGGAATAGTTGATTAAGTAGAATGTAAATCAATTTGACATTAGTTCCTACACTGTTGAGAAAATGGATAACGCCGATTTTCATAAAAAGAGATGCTTCAGGCGTGATATGGTGGAATAAATACCATGATTAATTAAAATTGCCAATTTTCCACAAAATATTATTATTATTATTATTAATGCTATTTATATTATTATTATTTTGTGGAAAATTGCCAATTTTAATTAATGTCGATTTTCATATTCCGCAGCCAAAAAGGTTTTTTTTCCCATACCCTCGTCCTGAACTACACAAAATGTATGGAAGTTTCCAAACCCTTCTCGAGTAAATTCCAACAATTATTCCCCATAAATTTTTAAATTTCATAATCATAAGGGGTTAGATTGACAAAACGGATACTACACTTCACTGAACGACTTCAAAGAACTGCGGGAGATGCCGCGATGGTAACTTTTAACTGAGAAATCCGTTAATATGCATTAAATTAGCGAATAATTTTTACCCATTGAACATGTTGCATTTCAATGAATGACATTCATATTTCATGTAGCCGTAAAAACTACATTAATTTCATCTATTCGAAAATATTTGTACGATAATAAAACATATTTCTTCCTGAACAGTAATATGACATCCAACACTGAGCTGCGGTTCCGCTTGAATTTTACCTCCAGTTATGTTATTTGGCTAAGTTTAAGCTAGGGTTCACGATTAAAAGATAACATAATTTTCATACTATTGCCGAAAACTGGAAAGGAGACGGGGAACCACGGTCCAACGTACCATCCAGACATGCTCGGATTGAGAAATAAGATAAAGAATCTTAGCTTCTAGAACTACTCTGAATTCTTATACATGAAAGGTTAGTGGACACAGAGGATAGGGTAAGGTATTCAAGGAAGACGCTGAGTAGCTATTTAGTCAGCCAAAGGATTGAAGCGATGGCTTAACGTATTTAACGATATATTCGAGTTTAAAACGAATGCAATGAAAGCACAAGCAGTGAGATTAACAACTAGTTTGAAACAATGAAGGGGCAACACATGCAGAATTGGAAAAAGTTAAGTACTTGGCCTATAATTTCAACAAAAATAGGTACAGAAGCAAGGAATATTCTAGGAGAGACTACTAGGAGATACTAAATGGAGATGCTAAGAAATTAATCGCACTTGCAGAAGAAGCGTGAACAAACAAAGGGAACAGAGCAGAACAAAAAATCTAAATAAAATAGTAAAGAATTTTAGGCGAGTCTCGGCATTGAACGGCTACAAAACTGGGAATCCAAAGAGTGAGTGATTGGGGGTAGTAGAGAGCAAGTAGGCTTTTGAGTCGTGTTTGAAGAAGGATGGAAATAATAGGCTGGATGGAGACGGGGGGACGAGCGAGCAAGTGCTAAATAGTTAGGTGAACGAGAATATGGTGTTGGGAGAAAAAACAAAGCGAAAGGAGAAAATATTGAGTGGTTGCCGGACATAATTGAGGGGAGAATGCTAGGAAAGCGTGGGTAAGGAAGGAAGAGAAGAGGTACGTGTATTTTAAACGGAGTGAAGGGTAGCAATTATAACGTTCGACGTTTTTTTGTAAAACCCCAGACGAGTTTCGGAAGTTTACAAGGATGTGGAGCAGTTTTCAAAGACGGTCCGCAACCTACTTCTTCACGGTGAGCTACCAATAAGAATAGCATTTTGGAAATCCTATTTCTTGGTAACGTCAACATGTTGAGAATTAAAATGATTCCCTTTGACCAAAGTAGCCTTTTTTTTACGTACTCAGCAGTCCGGAATATGAGAGATGTTCATGAAAGCTTTTTCTCTTTCTGAGAAATAATATTTTCATTTCGTGAGTGGCATTTTTCGCAAAGAATTCTTTAGAATCAACCGATTCTGGACACCAGGAGCGATTTCCTTGGGGAGGAACGATCAATACAGGCATTCTGCTCTGAGCACGAAACAAAGCTCGCGTTCAACGATACATTCTTGTCACGTAGACTTCCGTGAGCCTTCCCCCTCCAAAAAAAAAAGCAACGGCCGAAAAATATGTATTATATTAACATGGAAAGATTGCTGGAGCCGGCGAACAGAATGAATAAACATACATAATATAAAACAAACATTAGGGAGTACTTGGTAAAGAGATGATGAGATTTGTCAAAATAGCATGGTACACCGGTGCACTTCGGTAGTTTGCCTGCGCCGGAAACGAGTATTTAAGTCCCTTAAGACTTTCCATAGGGACGTACATGGAGACTGAAGAAGAGAAAATTGTGTTAGCTGGATGGAAATAAAAACAAAAACATGATTAGGTATGGTTGAGCAAGATAGTTTAATATTAAGAATCCAAAATAAGCTTCATGGGCTAATATTGATGCATATTAGCCCATGAAGTTAGTTGTTGCTAGTTGTTAGTTGTGGTTAGTTATTAGTTAGTTGAGCCAGTTCAAAGTTAGATGTTCGATTACTAAGTAAGAGGTTATCAGAGCAGGAGGAAAGGCTATTTTAAACTACTGTAAAGAGAGATAGAAGCATAGATAGAAGATAGGTTGGGGCAGAGGGTGTTTTCCAAAGTCATGTGTCGGTAAGAAGAAAGAGGAAATTACAAGAAATAAGTACAAATTAAGTTCAAAATACGATAACGCATAAGTATATTTTTCTGCAAACCTTTAACACGAATAAATAGAGGATGTGGAGCTATTGGCTGTTGAACGGAATTGGAGTTCTTCTGCATTTTTTTATTGGCTATAGGATTTTCTTCTTTCCTTGTGACAACTTGTTTAACACGAATAGGCAAATGTTTTAATTGCTTTCAATAATCATTAATAAAATGACAAAAAGATTAATTCATCTAAAAATAAAAATACCATATTCTCAACCCTTTAGCTCAATGAAGTGTACTTAATAAATTCCAATAATGTGCAGGAGGAAGGAAGTTAATTTTAAACTATATAATGACTATTAACTTCTAAGAGCAATATGCAATCACTATCATCTTTCCAAAACATCAGTGAAAAAATAAAAGAACATTTTAAAATTCGATATAATACTATATAAATTTAATGGAATGTGACATTCTACAACGCAAGAGTAAAATTCTCTTGTGGCAACCTTCTTGAGATTTTGAGCCTAACCGATTTGTCTTCTATACAAAACACGCCCATCGTCATATGGGATCAATAGTTTGTATAAGTGATAAAATCGTGCTTGAGTAATAGACTGCATTACGGTCAGTCGGGAGGGAGCCCTTTGTTTCCGAGCGACCATCATTCAACCTTGGGCCCCCCAAAAGTCACTTTTTTATCGCGGCGTTCGACACTGCGCATCCCAGAGGTTGTATTCAGTTTGAGGATGGACAAAATGGAAAACGAAAAAGCCAACAGCCGCACGAGGTCAACAGTGAGACGGAACTGACCGGTTTCTTTTTCCAGAAGACGGCGAGAGTGGTCGGGACTTGTTTCAAGATGAGGGAATAAAGGCAAAAGATGGGAGTGACAGAAGGGAGTGGGCCATCTTCATGTCGGAGATGGGCCGAGTTGACGGAATCCGAGAGGCAATGAAAGGGAAAGAAGATTTTTTTTCTCTCCTCTATGCGAAGGTACAATCTGTTCTTGAAACGCTTCGTGAATCGTATCACTATGAGCGCACGATGGATTGGGTCACTTTCATATAAAAACACAACAGTTATCAAGCCCAAGTTTAATTAAATAGGCAAGAGCACACCTCCCTACAACTAGTACTAATCCTATTGTCGTTTTGAATCCACACATATGGGTAAGGTGGCCAACTTCTTTCCCTGTGGTGTCCCAGAGAGACATGGTACCGGAGAAACAACACAGTTGGGTGAAGCTGATGGTGCCTAGGGGCATCCCATACTGCAGAAAAAGACCATCAGGGTAATAACCCACTCGTCACCTGTAGCACACTGCAGACGAATTTTCATCAAATGTAAAATGTTAATAATTTACATTATGCATATTTTCAAAATTCTCTTCCATGTAAAAAAATAGCCTTCATGCATTTCCAACAAGGTGTGAAACTCATGATTAAAACACATTAAAAATATCTCTTATCGGTTAATCAATGTAGGTTAACTGAATCTCAACAATCCTGTTCAAATGAGGAAATTAAATTATTTGATATTCACCGGCAACTGCAAGAATAGTTAGCTTCGCCAAATTTAGATCAGTGATGTAATCATGACTAACATCTAAAGCTTTATATTTGGTAGATGAATCATATCTTTCAAACTGTTTCTGATCTTGTCTTCATTTCCTTGGTAAGGTCCATTGTACTTTATATGCTTAAATAAATATTATTATTAATATCATCCCCAGGAATCGAACCCGGTCCGTATCCCAGCGTTCTAATCATTGGTTTACCACATCCCCTCACTTTCATATATGAACAAAAATAATTGTATAACATTTTATCTTCCAAGGAAAGCTGAAAATTATAACAAATATAATACTAATCGGATTAATTTAGAGACCGCAACGCTTCCTGCAGTACTTTAGTACTCGGCATACAAAATGTGCACGAAAGTAGTGTCGTTCACATGCCATACTAATTTTGAATTTTATTAAAGCCAAAAATATTTCACAAGATTGAAGTAATGGGCCCAATGACCCCCAACCTCCAATGAATCCGCCACTGGTGAAAGGTCATTCTTGATCTCAGTGAAAAACAGCCCAGTGGCCAAATCCAGTAAGTTAGCTAGCGTCTACCAGATCCACGAATGTGTCACACATTAACTTTTGTCGACTCCTAACTCAATCAAAACCCCTCAAACTAATGTTTTTGCACAGATCCTCTTCGGTATCCGGCCCACAAGGTTCATGAAGTTCCAAGAAACTGCGGGAGATGCCGCGACAGTAATTGTTGCACCTTTCATGAAGTTGTTAACCTTCGCGTCCCCCAACTTATGTGAATATATAATCACAGGAAAATTTTTGAACGCAGCTAACTTTCTAACGCATTACGAAAATAAATTAACAGAAGCTTGAGACTTAAATATTCGGCGTAGTGACTAAGAGAAAATCCAATCATGACATCAACATCGGTGTGAAATTTCAGTGGTAATTCTTGCTTCCGTGGACTTCTCACATGACAACACGACTGGAAAAAACAGAAAGTACACGTGGTAGAAAGAATTCTTAATATCGCCCAATGAAAAGGGAACGCAAGAAAATGTTTTTCATTTTCGTTTAGTACCTCTGAATGTTAAACAGAGTTTCGAGGTTCTAAGTTCCTTAGAAGACCACCTCATGTGGCAATTTTTAAGGTCCATTTAAAACCTAACTCCAACTGATAACCTACTCCCATCATCACTAAGTATATTTTTATGGACGTTTTGATTTATTTCGTGCATTATTTACATCGATTTAGAAGCCATATTGTGATGAAATGACTGGACATGTTTCCCGATAACACAATTCATCGAAACAATTAGTAATATACGCGCAGTTGAATTTGTTTTAGCACTCCCTTTCATGTTCGAGTGTTGTCTCAAACAGCAATTTCCCTCGCGCTCAGGGCGTGAAAATGTTTGCAGATGCGAGAGGCCAGGTTAAAGTTTACGGAGATGAGGTAAACACTAGAAATCCTAGCGGTCACGTGAATGGGATCGGCGCCGGACGCATCTCGTACGCCTACCTCTTCGTGAGATCCCGTTGCCTGCGAGGGAACTTCCATTAACACCACCCGCGGTGAAGAGAACGACTTCGCACCACAACTCCAAATGGACGATATTTTAGCGGGAGGTTCAACGTGCAATTATCCTTATTATCATTTGATGCTTACTTTACAAATCACCTCTAATGAATTTGAAAAAAATGCAGCTTACATCGAGTCAGCATAGTACGACAGATATTAACGACTGCATCGCAGGAATCAACAAGAGTTTAAAGACCGTTTTATCGAGAGCGATATTAATTCCTTTTTATAATTATTGCCTTACTAAACCATCGAATGCACCAGTTATTTCGTTTAAACCCCAGCCACAAATCATACTTTAACATGAAAAACCTCCGAGATGTGCAGAATTCTTAGTCATTTCAGCTGTAAACACACATGAACTCTATGAAAAAATTCAGCTCGAATAACTTTTTTAACTCCAAAAATGCAATTCACTATTTATTATTAGGTAATCTACCGGTTAAGGTAGGGTTTTGGATGGACACAACTATCAAATAAACATTTTGTAACTCCAAACAAAACCCAATCCCGCAACCTACTCTACATCAGGTCCCTCTTCATCTCTGTGTACTTCTTTCCTCCCTTCATCCCGTCCAGTATCCCTATCCTGTTCCTGCCCTTTCCTCGCTTGCCCAACATTCTCCCTTCTATTACCTTCTTCAACATCCCACTATTGCCGATCAATACGCCTTTCATCCATTTTTCCTGCCTCCATAGGATTTCTCTCAACAAACCCCTCTCCTCACCCACCATCTCCAGTACTTCCTCATTTGTTTTCCTTTCGGTCCATTTCACCTTCTCCATTCTTCTCCACACCCACATTTCAAAAGCCAATTCACTAATTATAAAAATAAATTCGAAATGCACGTGCGATTTAAAACTTGATTTCTTTTAAGTGTTTCCTTATCTACCTTTCATACTGAAATCATTCGTTAACTTCAATGTTTAAGGCTTCTCACCAAGAGGGCCCGGGTTCGAATCCTAGAGACGGCTGATTTTTTCGGTGGTATCCCTATCCGTACCTGAGATGCTTTGTGGAGAGCACTTTAAGCGAGTACGCCGTCCCTCGGATGGGACGTTAAGCTGTTGGACCCCTTGGTGCCTCTCGTTAAGAGTAGGCTAATAGCGACGCCGGGTTTCTCTCCACCCTTACCTATTTCCCATCCATCCCTAATTGCGCAAATGACCTTGGCTGTCGGTCGCCTCCTCTAAGCTTCTAATACTGTTTCATTACTTTACCATCCCTACAGAATTCTCTAGTAATTACTAGTACAAGGTAAACTTTGTGAATCTAATTTCAAGAAACTGTAACAGTAACTTTAACGGAGTCACCCGCTATGTGTGCATTATAATGCAACGATTTCAGAGAGTAAAAATCATTCGCCTTGACCGGGATTCGAACCCGGATCCCTCGATATCCGGCCGAGTGCTTTAACCAATTAAGCTACCGAGACGTCCTCTTACACTCTGAAATTTTGGGGGCTGCCTTGACCGGGATTCGAACCCGGATCCCTCGATATCCGGCCGAGTGCTTTAACCAATTAAGCTACCGAGACGTCCTCTTACATTCTGAAATTTTGGGGGCTTAGTGTTAAGCCTAAGTGTTTGAAATTGGCTTTATTAACATCGTGGACTGTGGCGCGTCGCGCACGACTACGAATGCCTGTGACATTGTATGTACGGTATTTCGTCATAACATCTTGCTCCTTTAAAGCCCCCAAAATTTCAGAGTGTAAGAGGACGTCTCGGTAGCTTAATTGGTTAAAGCACTCGGCCGGATATCGAGGGATCCGGGTTCGAATCCCGGTCAAGGCGAATGATTTTTACTCTCTGAAATCGTTGCATTTGTGAATCTATTTAATTTATTTCACAAAAAAACCGTTGCCTTGCTTTTTTTTAATGTTCCATTATACATGCACTAGGCCATCAACATGGTATTAAAAAAGAGCACACCAGACTGGACTCGAAATTTACATCATTTAAGGTCTTTGGGTAGCGATTTGGGTAGTCTTTGGGTGCAACAGCCAACTCATCAACAATTAATTAAACATTGTTCCTTGGAAAACGAGTCGAAAAGCTTTTCTTAAAATTAGGTCTCTTTTGGGTCGTGAGTTTTACAGCCACAAGTTATTGTTTCAGCAGAAAATTCAACGTAAGTTACCATAAATGAAAAAGAAAAACTTTGTTTCAATCCACCACTTTAAAGTTGTGGATTGAAACAAAGTTTTTCTTTTTCATTTATTAAAATGAACTTCCACAAAGTTGAGGCTTAAACTATGGAATTAAGTAAGTTACCATTATGGGAATCAGTGCAAGTGACATTTCATCTACTACCACCAATTAGAACTAAATTAGCATCACGCAACATGGAAATTCAATGCTTCTTTTAGATACATAATAATTTAGCAATAAAATCCATCATGAAAAAGATTTTGCCCTATTGATGTAGTCACAAATACATTTTTCAAAACTTATTAGCGCACCCGAACAAACGTTTCATTTTGAAGGTACACAATTACGAATTACGCATTTGTTAGACCATTTATCGATGAGAAGGAAAAATATGCGATTAGAGAGATGATGAAATAAAATGCAGGTAAAACAGAAGTTTCCTAATGCAGAAATAATGAAATACTCATAAATACACGGCCACCCAGCGAACATCTTTGCACACTTAGGATTTACAAAACATCATTTGTATTTGACCGGTAAAATAAATAAACCCCAGGCAATTAAGGTCCATGGCATGATCATACATCAAAACTTGTCATTCCAATTGGACTTCCGAATTCGTCGAGCATCCGTTTCCAATTAATCCCAAGGAAAACGCTAAAGCAGTATATTTCAAATCTCACTGAACTGTCTGCATAATATGAAACGGAAATCAGTTCATTTAAACTTTTGATGTAATCATATTAGACGGTAGCAGCCGGAAATATCTTAAACACACAATACAGCGTCTAAGTATCAACTGTTCATTTTACCTAGAGTCTGCTCAACTACTCTGGTCAATGGATGTTTTTTTCTTTCTCATGTGCCCTACGTATTGCCAACAGAAGCCTTCTTAGCTTTCGTCGAGGCAAACGAGACTCAATTTGGCAACGTGGCGGCGTGGACTGCGGATCAACTCTTATTAGTTTGCGAATCCCATTAAATCTTAATGCAAGGGAAACTTGTGCAGTAAAGGAAATCGTGAAGTTGGCTTGTCCCGAGGGACTTGAGGAAACAATAGAATTGGAAGATAATTCATTGTAATGTGGGAAATATGCACCAAGAACTCAATCCCATGCACCACGAAAGGAAGGCAGTGAAGTTTGCGTTGGGATTAGCGATTCCTTCCCTTAACGAACGTCTGCATAGTGGGAATGCGTTACCTCGCCTGAATGCCCTCGCATGCTTATGAAGCTATTGAAAGTATAATCAACGATAATATACTTATAAGATTATTAAATCTAGGTGCCATGGAATGTTTGATTTATTATTGTAAATTTACAACATTCCTCAACACATAGCGATTCTCATTATGATCAAGCCAATGAGAAGAGTAGGGACTCTTTGCTAAAGAGATGAATTAAAAAAAAACTCTCCGGGTCTCAGCAAGAATAATTACCTTAATTTATGTAATTTATTTAAATTTAAACACATTATAGTGTCCTAAGTCCAATTTCTGACATAATGTTCCATGATACCATTGTTCCGACATGGCATATATCATTCTTTTGACATCACCTCGGAAGGATAGAGGTTGGTAGTTTTAAGACGAATTCTTGAATAACAAAATTAAAGTTTCAAACTAAGTGGAAATTTTCAAGTTTTCAGTCGTGGATGTTTTCTTGGAAACCCATTTGACTTCACTAATAAATAATCTCTTGTATTTTTCGAGTGGGAATAACATGTTTCAAAATAGGAACCCAGATCGGTGCAATAAAAGTATCAAGAATCCGATGAGGAAGGCGATGTTCCCGAGTGTTGGATAACGAGTGAGACAACAACCCCGTGCCAAGAAGAGAGCGGAGACAACATACCAAATTTGATCCATCAAATCGATTCAATTAAAACGAAAGGACTTTATTTATAAACCAGTCCACCTTCCTTCTTATTTTAATGACTCAATCGATCATGTCGTCCATTTAGTCACGAACCAATGACGTCGTACGCAGATGCACGCATCCATCTCTCTAAATCAGCAATCAGCGGCGATATCGACTCCGCCTTCCATGAAATACTCGTGGCTTCGTATCCATGCCCTTACCGTCACGCATGCCGCTGGCAGAGATACTCATTAAGGCCACATAAATCCCAACTCTCAACTCAGCAAGTGATAAGTTCGAGGCAAAAAAAAACACTCGACGTCTTCGGGGAAAAGAAAACATTCTTCTTCTCACAACTGGCAACAAAAAAATCCCCGTTGATGATCTGCAAGGTCAATGAAACGCTCGATCATTTTCCTGGGATTCGTACTTCTGCACAGTGCAAAACAATGGCATTGAGACAAATAATTGGACGGTTTGATTTTGGAATCTCCATCCCGACAGCTCAATGGAGGAAAGCGTGTACATATAAACGTAGGCGAGTTTCACAAGCTCATGAAAATAAAAACAATCGAGGACGCTACACAATCAAGGGCGGTCATTACTGCGAAGGAATTAGCGTCTTCACAATGTGTGTCCTGATCATCATGTTTGTCCCTCCCGGCCGAAGAAAACTCTGTTGCGGATCACGATTCCGGCCGAAGTTAGAACAATTGTTGAGTGGGTTAGAAGGGAGAGTGATGGAAGGAGAGGGTTCGGGGCGGCGAAAGAAACAGTTGAGAAGGCGTAAGGAATTATAGTATGAGAAGGGGGTGACGGAGGCGTCGCGCGGGGTCGGAGGGGAGCCGTGGGGGTGTTTTCCCACGTCTCCCCACTCTTTCGAGGTCAGCGATCGTGGGAATGGATGAAACGAGGCGAGGGATTGAGGATGAGAACGGAATGATGAGGGAGGTGCAGGAGTCGTTTTGGAACTTCGCTTATCAAAGGGGAGAGGTGGGGAGGGGAAGGCGTGACTCGGCGAATAATCTTTTCCCTTCGCGAGGGAATCCGGCCGTTTCAACGCAGTCAGAATTGACGCGCATCGTTCAAATAAACATGTACTTGTATGCCGTAATTGAATTATCGTTGCTACCCTCTCATGAGGTAACATTATCCACAAAGAAGTACGTGCATACAAACATGACCTTCGCGTCCTTCTCTCAGGGGCCCAGAAAACTTCAAAACAAGTATCGTTGTCAATGAATTCGGGAAACTTAACACTTCCATTAATTTATTTTAGAGCACTTTAACCTTATCTACTTCTTCCGCCTTCCTCACAGCGACAAATATTATCATTCATATCAGAAATCTGAGGAATAGAAGATTTTCTGCAATTTTTCAGGATATTATTTTTATAAAAATGATTTTATCTGTAATATTTACTTTACTCCAATGCCGAACCATTGGTAACTCGTGAAAAAAATACAAATAATTTCGCAGTTATCAAATAGTGCCTGAAATGCCAATTTAAGCAATTTATTTAAAACAAAAATATTTTGATGACAAAAAATTAGCCTTAAAACTCACTTAAGGAACAAAGTTTTGGCTGGGTATGTGTACCGTCTACCTGGATATATCTACTTCAAATATAGCTTTCAATTTATCAATTTGTAACATTTACTTTACTCCAATGCCGAACAATTGGTAACTCGTGTCATTATTGATGTTAGTGCTCAAAGTGGATTAAAAAAACGTTAAAAACTTTGTCTATTTCTTCTGTTAATGGAATTGTCAATACTGTCGTCATTATAGCTACTTGATATCCTCGTAAATCGCTCCAAAATCCACCGAAACATTATGCGCAGTTCCTTTCGTAAAGTCTCAACATCCTTTATACCGCAAGATGTATTTATACCACGGCGTATTTTTGAGGAAGAGTATTCTTTTGTTCAAAAATGTTACTAACTCAGCCTGAAATGAGATTATTTATAGGAAAAAAACATAACAATACTCACCACCTTGAGCCTCTACCTCCGAAAAAAAGTCAATTGCATATTTTTCGTGCCACATCTGATTTTCGCAACACCCTCGATGTTTGAACAGTTAGTGACTCACAGTACATGACCAATGGAATAAAAGCTCTCCAATCAAATGAATTTATGAGAGAAAGAAAAGTCATGAGTCCCAAAATCAAACACACCACGAAAGTGATTAGAGATCACGTATTTTGCCGTACAACAATTTCATTTGCTCTGAGGTGGTAAATGTGTGGGCACTATCAATGTGCAAATGCGACAAACATTTTGCCCCTTGCAGTAGTGGTTCGGTAGTCCACGCTTCGGCATGAAGGCAACGTTGCGAAAATAGAGTTCAACAATGCCAAAGAAACTCGTCCGACGGCATCGTGCGGTGAATTCTTGCGAATGATTTTTTCCAATAATTGGATAACTGAATACCGCGCGGGAAACATTATGGACAACTTTTTTAGTCGTTCAAACTGAAATGTTTCCAGCCTCGATTTATAAAGCATTCAAGGTCGATATTAATATCCCTGAAGTGAATGGCAAAAGAAAAATCGATCTGAAGCAACTTTACAGCAATATCACGAGGTAATATAGCCTGAACTATTCGTCTACCTGGAGATTTTTTCTTGGAATTCTCAATTCACTTAGGAACTTTTTTTGTTTCACCAATTACTTAACCTTAAAGCTGATCACATCCTCTTGCCGGTCACGTCATCACGGCCCTAAAGTTAGCGACCACGTTCTTGGAAATGAAAGTGTTGACACTTAATGATCAGCATTACACCATTAAACTTGTAAGGCATACCTATCGATAAGTCGTAAATGAATCACTTCGTAAAATTCCACACTTTTTACTACCCCATCGACGGGTTTCAAGCCACAAAAGTAATTTTCAAGATGTTTTCACGTTTGGAAAATGAAGTTTGGCCGTTAAAACCGGAATATTTGTAATATTAAAAAAGTGATTAATTTACACTACGTACAAACCCCACAATGTCAATTAGAGGACTAATGCCTTTATTTTGATATCTTCCACAAAAAATTCAGAATGTAACAAATCGAATCAAAGGTTTGCAATACCTACAAATTCTTAATTCCTTTGAATCAAACACGCAATTTATTTATCAAATCTTGATAATTGAGACAGTAAAATTACTGTTAATTTTAGAAAAGGTTCAGGGTTCCACTCAATCAACAGATCTGTTTTTTTCGAAATTGCAAGAAATGATGGTGGGAATTTCAAGCTGCAGCTGAATACTTCATCATTCTTTTCTTCATTACAGACCATTCACCCGAGTTTAGAGCGTTGAGACCACCACGTCTTTACTGCCGCAAGATTAAATAAAAAAATAATTTCCGCTCATCAACTCCACTTATGAACATTAAAACTTATTCAGCCACCGAGAACTATTTCACGCCGAGATAGCTGGCTAAAAGTATACATATATGCATTTAATATACTATTCAATTTAACTGTCACAGATAAGAGTTGGCATCTTTCAACGCATATCCACGATATCGCAAGATCGCATCTACTAGAATGGCATGAGCAGCTCGCCATCGACGCTACCGAGGAAGGCGCCACACTCCTGCCGGAACCATTATTCATTAACCTGGGCACGGCGTAGCCACAGACACAACTTCAACATGCACATGCGAGGATATTTAGACCATGGAGTGCAGCAAGCCCTCCTTCCTGGTTACACTGTCATCAAGGAGCCCGTCATAACCCAGAGGAATGTTGTCCCGCAGCAATTCTTTTATTATTAACGACCCGAGCGCACTTGCTTGGACACCGGATAACAGTGACAACAGAGGCATGTGGCGTGGCATCCCTCGAGCGATCACGAACCTTGGGCTTTACGGAAGTTCAAATTTGAGCACCGCTGTTCAATTGAATATCGCGGTGAAAGACTGAGCGAAACATTGTAAGACCATGCACATCAGCCTTTAAAAAAACTTTAATTCCATAGACGAGTTTCATGAAATTGTACTGCAGAAGTAAAGAAAATAATTTATTTTGCAGCGGTCAGACCACATTCGGAATTAATCAACATCTCCGACGGGACCCCAGTACGTAATACTTTCCGCGTATTCCAATTGCGGCCTCACCAGTGTAGAGTAAAACCTCTGCCTTAATTTCTCATTACATTTTCGTAAAGCTCGCCGAATTCATCGACATTTCTTTAAGGTAGTTTAAAAAATCTTCCAAAGGTGCTCCTGCCATGATAATTTTTATGTGAGAGGGACGCCCAAGTATCTTATCAGACCATTAGTCTGTTTTATTGACCATTAGTTAGTTTATCATTATAAAGGTTAAAGGGCTCTCGAGACCAATTGCGACAACATCATAGCTCTGTATCATGCCGCCACAGCAGACCATTCGGATAAGTAGAGAGAAATATCAAATCAAGCAATGAAGCATTAAAATATTCTTTCCTACTTCATTGTGCAATTTTTAATACTGTCAAGTCCGAGGTTTAAGTACCCAAACTCTGTAATCGCAAAAATCTCCCTGTCATCTGCCAATCCTTTTACAAACGATTGGCAGATTGCAGGAAGAAATCTTTGAACACTCTTCTCTGATTTAGCGCGGACGACATAGAAGGTTGATGAAAACGATATCAAGGATGTAAATACTATTTCATGAGGTTAGGTAGTTTAGTTCGTCGACTGTTCGTTCCTTCCGCGGATTCATATTTTAATATCTCCGGGCATCCATAGACAAATGTTGTGAAGCCGTTTGATTCTTTGGATGCCAACATTACCGAAAAGTCACAAAAGCCACACATAAGGATATGGGTCCCTCATTTTGCTCATTCGAACTACACCCGACGCAGGGTTTTGTTCGGAGTGAGCTCCACCCTAAATTTTCAAATCAGGATTCAGGGTGATATCCTTGATCACCAATTATGCAGTATTGCTTCATCACCTTCATATTTTCCTATGTTGGACACGAGTTTTCCAATACAGAAAATTTGATGAATGAATTAGAATGATGCCCAACGACAACTTCGGCAAAATTTATATCGCAACATCGCAGTTCCCAGGAGACGCACTGCATGTCATATTATTCCTTCCGTGTCATAGTTCAACACGAGTGATTGGTACATTTTCTAAAAGTTTAAGTCACGCAGTTTACCATTAAGTTTTCGCTGTCTCCCTTCCAAGACCTTCCAAATATAATGTTATACTTTTTGTTCATTTGTAATGATTCTTTAAGACCGATATTACTCGGTATTCCCGCTACATTTACTTTTCACCTTCACATATCATGTTTTAGCTTACTAATAATGATGCATATCCAATAACGACCTTTTACATTGGAAACTAACTAATGTACATCTGTAATTTAAATCACAACGACGCATTTTCATTCCTTCGCTTTGGGTAATTATATTTGATATTTTATACTTTTTCCGAGACGACATCGGAAATGCTCCCCTGCGAAAAAACATCGCTGTTCCCATTCGATAAATCACAATAGCGCTACCGTAGCCCTGGGCAGACCCCGTCCCCGAAGTCAGCAAACGATAGACCCTAAAGGGTCAGACATTTGCACGTGTGGGTGGGTGGGGGTGGTGACGGGGGTGGGAGGGTAGGGAGGATACACGCTTGGGCAGTAAACCGTGGAGTGGCCGGGGGAAGTCGGGGCAGGAGGATGGACAAAGAGAGGAAGGAGGGGGATGTGTGAGAGAAGGCGATTGAAATGAGTTATCGAGAGAGCGAAGTTGCAGTGAAAACGGGAGGAAAAATTCCGTATAGGAAACCAGGAATCGTGGGCCCTGTTCTTGGTTCTTCAGCTTTGGGGCGAGTGTAGATCTGACTGCCGAAATGATTTAAAAATCACAATGGTGGCAAAGTAGACGTTCTCGATTCGGTGAGAGACTAAGAAGTTATATCAATTCTAAGTGAAGGGCGTCTCACCATTAGCTTAGTTAAATGCCGGCGAAGTTAAATTCAGAGCGTGTACCTTTGGCAAACCCATCGATCCGAAGACGTTTCCTAATGCTTGCGGTCTATTTTCATTTAATTTTCACTTAATTTAACCTCGTATGAGAGGAAAGTATTCATGCCATCTCTAACGGATTTTGCCATTTGGATATTACTGTAGTCAAAGAGTTCCTCTAAGTTTAGAGAAGTACAAAGGAAAAAGTAAAAAAACTAAAAAACTCATTAACTGGTAATATTTCAAATGCAGTAATGAGAACCATTACTTTCACTGCATAATTGTAGTGAAATTAATGGTTCAAAAACAACTACATACATATATACTTTATATCCGTTGACGAAGCATGTGTTTTAGAAGAAGGGGGAAATTAGTAGGGACATTAAAGGAATATTTGCATTAGATAAATTTTATAAAAAGAGGAGGGACCACAAGAACAGATTTAAAGAAAGGCTAGTGAAAACTTTAAAACATAGCATTGAATGACAAGGAAACTTACTTGCTCATGTAAGGGCATAAAAGCAGACTGGAGACTTTGGAGACGTCAGAGTGGAGGATTTAAATATTGAAGTGGACGAAAAGAAAACAAACGTAGAGCGTCACCATTTCATCTACATCTACATAATACCTCACAAGGCGTGTGGCGGGGGGTGTTATGTCACCACCCGTAAAAGGGAAAAAATAACCACATTCAAAACCAATGCATTCATGCAGACCCATACCCAAAGTGGTGCATACATTCATGCAAAATTTCTATTATTTTACACGCACGCAAATACATATCTATGTCCTTTCATCCTACACGCATGTAATCACATATGCTATCATCTAACAAATAATTGCACCTTAGAATGCAGTAAGAAATTTATCCAATATCGTGCAAGCTAAAATTTGATAAGTAGCAAGGCGAAATTCCACTTCCACAAGAACATGCAACATAAAACGCTCTCCTCCCCAAAGACACAGGTGAATAATCTGACCCAATGCTGCGGGTAGAAGGAGGGTTCCCCCACGGAGAGGGACAAGGGATGGAAGGGGAAATTTAAAAAGAAACAAAAGCAGAGCAAACAATACTGTAAAGAACACTACATTATTCGATGGCATTATATTGCGGACACGCGGGAAGGGTTTTGACAACAACACGCAAGAGGTTAGTGAAAGTGCATGCAATTGAGTGGAACTAATTATTCCCTAGACGCTGAGGGTGTCAAGTGGAATTTTTGCTATATAAATAGTCAGGATAGTCGTTTGCGGCTATTCTGATCGCATATCGTTCGACAGAAAAATTACAGAATAAAATTGTAGGTTCCGCAATTTAGCTTTCTAATCTTATTGTAATGGTTTTTCCTATCGTAAGACGATGCAAACAATACATTTACTACATCATAACAAATAATTTATAAATTTATTACAATTTTATTGTATTTATCAATACAATTTATACAATTACTTAATTCAAAATTTAATATTCACCCCACAAATGATTGCCAGCTTCGTTCTGCAAAAACCTCGATACACTCTTGAGTTTATCATTAAAACGTATTTCCAATCTTGCTCCTCTTCGCTGTACTACGCACTATTAGCATATTTTAAATGAGGCATAACTGGAGAAGATTATGATCACTCGCTCTCATACCCTCTCGTCACATTTCCCCAGTGTTCATATAATAAATCTCTATTTTTTAATAATATTCCCCGTTTAATTTCTACCAAAGAGAGAAATATCTTCGCATTTTAATGACTCTGCACTTACTACGCCGGAATTTTCTTTTCAGTAGGCGTTCGGGAAAGAACTACTTTCGTCCAAAAACTCATCAATATACACTTTTTAACTTTCATCCCATTATGTGTCGCACAAAGGCTGTTTTAAATTAATGATTAATGTCATTGCACAACAGTATGATATATAACTTAAAATAAATTAAATCAATTACCAATGAGCAATTACTCTGTCTAGTTAGCTAACGTTAAAGACATGAGGGTAGATTGAGGCAATTTACTAATACCATATTATCCTTAGAACTACGCTTATTTATGTAAAAGACTACGTCAATTTTAGTTTGGGATCAGTTTAATGCAAATATTTGGGATCCTTGGGAGAAATCGTTGATGAAATAGTTAGAGGAGTTCCGGGAAAGTCCGCTAGATCCGTCGAAAGTTGCTACAATAGTTTGACAGGACTTATGTAGGAGTTAGGCTGGGAGTCGCTTGAGATGAGAAGGGAACAAGCGAGAACACATGAATTTCACTGTGGCACAAGGGAATTAGTACGGCCCCACACTATTCGGGTAGGTTACGACACAAAGATAAGATAAAGGAGATAGACTCCAGTTTAGATATTCATTCATTCAAACAGAAATAGGTATAAGGAAAGGCGATAGGAAAACACATAAAAGGCGAACACAGGACATGTGGGGAAGGCGGTTTTTGAGCAGATCACGAAAGTAAAAATATTTCCTTATCCGGGATTTGAACCACGGACCTTCCACTTTCCGGGCGGATGCTCTACCTCTTGAGCTAATAAGGAAACCTGATTTACCCTGAGATCTGCGATCTTATAAAGCGCCAAAGTGCTCCGATAGATGTTGCCCGAGAGATGGCGTTATGGAGCTGTTTCACCCACCAAAGGAGAAATAGACGGGACACAAGGGGAAAGGATAGTAGAAAAGCATTCATACGATATTATAAAGGATAGGAACGGTGCGTTTCATGGCACCCGGATAAGGAAATATTTTTACTTTCGTGATCTGCTCAAAAACCGCCTTCCCCACATGTCCTGTGTTCGCCTTTTATGTGTTTTCCTATCCCCTTTCCTTATACCTATTTCTGTTTGAATGAATATTTGTGCGCCGTATGGCGGGATTTTCAAGTTTGAATATGTATATATATATATATATATATATATATATATATATATATATATATATATATATATATATATATATATATATATATATACAATCAGGAATCATAATAATAAAATATCAAAGCCATCATTAAAATACTAAAAGAATCTAATTACAAGAGAGGACAAGATTAAACGCTGAGTATATCTGTGCATCTGTAGGTGCACGTGCTTGTGTATATCTGTGGTTAGTATATATGTATTTGATTGTGTATAAGTTAATATTAGTTTTCCATGAATATATTCGTCTGCGCAGGTGTGTATTAGCTTGTTTTTGTTCGTCCTACATGTGTTTGCATTCTATTTTACAGAAAGTGTCCAAACACACCCCGCCACACGTCCTTGCGGAATATTGTAAAGCTGTAGATCAGAAAATAAGCAAAGTTTACGTTTAACGAAGGCATTAATATCATCAACGTAAAGAAGGGTAAAAGGGGCTGAACAGACTTCCTTCACGAACTCCTGATGTGACTTCAACTGCATTACAGCCAACACCCACATGTTCTGCAATCGCAACTCGTTTATCTTAAGTGGTTGTAACAATTATTTACATATTTTGATTTTTTAGCAAAACTGTTGGTGATTATCATTCAAGTAACACTTGAATTTGAAGTTGCTTGTCTGTGTGAATCATCACTATGTAGGTACGAGGTAGACGTCTAGATTTCGCAAAACTCTGGATATCTACCGATAAAGCACCAAAATCCCCCATCATCCTTAGGGAAAAGAAAAAGTTCTTACGTAGCGGGGGACGAGTAGGAATCATTCATGAGTCATAACGGGAAGTGAGTCGAGTGGAATGGTAAACAACACTCAATGGGACATCCGCGGTCAAATTTTGCACGCGAACCACGACGGTGAGTAACCAGGGGGGAAAGAGTATTCATTACTAAGGCCCACACAAAACTTTTCCTTCCTTTTAATCCTCATCTAAGATATTTATTGCGGACTAAGTCACTCTGAAACGTCCATCGGGCGACAATACTACGAATCACATGCGCCAGCCTCCGCCTCCATCTATGACAACGATAACTAACTCCCTAGCCAACGGCTTTAAATTTACGTCAGCTCCGAAAATCACCAAGTAAGAGTGGAGAGAATAACCGAATTAGGGAAAATTTATGAAAAAATATGTATCGCAATAAAAATTTTTGGGGAATGGTTTTAATCACCAAATTCCGTAGGTGGTGGGATTAGGACAATTTCCAAAGATCTCTTATCTATAATTCGTTGCCGCAGAAAGAATCTTCAAGCCAAGTGTGGATTTCCAAAAGAGGATTGTCTCGATGGTGAATTATAATTTTTTTTTATTGGCAGGGATCGGTATGCCTACTTGAGGAGAAAAACAAAAATTTCATTTTTATATTTTTATGGGAATAGTTTTTTGAGACTATATACGTCTGGCACGTACACAAGTTATCATTAGTAGTTCTAAAGTCCATGAAAAAATCAACTAAAATAAAATTCCCAAGTTTTAGTTCGTTGAAGAGTTCAACTGCGACGGTAAAATATTTTGATGGATTTCTCTGGGGTGGCTTACGCGGAAAGCCAACGGTGGGACGCCTTCCGTGTATTTTCAAACCAACCTTGAATGATTAACATGAGTATTATTTTTCAAAAGCCATTAAAATTCTTCTGCATTCTTCCCAAGATCATATACAAAAATATTTTACCAATAAAGGAGGAAAGGCCGTAATTTATATCGTATTTCCTTCTCATCTGACTCTTCCATAATATTTTACGCAACCATTAACGTTATTCACGCACCATTGAGCCAAAGTCTGGACGTGGTTGAACGGCATTAGTGTCTAACTTGACCCCTAGTAGTTTCAATGGGAGAAGTCGATAAATATTAAACAAATGCATTTCCGAGTTTTTTAATGGTAAGATGAACGCCAATTACTTCATCAGGCCCTGAAGGGGATTGTGAAAATTATATCTATAGCTTACGGAGAATGAGGCAATATTACGAAAGTCAACGAATTTACCATGCCCTTGACCATTGACGAAAATAAATCTACAACGTGCTCTAGGCGCCGGAAGCGTGTGGAAGGGGTTATGCGAACACGGTTCTTTATTAAGTAATTTTGGGCAAGGTGGAATTGCTCAAGAGAATCAATGGTAAGATGACGACAAAGTTTTCCGATTACGTAATTTTTTCATGCAAATGAGAACAATAGAAGAGAGGGTAGCATGACGACAATCAGGAGATGAATTCCAAGATCAAGTTGAGAAGGGTGTCAAGAGGAAAACGTATCAGGGAGCAAATACAAGTGATTTAGCATTTGAACGTAAATAGTGGAAGGGGGGACTGCACTCCACTACTCTTCAGATTGACATACTAAAGATGATTTGTTTTATAATAAAAATGAGTACATAAAGTTACACCATTCGTTAGTAAATTTTGGAAAGCGGAACATTACGTATACATTTACATCTAAACCATTCCCTACAAACTACCGCTCATGCGCGTGGCGCGGAGGAGGGATTAGGACACCGGCTATTCATGTATAAATATGCACTTACACATAAGTATTCAAATATATTTGAAAGTATACATCAATATACGTACACTTGTAGACATGCAAGCATGCATATCATCCTAAGCGCAGGTAGCATTCCTGGCAATTAGAAAAATTCACTTGACGTGTCATGTTTCATTGTCTAGTATAACTTTAGTCCCAACCCTTCCCGCATGACCGCTTTGGAATGCCATTAAGTAATGCAGTGCTCTTTACAGTATTGTTTGCTCGGCTTTTGGTTCCCTAAATTTCTCCATTCATCCCTGGTCCCTCTCCGTTGGGGAGCCCTCCTCCTACCTGCAGCGTTGGGTCAAATTCCTTACCGTGGGTAGGAGAGCGTTTTTATGTTGCACGTTCTTGTGGTGGTGGAAATTCGCTTTGCTACTTACCAAAATCTAGCTTGTACGTTATTGGATAAAGTTCTTACTGCATCCTAAGGCGCAATTATTTGTTGGATTATAGCATATGTACTTGCATGCGTGTAAAATGAAAGGAGGTAGATATGTATTGGAATGCGTGTAAATGATAGAATGTTTCCATGAATGTATGCACTGTGGATTTAGGTTTGCATGTATGTGTTGGTTTTGAATGCGGTCTTTCTTTTTTCCCTTTTTTGGGTGGTTAACACCCCCGGGTTGGGGGTGGGTTGGGGATAACACCCCCGCCACACGCCCTTGTGGCGGGGTATTATGTAGATGTAGTATTTTTAAGATTTTGTAAACCACCGTTCTGTCTTGCACGCTACGTGACAAAAACTCTTCGCTCACTGTGCATGCCTGGGGTGAATGCACTCCCTAACACACGCCATGCCAGTGGCTCGTAGGATGCCATGTAATTGCAGGTGAACGCAATACCAATGGGAAAACCTCCGTGGCTCTAAATGAGTGTGAAGAAACTTCAGGTCTAGCAATCCTCGTAAGTTCCGGCATTCTCGTGATACCCGTATTTTTTCCATGCGTAGTCCTCGAATTCGCAGTACGTACGTATAATCCGAGCTCGCAGCCAGCTTCCAACACGGGTGCGTATTCGAGGCGGGTTCCCGTCACGGCCTGCGGGCTGAGCGAATTCATGGCGTCCCCCCCATTTTCCACCCACTCCTCGTGAACTCCGGTGAGGAACGGAATGTATAAAAAGGAAGGAGGGAGGGATGGTGCGGAAGAGATAAGGGCTTCGGCTGCTGGGCCACCGGGAAAGAGCGCTTGAGATGGGGTGAGGCCAATGGCGCGGTGTGTACTGAAACCAAGGTCATTCGCCCTGCACTTGCACTTCTGGAGAGCACCACAACATGTTGGTGGTCAGAGGGGGACCGTTTTTGGTGGGCGGAAGGAGTTTCTTGTTACCTCGATGCCTGAAAGCGTTCAACCACGCCGGAGGATTGTTCACCTGCCCCGTTGGCAGGCGTCTACAAACTCGCGAGGGCGCCCCTCAGCGATGCGGGGTTCTTGAGTTGGACAGAGAGCAGCGGGAATTTGTGGAGAGGAGGGAAATCCAGGGTGGGGAAATATTGGCTGGATATCCAAGGTTCCTTGAACCCGGCGAACCCACGTAAAGTTGTCCTCGAACACATGACTAAAGTAAATAGGCACGTGGGTTCCTGCTTGTGGGCAAACATATATGATACATGGTTTATAACGTATTTATATTCATATACGAAGTGCATACTTATACATAACTCTGGTTAACTAACGCCCCGCCACACGTCCTTGCAGAGGATTGAGAGATACGAGATTACGAGATACAAGATCGTATTGTATAGATGTATCTGTTCCCCATCCACCCGAGTTCTAAAAAAAATCTATAATCTATGTCAATAGTGAAAATATCTACAAAACACCTTGCAAGTCGCCGCAAGGGAGTATATGCCAAAGGCTACTATAAAGCCATGCAAAAATACGCACTTAAACTTATACAGGTGTACATAAGCACTTAAAAAGATGTACACACATGCTGATTTTCATAATTTGATATTATTCTAGTACCCTGTAAGCCACCGCTAGGGTGTGTGGCAGGGGGTGAGTACACACCAGGCTACTTTTGACCTGAATATTATCTTGCCGCGGTCGGATATTTTATTCTGATCCCTTATCGTTCGTGAATAAAAATGACATTTTAAATCTATCTGTTCCACACTTAATCTCTCTAATTTTATTGACATGAGATTCACTACTGTAGTACGATGGTATAAATGCAGTAATGAGAACGATTGGAGTTTCGAATTTAGCTTTATGAAATAGAGTGCTTGTTTGATGTTGCTACGACTGGGTGAATTGAGAAGGAAGAACGGGTGTTTGAATGAGTAGGTGGCGGGGTCTATCTCTCTTCATTTCTCCTGGTTCAATATTGCGATAGTAGCCAATTAAGAGCATGTGCAGCAATAGGCACCCTATTGCGATATCAAAACAGACGGCTGATGGAAACGGAGAAGGGTGAGTTTGAAGGCACGTCATCGGCAACTTTTCAACAACTCTACTACCGACACCCAACCGTATCGATTTACAGAGACAGAACAACAATGGGGCACCTTGTATCGCCCTTAGCAGTGAGTGCGTTGATAAAAAAATCAATGAAAGAACGGAGGAAAGCACAATTCCTAAAATTGGAATCAGAGCGATAAAAAAAGAGCTGTCTATCGCCACGAAGGATCTTGCCTAAAGCCCTTAAAATCGTAAAATGAATAGCTCGAAGACATGAAAAAATGAGAAAATGAGAGAAGGAAAAATGAGGGCAAAAGAGGTGGATGGGGGAGGGAAGAGATTATTTACGAGGGAGTTTCATGTGTACTACTACTTGAGGTACGACGTTCCCTTGGGTGCGAAGTAAGGAACTTCCATAATTGCATGCCACGAAGTTACCTATATCACTCACCGTATCAGGAAGTCAGGAGAGTAATTTCTGTAAGTGGATCGTTTTAAATTCAGGAAAGAAGAGTTGCGACAAAATTACCATCTCCAAACACTTAAAAAGATCCCACGTTTTTCGCGATGAAAGTTGATAACTATCACTGCAGAAGGTTGACGCCCCGCGAAAAGAAATCTTTATGAAGTAAATTTCTGGGTAGGTATAGCCTTGAATGAAATATTTCCTGCATTAAAATGAGGCAAAAATTTGTGTCATAAAATATTTTAATTTACTGTGGAACCAAGAACTTAGAATATTATTTTCTTCCCACGTGTAGCTTCCTTCAAATTCTAGTGTTCATAAAAAAATAAGCATACCCAGCACATCAAAACCGATTGGATGAATGATTTTCCCCATTCAAATTAGGAATGCGTTAACTTTGGAATGTTACCGGTGACTACACGATACGTTGACAGTAAAAGAGTACTTGCTAGATAATCTTGAGTAACCAGCTTCGCATTTTTTTTATTTTATGCATGATTTGGAATTACAGGTGTAATTCTCGTGCCATTATCACGACGATTCCCGCAGGAAAGTTAAGATAACTATTAACAGCATTATATCAAAGTTTCTTCTGACCATCTAGCATACATAATGACAAAAATTGTATAATCTGAAATATAGATTCAATAATAAGTCTAATTTAAATAAATGGTTGCTTTTTCTATAAAAAACACATTTAAGTAATCACAGTCAGGCGATTTAGTATTATGAACATTTCCATACCATGAAAATTATGATACATCCTCATCTTGGTGATCTTCGGAAGCCGCAAATTTTTTAACACTTCGTTTTGAATACTACCATAAGTTCCACGAAAATTAATAAAAGATCTGACGTACGAGGTACACTACTACAGTCTAGTTGAATGGCCCAACATGTCTTTAGGATGTGTTAATGTCAATTATGTTAACCGTTCTGAAGGACATTTGTGTATATGTATATATATATATATATATATATATATATATATATATATATATATATATATATATAAAACCATAAACACAGTAATCAGCCCGAAGGTCGGTTTAGTACGTGATGGTAGAGCTCACCCGTGTACCAAGTCCGACGGCGTGTGAATATTCACACATCAGGGTAGGGGGGCCAGTTCCTTTCCCTGTGCCGGTTTCCCAGGAAGATCTGGTACCCGAAAAATCAACTAGCTTGGGTGGAGCTGCAAGTGCCCAAAGTGTCTTGTCCGGGAATCGAACCCGGGACCCTCCGGTCAGTAGTCCAATGCTCTACCCACTAGACCACCGCGACCCGCATATATATATATATATATATATATATATATATATATATATATATATATATATATATATATATATATTCAAACTTGAAAATCCCGCCATACGGCGCACAAATATTCATTCAAACAGAAATAGGTATAAGGAAAGGGGATAGGAAAACACATAAAAGGCGAACACAGGACAGGTGGGGAAGGCGGTTTTTGAGCAGATCACGAAAGTAAAAATATTTCCTTATCCGGGATAAGGAAATATTTTTACTTTCGTGATCAGCTCAAAAACCGCCTTCCCCACATGTCCTGTGTTCGCCTTTTATGTGTTTTCCTATCCCCTTTCCTTACACCTATTTCTGTTTGAATGAATATATATATATATATATATATATATATATATATATATATATATATATATATATATATAACAGGTATTACATTGAGTGTTGCGAGCCCATCTCCCTCATCGCCACATTGTATTCTGCTGCTCAGAATAACGTTATGCTTCAGGTTGTATACAATGCATATTCATCAAATAAAAAATGATTAATTGGATAATATTAATTAAACATGAAAAATAATGAGCTATTGTTTTCAAAATAAATATTCATGGGTATCTTAAATAGTTCATACATGATGCACTATGTATTCTGTTCGAAAAATCTAATTCCACAGATACCTGGGTCATATACTCATACTATATAATGAAACCATCAGCATTGGTAATGTATCTAATAACGGTATGTTTTGGGCGATCCATGAAAATTATAACAATAATATTAGTAACGATCTATCGTATCGACTTTCTCATATTTTATCTATATTATTTCTTTAAACCAAATTTGCACTTTTCCACAGATTTTTGTAACGTAAAACGCGTTTCAGTTCATCGAACCATCTTCAGGTTCTTCTTGTACCTGAAGATGTTCGATGAACTGAAATGCGCTGTACGTTACGAATAAATCTGCGGAGAAGTACAAATTTTGTTTTTCTCATTATTTCTTTCTTAAGTTCCCCATATATTTAAACAATTGTTGATTGGAACAATTTACCTGCAAAAATTTCTAAGCCCTTTCCTAACAGAGTCCAAACTTTTAAGAAAAGATGTAAACAACTTCTGTAATAATTTGATTGATGTGTTGTATAAAATTAAATGTAACAGCTTAATTTTTTTTTCTTGTAGATTGGGAAACAAATGTTAATGAAATGGGGATTTTCTTTTCTTTTTATGCACTACAGATTGGTGCTTGGAAATTTCCTTAAAGTGTATTTTTTTTCTTTTTTCTGACTGATTTTATTTATTATCTTTTGTGATGTTGATTGTATTTCAGAAACCATGTTATTTTTCCAAGGCGAGTTTATTGTAACACTTGGGACTTGTGTGTCACCTGACATTTGTCTATTTGCACATGTACATTTTAATAATAATAATAATAATAATATATTTTCTATCTTCTATCATCTCAGCAAGGAATAAAATGGCATTGCAATAATTTTTTCACCGCAATGATAACATTACTCCACGAAGTCAAGCTTGAAGGAATGTATTCTAATTGTGTACTATAAAGTTTCCCGGAGATTATTTTGATCTCCCTGCGGCCGTCCACGTATTATTCGATAAAATCGACGATGGACGCTTCAATTTCACTAGAAATTCCTGTTCTACCGCGAATAAATGTCCCGACGTCGGGATTTATGGGAGACCGTGGTGTTTTTATTCCGCGTCTTCCATTCCCATTCAGTTTGAATCTCAAGTAGAAATACCACCTCAAGCCTCCTTGGCGACCTTCGGAATTCGCGAAAAACGTTCTAAGCAAAGCGTTCTGAAAACTTCTTTGCGTTCCACGCAAGCTGAGAAAAGATCTACAGGGTTTTAAAAAAAATGTATCAAAAATTGCGAAATCAAAGAGACACTTTCAGATCCACAAACTCCTACATACAGGGCCTGCCGGGCAACTTAAGCTTAGATGCAAGATTTCTAGATTCATGGAATATAGCCTTGTATATTGAAAGAATATTTATTTTTGCTATAAGAAACCTAACTATATTATGGTGACTACTATCACATGAATTTATCGGCTAACTAACCAGCTGCATTAACCATTGGATATTTTAGAGAACTTTAAATTAAATTTAAACAAGCATTCTTATTTTTAAATCATTATCGTTTCCATTGATCCTAAATAACTGCTTGCGAAACGAAGATCCACAGACATCCATGGAACACCGATTAAATACGAGTATCATTTGGTCAACGAAAATAGAAAAGTAAAAATTTTTTACAGAACAAGCTAACTGATGTTCATTAACTTCTGCAAGTAGGTATCTTCAATTAACTTTGACGGAAATATAACCTGAATAACAGTTTAACAATAAACTTCGTAATTTTTTTACATAAACCCATTGTTGTGCAGCGATTAAGTTGCTTTTCATATTTCGGAATTTCAGCAACAGTGTCAAAGATCAAGTAAAGCATTCTCGTAAGCCTTCTCTTTTTCCCTCGCTTGGCGTGGAATATATCTTGGAATAATGCCCGGAGGGCTATTATATCGTAAAGAACGTATTGAAAACGGAACAATAATAACGAAGAGATTTTATCGTAGAAAATTGAAGTAATGCGAAGATGGCATCTGATAATTTCCAAGAAATTATGTATTGACCACAACAAAAAAAAATACATAATAAGAAACCTATTTACATTCCGACAGTGTCACCCATGAAAAGCTCACGACAAAAAAGGGATTTAAAATAAATTTCATTATCAAAAGTTATATGTCAATTAGTGAGAATTTGTGGAGGTAAATAACTTGAATGAAATCAAATGACAACAAAACAATTTATCCTCAGGTAACTGTACCCTTGAATACTCTTAAATATGGTTAAAATTTGGTTATTAAATGATATATTTACATAGCGGCACTAAATTTAAAAATGAAACCGGAAGAACAATGGTTCGGTTACTTGGTTTAAGAATCGGACGATTAGCGGCACGCTAACTTATTCTAAAGTTGAGGATTCCTATCTTTGACAATTACGTGACCTTTCCGATACGCGTTTAATCATGAAATTTTTCACAGAAACCCGAAGTTTAGACCACCCCATCATGTTCTCCCTCTATTGACTTTTACAAAACGGAGTTTTTTTTAATGCCTTCAATACCATGCATAACTCCCGGCAACAAACGTAAAGCTAAATTTTATTTATGAATAAACTAATGGTTGAAAGGAGGAGTGGGCCATTGGGATATCACGTTTTTTCAACATATGACCTTAAAGACATTACTGAAATCACAACAGCGTTGAAATATAAGAAGGTTTATAGTACCATCATGGAGTAAAGGTCCTTACTCTGTGGCATGATTGACGAGATGATCAACATTTTCCACAAATTAAACCTTATTTCGACATACATCATGACTAATTGATAACACTAATGGCAGACCCCAAATTCCATTAATATTAACCTTTAACGAAGATAAAAATCGACAATTATCCTTCTATTGGATCACAAAGGTCATTATTTTGTTACTATTTCTTTCCGAGCAATAATTAATATTCGGAACGCAGACCATTAGGAATTAAAAGACCCGTTCCAACCCGAAGGTTGGTGGAATAATATTTTCCCTCTCTTTGACAAAACATCTTGAAAGAGTGGGTGTGACAGTCCAGTAGGTAGTGCACTGGTATACTGACCGGAGGACCTGGGTTCGTTTTCCGGGGACGCCCCTTGGCTTCAGCTTCACCCAAGCTGTGTCATTTTTCGGGCAACAGAATTAACTGGAACACCATAGGCGGCTCAGGGAAAGGAACTTGGCCCCATACCCTGATGTGACTTTCACACGCTGTCGGGCTTAGTACTAATGAGTTCTACCCGCATCTATTAAACCGACCATCCGATTAATTACATTGGTTTACTATGGTGGCAGAGTGTTCATCAACATCCGTGTGAACTTCACAACCTACAAGTCTACGACCGGTGGTTTTGGCGATCAATTTGCCCTTTGCTTCCAAAAATCTCATCAGCATCAAAAATGAGTGAGCGATTCAAAATTCTTTAAATAATTTTATCAACTTTCTATGCTAATTTTCTTGAATTGAAATTAAGTGTGTTTATCTACAATTATAACATATATGTAAGTAATTGGAGCCAAATTTCAAATGTTTATGGTATTTATAGTCCTGGAATAATTATTTTCCATAATCACAAACAGAATGGGCACAAAATTGTGTCAATTCCCTCACTTTCCGCCCACTTCAACCGCCGGTATTACTGCCACAGGTCTTTCCAGAACTGAGGCCGAGGTGCCAAAAAAATCCCTCAGTCATCCACGCTACTCCAAACATCCCCCCTTTCCCCACCTCCAATCCCTCCGCAATAAATCACGTGTCATAACCCGGCTCCTTATTGAAAAAGAGATTGAGTTCGTGTGTGGGGTGGGAGAATCGAAAGAAAAGAAGAAAGAGTACGTACGAGTGTTCAACGTACGTAAGGGAGAGGTAACAGCTGGCGCGGTGGCGGGGCTGTCGGGCGACATGTGGCCGAGGGAATTGCGGGGGCGTGCCGCGTTGATGCAGACACACTCGAAGAGTCAAAAGGATGGAGAGGAGGCGTGGAAGAAGTGGGGGATGGGGTTTAGGGGACGGAGGTTGAAGAGGAGTGCGGGAGAGTGGTGGGTCCTCTCGAGGGAACGTTGATGTCGCCGAGGGCTTCGGGAACTTGCGAACTGGGAGGAGTGAGATGACTTCGGCGGCGTTTCGGGCTCTTCTGAAGGGAGAGGTGAGCGTGGAGAAATGCCCACAAACACGCCCCAGACCACAAGGACCGCAAGAATATAAACGGGCGGGGAGGGACCTCCACACCCATGGGGGACCGTCCGTGAATGATGTTGCCACTATTTTTGGGATTTCTGACCCCCGACCACTTACTGACGCAACCCGTAACTTGACCTTTGGTGAGATTGATTCGATAGGGGCGGGGTCAAATTTACGTCATCTGCCCGTGATTCCTCAGTTAATTTCCCGCCATTTCTCCGTATATTTTCCTCGAAATAAATTCATGATTCAATGCCGACAACGGGGAAGGCTCATCCGAGTTACTTTGCCTACACCTGTGATTACGGAGAACCAGCTGTAGGCTCGTGTAATGTGAAAGTAGGAAAATAAGTATACATTCCCACTTGTATTAGGACTACCCGAGTCTGATGGAGAACTACTTAACAAACTAGAAACTACAATACCGAAACTCTATTCTTAACACAACAAGAGCATCATAATTATTAGCTGGGGCTTGAACCTTCCACAGTGAATTGAGACGCATACGATAACGATAACAATCTTCCAAGGCAGGAGTCATGAGATGCAACACTCGACGTATTCTCGAAATAACCACTGAATCAAATGGTTAACAAATCAATCAGGGAAATAGAATTTTAGATCTTATAGCGATAAATCACTATGGAATGCCAAGCAACCGCAGTCATCAACCCGTAGGTTGGTTTGATAGTTGTTGATAAAATTCGCCTATCACTAAACCCAACCTAAAAAATCAAACAGCTTGGGTGAAGCTGTAGAGGCCTAGAGGCGTCGCCTGGAATCGAACCCGGACCCTCCGGTCAGTAGCCAAGCGCTATACCCACTGGAGTTCCACATCCTCATGAGTGATAGTTGCCCTTGTTTTCATTCTGCCAAAATTGGACAATATTTTGAAAGCATATGCAACAAAGATGGCTCAAAACTAATCTTAAAGCTCCATGGGGTCAATTAACCAGTGAGTGGCGTAATTATAAAACCAAAAAGAGTAATTAAATAACCGCTGTCTATCATAATCAACAAATCGCCAGGACTGGAAGGGTTTCCAGGACGAGTACTGAGTCACACCATGGCACCATATTATGCAACCTTTCCAAAAAATAATATTTAAGGTGACCATGTCGGAAAGTGAATTGCCGTACTATTGGAGCGACACTTAACCTCTCGACTAAAGTGAGCAAAATTGGAACTGGAAACGAAGGAATTAACCAAACTACATATTAGGCACCAATTTGATTTTCTTGCCTATTACAGTTAATTTGGAGCAAAATTAAATCCACACGGACATGCGGGAAAATTCCAACAAATTCATGCGGGTGAGGAGTGGTGCGAAATAACGCTTTTTGTTCTGGACGGTTAGAGTCGGGTGGATCAAACATAATATTGTCTAAATTCAAGTTTACAGGACCACTATTAAAGCTACAAAAGATATAAATATTACGTCTATAAAGATATGTGGATTGACATAATGCGTTTAAATGTTTATAGTGTATCCTACGATGGTAAAAAGTAATTCAGAACATCTTTTAATATTTTCACATTCTAAAATTATTTCGTACGAAGAATTCCAGAAAACCTAACATTTCCATTTCTTAAGCCTAGCCGGGAGGCAATGATCTTATTGGAGCCTTCAAGGACGCTATGGATTGTCGAATGTCAGAAAAACTCATGTACTATCGATTCAATCACCTGTGATATTCTTGCTGGTTGACTGGATGGCCCAATAAAGTGGTCAGACTCACAGCAAGGTTGTGCCATACCTCGCTAAAGCCTCATAAATGATCTTACAATCTTTTTTTCACGCCGTTGAACCTTTTACAAGTGCAAACAACAGTCGCCACGTAGGAAACTCTCATGGAAGGAAGTGACAACACGATGACGGCACCGAATCATTCGTTTCGATTTTACACCCTTCCCTAACTCCTAACTTCTCAGAAACATCGGCATAACGTGTTCGAAATTACGTCAGCTGGCATGTTCTCGAGACCTGCGAGGGTGGGGGGACGGGGGTGATCTCAACACGAGAAAACTTCTTCCTCCACAGCAAGAACGAACTCGGGGAGTGGTGGAGGACCGGTTCACTAACCGCTCCAATTCCCATCCGTTCCGTCCATCCGCAATCATTTTTGAGAAAGAGAGAGGGTGAGGAGCAGCTCGGGATCCAGAAGGGGAAAGGGGATGAGGGTGGTTGAGAAGAAAAAAAAACAAACACCGACAACAGTGCGCCCGCAGTACACGTCTTCCCACAATCGAAAACATCGCACAGCTCTTCACCAAGAGGTTACAATTTACGGAGCTCCCATGTCTTCCGCTAGCTGCCTCGAGAGCAGGGCACGCGTTCTTTCAGCGCCATGTTCGAGCGGGAGGGTACGGCAAGAGGATGGGGCAAGTTCGCGGCATTAAAGAAATAGGAAGCAAGGGGAGGCAGGCCACCAATAGCCGATCCCGGTTCGCCCTCGCACGCATCCTCCCTTCTCCCGTGACCTTTCCTCCTTTCCCTTCAACACACCTCCCGCCCGCCATGTCTTTCTGTCCTCAACACGGATCGCTTCTCTTTCGTCATAACTCATCCGTTTTGCCCGTTGATTTTCGAGTCTTGAGGATTAGATAAAAAGATCAATCAAAAAAACACACTATATATATATATATATATATATATATATATATATATATATATATGTGTGTGTGTGTGTGTGTGTGTGCGCCTGCCAACAATTCGATTTATTTACAAATCTTCTCCAAGGCATTGGTTTAACGTGTCCTCTAAACATACTTGTATATGTATATATGTGTATATATATATATATATATAAAACAGATGATATACGATCAACAATAAAATGAATTTCTCGCTGACATTAACGTGTATCATTTCTTCAAATCAACCAAAGGAATGGCAATATTTTACAAATCAACGTCGGTTTCAAAAGTCCACGATATCCTATGGGATTATTATTGTCATTGGTAATGTGCTGGATAAGGTAGGTTTAGAACGGATACAGGCTACACACAAGTACAACGATAATCCCCTTGCCTCTCCCAAAAACACAACCCGACATTCAACATTACATCAATCCCAGCTTCAATTCAGCATGCGTCCTCCCTACCTTCATTCCATTAAACATACCTATCCTGTATCCACTTCCTCACTTGGATAAAGGTAAAATTTTAAGTGGACCCAAACGCAAATTTAAAATAGGTACTAATTTGAATCGTTTTTACCCCTTAAGTTTTCCCTGGGTTGAGGGGAAAAACTTATATAGAAGCCGCCGAGTACAGAAGTCGGATTCCACCATTCTGAAGCAAAAAAAATAATTATGCAGGCATTTTTTCATTCGGAGTCATGCTCTTCCCACTATTACTAACATAAATGCTTGGTGAACGCGAAAAATAAAATTGGAGGGACTGGAAGGGAGACATGAGTCAGGCGGGGAGTTAATTAAAGTTGCAGATGATCAAGTTCATTCGCCAGACAACAGAGGAATTTCAGTTATTGCTCCATACATTACAGGATCAATGGGAGAAAAGAGGTATGAAGATTAACCACAAGTGACGAGATTCACAAAAATTATGAATTCTAAACTAAAGTTTAAAGCAGAAAAGGAACAAATCAAAAAATGTGGGAAAGTTGACGTTTTCAAGCAGTATTTTTGGAGGTGAATGGGATATTAGAGGAAGAACTACGTTGCTAGAGGAAGCATACTATGCAAAAAGGAGGGAATTGTGGACAGGTGCGCTAGGTAAATACGCAAATAAGGGCTCAGTAAATATTTTGAAATAGCGCGAATGTATACGACACCTGTTTGTCCTTTGAGGTAAAAGAATGAGCATAGATTGGATTCGTTTGAGATGCGGGCTCGAAAAGAATGGAAAAATAATTTGGGCAAGGAACAGTAAGGCCACTGAGGAAGTTTAAAGTCGGTGAGAGTTGAGAAAAAGATGAAATTTAAAGGTAGAAAAAAATAAATGGAGATAGAGTAGTAAAAACTCTGATATGGAGCGTAGCTATGTACGGCGCGGAAACGTGGTCGCAAGTAGGAGGATAGATGTAGATTGGAGGCTTTTGAAATGTGGGTGTGGAGAAGAATGGAGAAGGTGAAATGGACCGAAAGGAAAACAAATGAGGAAGCACTGGAGATGGTGGGTGAGGAGAGGGGTTTGCTGAGAGAAATCCTATGGAGGCAGGAAAAATGGATGAAAGGCGTATTGAGCGGTAGTGGGATGTTGAAGAAGGTAATAGAGGGGAGAATGTTGGGCATGCGAGGAAAGGGTAGGAACAGGATAGGGATGCTGGACGGGATGAAGGGAGGAAAGAAGTACACCGAGATGAAGAGGGACCTGATATAGATTAGTTTGCTAGGTGGGGAGTCACAAAATGTTTATTTGATAGTTGTGTCCATCCAAAAACCTATCTTAACCGGTAGATTACCTAATAAAAAATAATATATAACATATGGAAATGAGGAAGTAATAGGGATGGTGGGTGAGGAGAGGGGTTTGTTGAGAGAAATCCTATGGAGGCAGGAAAAATGGATGAAAGGCGTATTGAGCGGTAGTGGAATGTTGAAGAAGGTAATAGAGGGGAGAATGTTGGGCAAGCGAGGTAAGGGCAGGAACAGGATAGGGATGTTGGACGGGATGAAGGTAGGGATGAAGTACACAGAGATGAAGAGGGACCTGATGTACATTAGATTGCTAAATTGGGTTTTGTTTGGAGTTACAAAATGTGTATTTGATAGTTGTGTCCATCCAAAAACCCACCTTAACCGATAGATTACCTTAAAAAAAATACTGGTAGTGGAATCTGTAAGCTTGTGATCGAAGGGAGAATTCGATAAATGCTGAAAATAAAGGAAAATAACATAATTTTTGCACGTCAATAAGGGTGAAAAATAGTACAAAGGCGTAATGAAGGAAATAATGTATGGCAAACAAGTAATTAATCTCAGAGGAAATTCCAAGTAAATGCAATGATGATGTATGTGTAAATGATATCGGAAACTGGCCAGCATCTACGCCTAACGGTAGACTACCAAAAGGGTATACGAAGGTTATTTTTTTATTAGGTCCGCTCGGTCATAAAAAATATATTCGTTATAAAAAGTTTTCATTGGCGATTTTAGTTTCCGTTAAACCTACTTAACCTTTCTACATAATCGCCGTTCACTTCTAAGCCCTTTTTTAACGCTGCGCCAACTTCTTTAATCCTTCAGCGCAAAAAGTCGCTACCTTAAGATTGAACCAGAAGGAAACGGAGGTTCCTCGTTTTCAAACCGGTGTCAACCAAGCACTGTTTCAAGTGCAAGAAAGGGAAATAGTCACTAAATACAGGGTCGGGACCTGGGATAGCGGCCCAAAAACGCTCATCCACTCGACATTCTTTGCTCTTTGTGTTGGTCGGTAAGCATTTTCGGTACCCACCTTGTACTATATGTGCTATTTTTATTTTAGCTTTTCCGTGACAATATTGTAGACAGTATTGCGTTCAAGTTGAGGAAATTGTTCAGCCAGACCATTAATCGACGATCACATCGCAGTTTATGTTCCACTTGCGAAGCAATTTCATCGGTCAGAATACTGGGCCTGCCACTCCGCTCTTCATCATGGACATTTGTGCGGCCATGTTTTAAGCCTCGACACCATTGTCTAACCTTCCCATCTCTCAATACTGAAGTTATATTAACTAGGGCACAACTACCGATGTATTCGGGCAGCTGATGATCCTTTTGCACGAAAAAATGGAATCAGCACGCACTTCGCAACTGGCGGGAGAAACGATTTACGTAAAGATTGTTATCTGTATTCACTAATAGGAAAACGACTTCTAGACAAAAATATTTTTAATAGATTTGGAAACAATCGATATATGGCGCTTCGGGTGTACAGCTTTACTCTAACGCACCAACATTTAAATATAAGAAAACGATTTTTACTTTTCCAATACTCCTCGTATTACATTAATATAGCAGGTACCACTATAAATATAAACTGATATCACTTGGAATCACCTTAAAAGTACTTTCACATTTAATATGCATGTAAATAGCACTTAGGTACATTTATGTATATTTAATATGCCGTTTTTTAAAGAATGGGGATGGAAATTAGGAGACATTAAAATTATAATATTAATTAATTCGTTCATCGTATACCATATCTCAAATGTTTCACAAATCTCACTGGTAATACAAGCATATTTTGGATTTGGAAATTGGAAAGATAAATAATTGAGGATTTCGTTATTGTTCCAAGAATATATAACCAGTGTTCACAGTAAAGAATTCAACAGAAAGAAACTGTTCTACCACGGAAGCACTCTAATTTGAGTTCGACGTCATTTTACGCCACGAGTATTCTGTTCACAAGGAGATGTTCACTCACCCCAATACGTAGACTAACATTCTGTTCACTTACCCCCTTCAGGAAATGGAACAACCACGCCACATCAACAGCAGTGACTTTAATAAGTAGGATGAAAACATACATAAGGGAATATATTTCTGTCAACTCGTTACACCACTCATTGACACGCTTGGTGAACACATCTCTGGATAATAACATCCGCTCCGGGCGAACGTCGCAGTACGAAAAGATGTGAGCACTTAGAAACAAAAACTAAAATAAAACCACGCATGCTGATGCCTTATGACTTCCTATTCAGATTAAACTCAGTGGTGCACGTCCTTTTCAATCGTTTGGTGTGTAACTCATCCTATTTTCTCCGCCTCGACTGATGGCATATTCCCCGCGAGCGAGGTGAGACAGACGAGGTAATTTTCAATTTAGTTTCACGGCTCCTTGAGCAAAATAATTCTGACGTATGAAATGATTAACCGATGGTTAGTTCCTCCCCCTGCACACTGCTGCTCACCGAGACACCTCCTTCAGAGTGAGCCACCGCACCCTTGAACTCGCGGGTGAATCGCTATAGATTCGTAATATGGTACTCTGCAAGTCACCACTAGGATATGTGGCAGGGGTTGATTACACACCAGATTACTTTTGAAACATACTTTTTCCCCCTGGCGCGGTCGGACAATGTTATTCTGATCCTTTGTAGCTCGTAGAAAAAAATGACATCTTAAATTTATCTATTCTACACTTAATCTCTCCAATTTTATTTACATGATCTCTACTATAATAGTACGATGGGACTAATAATACATTTTCAACATAATTGCTAAAGAGATATCTTTACAATTCATACAAGAGATTTAACCTATAATTTAGCCTTCGCTCCGTGAGTAATTCCCAACCTAGTTCCTCTCATAATTTTGACACGTTAATCAGTTATCACAGCAACGTTTTAAAAATCTGGCTTCTGTACGCTACACGCGATCTAATTCGGCAATCAATGGTCAGCAATTCATGAGAATCCTACATCAACTATATTTTTAAAGGCAATAGACAGGAGCTTCAATGATTTAATGAAAAATTGATAACGTAGAGGTGAAAATTGAAGAGGGAGAGAATTTACTATCCCAACCCGAAAGAAAAAAATCTAATGAACGAAAGGTTAACATTTAACAAGCTCTTGATAAGTGAACACCACGTTTCCAAGGCCAGTTAGGTTCGTATTTACATCAAGTTCACCTAAAATTGAATCGCTCTCTACATGCCTCTCTTTCCACATACTCCACACATATCCGCCTTCCTCTCACCCCATGTCAGTGTTGCCCTTCGAGTGTTTTATGGTGCCCAGAAACGAACCATTATATGTGAGCAGAATGGTAAACATTTTTATAGTCGATCATTAATATAACGTGATAGCAATATATTCCGACCAAAACAGACAGGATTCTCCTTATCGTGTAACAAATTCGAAGGAGCATTTCCGCTTCATATGATACAAATGATTTTTCAAACAATATAAGATTCGCTGGAAATGAATCCCTTTAAGTCCGGTATTCCCTTGTGGTAAAAGACAATAATATAATTTTTCATTAAACTTGGTTTGGTAAATACTAAAGTGAATCCTTCTACTCAATTTGTAATGCTTTTCCTATGGTTAGCTAAACATATTTGATATTCGTACCACCGGAAAAATTTATTTACCGACCAAGTTTCAACTCATAGCGTACGGAGGACGCATATTTGAGCAATGTTTGAGGGTAGTTTGCACCTGCTCACAGGGTTGTGTTTCGAAACGTAGGCAGTTAATACAAAAACTTCCGTACCGAGATCCCGAGTGTACTGGTACACCACGAATTGCTTCCGCGAAGCAACGCCAGAAACCAACCCGCCTCCCTCCCCTCCCGCTACTTTCCATTGTTTGCAACGCAAGTCAACTCCTTTCGCCATTGGAATTCTATTCCCATTTTCAAATGCAAATTAGTTGGGCAGCATCCTCCTCCGATTATTTTTTTCTGCCATCCACTCGCTCCCGTTTTTCTCCGGGGCATGTCGGTGCTCTTGGTCTTGAGATATGGGTACCGGGAGTTTACGAGGGGAAGGGGGCCGTGGTCCGGGCGAGCAGCGGTTATTCAGCCGCTCGCACTTTGTATTATAGCCCAACAGGATGCTTGTGTGGGAACGCCGACATCCATGAGGCAGCGGGAGGGTAGAATGATCGTCTCCTTTTCCGGGCTGTTTCTCAATACCTTTCCCTATTCAGCGCCTTTTTATCTTATCTGCGCGACGAAGCGGGGTGCAATCCTCGGCGGTGCCGCTCGTCCTGCTACACTTCCTGGGATGGAGGCGAGAGCGTCCCGTGGTAGCAGGTAGGTCGCCTCGAGGTATTTCAATACCAGCACGCGGAATAAGTACAGTGCCCTCTCATCTGATGGGCTTGCGGAATGAATCCGTTCACTTCACCAATGGCCAGAAAAAAACAACGGAAACCCCGAGGGGTGTAACATTTTTTTTTATTTGAGGTGGCCGAAATGGAAAAAAAAACTTTCACGCGTTTGAAAATAATGGTTGCCATTTCGTTTTAATTGTCCTGGGGAACTTAAACGGGCAATAAGACCGGATGATACAACGCCATCGCGAGGAATTGTACGCAATCACGTGCACAGGTGTGACTCAACGCACACATTTTTGCTGGTTCTCCTCGAAAAAATAATTATTTGACCGTCGTTCAATCGCGGGTGTGGTGCGCTCATCAATTCGTGGGGTGATTTCAGCAGCCTAGATTGGGGTATTCAGGTGCGTATTTCTACGAGCTAGAGTAGCCAGATTTGTAAAACATTGTTATGATAAACTGGGTCGCGCAAAAAAATTAATAGAGGAGCTAGGTTGGGAATCACTCACGGAGCGAAGGTTAACTAACAGATTTAACCTCTTGTAGAAATTGCAAGGATGTCTCTTTAGCCATAATGTTGAAAATGTGTTATTAACCCCGTCGTACAAGGGCATCAATGATCATGTAAATATAAGTATACAGATTAAGTATAGAACAGAGAGATTTAAGACGTTTCCCCAAGAACGATATGGTATCCAAATGACGTCCGATCGCGCTAGGGGGGGGGGAAGTATTTTAGGTCAAAAGTAGTCTGGTGTGTAATCACCCCCAGCCACACACCCTAGGGGTGGTTTGCGGGGCACTATATAAATAAAGAAGTGGTTATTAAAAAGGTAAATGTCCTGTTATTACAGTGCATTGACCTAAATATTGCATTCAGTGAGGAGGACAACGACGGAGTACTTAAATTCCATTTCACCAAGGCGGGTATGGCATCGTAAGAGTTACATGAAGCGAGCAAAATACCGGTTAAACACGGTGTTAAATAAATTACTGCAGTAAATGAGTTTTGCCAAATTTCGCATTGTTTTGTAGAAGAGTCGTCCGGAATTATTCCTTATAGCCATAAAAAAATTATTCTTTGAACAACTGTCGGTTTCAACAGCACAAGTTTTTCCACAATCAATTAATCGCATGGAATGGAGAAAAAGCAAGTATGACAACATTTTCTCGAGATAAACGCATGCGATGTGCATTATTCATATAATGCATAACGTAAGAACATCATCATTTGACAAAATAGTCTAAATATCAACGCATTTGTATTTTCTACAAAGTTGATAATTTGGAAGAAACGGATCCAAGGGTAGGAGTGACGGAGAAGTTATCAACCCGAAGGTCAGTTTGACACTTGAGGAGAGATCTCATCCAATACTAAGCCCGACGGCTTGTGAAATTCATCTTTTCCTCCACCACCTTTCTTGGTGAAGTTCAGGGTGCCCAGAGTTAGGGAATTGAACCCGGACCCTCGAGGCAAATGCTCCACCTCCTGGGCTACCGCCTCTAATCATTTACATCACATGTAACATCAAATAGGTCAATAATAAGCACAATTTAAACATAACCTATTTAATATGAGCACGTTGAGAGCTGTCGTCATGCTGGTCATTTCAAAATGCAAGTATCATCAATTTACGAAAACATATTCTAAGTGTTTGTAAATTACGGTACGTAATTAATTAATTTAAAAAAGTGGCCGATATTAAAACATTAAAAATCTATGTGAGAAAACGGTCGTAAAACGACAACTCTCGTAAAAGTTTGTGGAATTAGCCTTGAAATTTGGACTATGATTAGTTATCCCTAGAATTTATATATAGGTAAGAGTCATGAATTGGTAAAATAGGTATCCCAAGGTTCACGGGGCATGAAAAGCATGCCGATTAAAATTATTTTGTGGTCTAAATTCGTTCACATAATGCTATTTTCTTATAAATATTAATGATCAAAGCATTATTTGTAAGAAGCTTCAATACGCATAAGCACGATAGATACAACTAGTCATTTGTTAGGAAATCGAAAAGGAGTAGAATATGAATCTTAAAAGAAACTGCAAGAGATGCCGCAACAATGACTTTTTAGCGGAGTCATCCGCTTGTTGCATTGTAAAATATGATTCTTCCAACAACGCATTTATTCCACACATATGTGGGAGTAATTGTCGTTTGAAAAAATTCAATTGCAATGTAATCAAAATGAAATGTAAACACTGCACGATTGATTAATTACACTATGAAGATACATTCTATAATAGACGGGATAATTCCTAAGTACCTCGCAGAAACTTCTCACACCCAATGGCAAGTAAGTCTCTCCCTAGAACGCAACAGCATCAATGAACGTCGACGGAAATGTGATCGGCTTCACTGTATTTTCATACGATAGTTTTTCTGCGGATTCAATTATGTAAAACGTTTGACGTCCACCGCCGAAGAATTAAAGTTCGAACGATTAAGTAAGGGTTTTTCGGGGTTACATAGAGACAAACCGTCAGAGTTGAGAACAGCCCTGATGAAGTCTTTGGCAGAGGAAAAGAAACATTGAAAATCATGAATATTGCCGTGGAGAATCCCATAACCCGTTGCTTCTGCATTCGCCAATGGACCCCGCGAACTCTTTTAGCAGTTAATTGATTTTGAACGTTTCTCCAGTGAAAAAGACATGTTACGAAATCAAAGTATGACGGAGAATTCTCGCCGTCATCACTTCAAATGCACATTCATTCGCTCACAAGACAAATATATGACGAGCGCAAGAGTTACGTTACGCTGCAAAAGGATGATTTACGTGCAACGGTCGTAAGGCCAACGGTGCACCTTAATAGGAACACCGACGGAAATTGAAATGCCTCATCTCAATAGAAGCCGTGTGGGAAATACGAGTACCTACGCACGCGTGCTTGTCTTTTGTTTGGGTAACAGACGGAGGCGTATTCTTTCCTCGCAGTTCGCTCGATATTTGCTGTTTTCCCGGAAAAATAATTGGGGGGAGGAATAGGAACACGGATTTTGTGTCGAGTGGAACTCCGGGTGCGACAGATGGCCGTCGGGATAGCACGTGAGCGACGCCGAGACGCCCGCGCGTCGTCGGGTGGACTCGCCCGTGTTAAATGGGTCACCGTAGCCTCGCCGTGTGCCATCCTCTTTAAAATAAAAAGTGACGACGGCGTGCGCAATTGTCTCCCTGTCCGTCGACAACCCCCTATCCTCGACCGCTAATGAGACCCGCCGAGAGAAGCGGCCGCCCCGACGGGGCTTAGACGGAAAGTAAAAGCCTTATTTACCACTCCCCCTTTTGGGGATGGCACCAGAGGGAGGGGGACGTAGATTTGAAACGGAATCCGGAAGCCACACACGGACTGCTTGCGAGTTGAAAATAAACGAAATTTATTTCTCTCCCGCTCTCCTCTGCGAAACACTCAACTCCACCCCCATGTTTAGGTGACGAACTCAAAATGCCAATTACCGTTCGAGCCCTCAATCAAAGACGATAATTACGGAACAGAATTTAAACATGTTTCGACAAATAAATGAATACTTAAAAGAATATTGAATTAATAATTACACGCTACATTAGAATTGTTAGGTTTCGAAATTAATCAATTTGTATTCCTAATACCATATTGATGACGACTAAATATTTTAAATAACATATTACCAATAAAAACGTAAAGATTAGGAACCAAACTTTTTCAAAGACCTCTAAGTACATTTCAACTTATAAATGATTGCAGACCCTACTGTATTTAATTATTTCTGTCTCACTTGCCAAAGTGGACGTACTCTTTTTGGTCCATATACCTCTCCATTATTGGTTTTTTACGAAGAAAGTAAATGAAGGCAGTATTAACTCGTCTGGAATTTTTACATTACATCAAATAGTACCCTGAAAGTCACCGCTAAGGTGTGCAGCAAGGGATGATTACACAACAGACGAATTTTTTCCCAACATAATTACGTTAGGAGTTTACCAAAATAAAATCCTCCCAGTTTCACGCTATCAACAACCATTTGCTTTGCCTTGTGGTGTCTTGTTGATACCATAATTAAACCACTATTTTTAGTACTTAGAAAATCATTACATTACAACAAACAAGTTTAATACATAGAATGCAGTCACATTATACAATATAAAGTTATGCTTTTCAATTCTCTCAATACTGTCGTTATCATCACAATCTTAATGAAGTATATTCAGTGTTTGCACTGTTAAAACTCATTTCGTTATCTGTTAAGCATTAATAATTACTTCGGAACATTGAGTTTTGTGTACCTGGTTAAGCAAAATAAGCACTATACAGATGACATTTTCCTAAGACTATCCATTTTTTCATTATTAATTATTACAAATTTTTCAAGCATTTTACCCTCAATAAATAAACTGCTGATTAAACAGCAGCACGTTATTTAAAATTTTGTGTACTATAACGCGAATTAAGCGATACATTTTGAAAGCTTGCGTCTTTTCTACAGCCCTTGAAGTTTTTTCTTTAAACTCTTAGAGAGAAATGAACCCTGATAAAGTTTTTCAATTCTACCAAAAATAAAAAAAACACTGAACAGTTAAACAAACGGTATATTCTAAATATAGGCAAAATAAATATGATACTCTTTGAACTTCCTGATAAAGCACGTTTTTCCACGACGCTTAATAAATGTACAGTTATGTAATTGGCAACGTGATCCCCGAGATCCCTATCAGGTAGTTTCACCATTACTCATTTTTATCACGAGGGTGAAAAAACTATCACATTATGGTTCAGTGATGGCATCATTATAAACAAGGTGATAAATTCATGAGCAGTGGTTCGCAATGTACGATCGTATATTTTTCACGAGATGTTAGATATTCACTACTAATTCCTCGAATTATCCCATAAAAAATACGATACAGTGAATTATATTTAATAGGATATAGAGTGCGTTAAAATAAAATCCTTTCTAGGAATAGTTACCGAATCCAAAATATTTTACCCGTAAAAATATAATAGTTAATATTTTGTTTACTTACATCCTCCATGAATGATGATGACAGACACGAGTAAATACAACTAAGAATCAAATTGTGAAAATTCATTATAAATTCAGTGACGTGTGTTTCGAACTTTCATAATTGTTTAATGGAGAAATGTTTTACACGCCTCCATGCTAAACACGAAAACAAGTTCAAAATACAAAATAATAATAATTTTGCCGTCCTAACTTTTCCAAGACAACATATTTATAGCAAATTACGCCCGGGACTTTATGCTACGCAAAATAAGAATCATTAAGAGGAGAAAATGTTATATTTTCTTAATTTATTGCATCAATTGAAAAGACTCCGGAAGCGTACTTTTCATGCGAAAGAGCACTACCGTGATTACTGACCTTGACCTAGCAATTTCCATTTTGATTTATTCTATGGAATCTAGGCTACATCGTCCAAACGTACAAGGAGTGACCAATAATAGAATTTCTACTCCCTGGATTCCCTTTATCTCGCCAAGTATAACAGACCTGAAAATATTCACCGCCACGCGCGAATCAAAAGTCCCATCACTTAATATGCAATTCAACCTTTTATGCCAAGGTTGCCTCAAACAGCATGGATGGAAGTTTTAAAGATGTTTTAAAATTTTGTCACGAACATCCATTGTAATGGTCAAGTCTGACCAGGCAGGTGAGCGGTAACTAACATTCTGATTGGTATATTCCCTCTCCTTCCCTCCCACAAGTTACTTAAGTCCGTCACGGAGTGTTTAAGTCCTTGGGATAATCTATTACCCCCCTCCTCCCATTTCGGCATCAATTTTGGCGGCTTGTCACATGAACACAAAGGAAGAGGCGTCCACCGGGCTAGCCTCTGCTCAAGGTCATGAAATCCCTCCAGCTGGAATCGCTATAATGTCAATTTTCAATTCCTCCAACTCACTGTCCTCGTTCCCCTCGGTTCATTAAGACCAATTAGGAGAGACTTGAAATAAATTCTCTTGGACCGAGACCTGGTTTCCAGCTCGTCTACTTTAGGACCGTTCAATGCGGTGTTCCCAGGAATTCTGGCGCAAACAGAGTTGCTGACATCACGTCAGTTCTTCAAAGTTGCCAACACCAAGTAGGTTATTTGAGAGTGACCACCAAATGGGACTTCAATTTATGTGTGTTTCCCCCAATTTTGACTGGAGTGAATCCAGACTATTTCCAAGGGCGTGGGGGAGGACAATATCGCCACGTGGATTAGAAAAATTTTCGTGTCGTTTTTAATTTCTACTGGAAATGAATGCCATTCCTTGTTTTTTATAATAGATTAAAGCAGAAATAGAGATCTGCTGATTAAGCATAATAATTTTGCGGATTAGCCCCGTGACGGCACGCTATTCGACTCAATTTTCTCGAAACGTTACCAAGAGGGAAGTCGATCGCTCTGGTGATGACAAATTGTCCCCCACGATCGAGATCTACTAACTTTCCACCGCGAAAAACTAATATTACTGTATTTTGCAGATTATCAACCTAGATCTTATACAATTTCGCAAAATAAATTTCAACGATTTTTTTAACGATTGGTGAGCATTTCCTGTTACTCAACATCTCATGAACATTCGCAATTATGTCGGTATTCTCACAATTAAAGTTAAATCTGAATTATTTTCAATGAAAAATGTCAGTTTTGGGGCCTGCCAGGGCTTTAATTTGGACCATTTCGGAGAGAAAACGGGAATTCGTGAGTTTAGGAAGATTTCGACCGGGACTGTTTACCCAATGCAGACAGAAAACTAAGGGAAATAACTTTCTTTCATTATTCGCTAAGGGAAAGATAAGAGCACGGGTTTACCGAAACGCCCGAGTAATACTCTTGTTGGTCTTGTAAAATGGGTACTGGGTCGAGACTTCTTGAATTTTAACATTCAAGTCTCTCACAACCAATATGTGATCAATTTTGGCGATTGATAAGTCACAGTTCTCTCATTTACAGCTCTCAATTCGTTTGCCATATCTTTCAAGCCGGAATCTCGCCTCATAATGGTATAGCGCGGGGCTGAGCGTTGAATTCCCCGAGGGTTTTACCCGTCAGGAAAACCTTTTAAGCCTTGCGACACGTTATATAACAACCCAGCGATACACTCAAGGCCCCGGGACCGAACATCGAGAGCACCGGCGTGGACCGCAACGGGGATGAAGGAATGGGTTAAGCATCGTGAGGCCGTGACCCCGTGACCTTGGTACAAAACTCCGCCCGCCATCATTCCGCCCGATCCCTTCCAGCGTCCCTACCTTCGGGGGCAGATGCCTACATTTACACCACCCCCGACAGCAATGCATCCATCCCGGCTTCAATTACCCCGACCCGCCTCTCCCCCGCACCATTCCCTCCCCCTCCCCTCCTCAACTCTCACGTGCTCCACTCCGCCACAAAACCTGTCGCGCCGTGGCGCTCAAAAACCTTTCGTGCCTCAGCTGTTTCCACGTCTAACTCAATTTTCCGCGTCCCCGATAATAGCTCGCGGTTCGCCCCCCACAGGTTTTTCTCCCGGGTGGGAAGGGGTACCGGTGTGGGAAAGGGAATTTGTACCTCGTCGCGGGGACGGAGGAGGCGGACGTGGCTCGTGTGAGGTTGGTGGGATGTGTGGCGTGCATCTAGGGAGGCGTACAAAACAAACGCGCCGCGGCGGCAAGCCAATTTGAGGGGAGTCGAGGTGCGGAACTTCGCGCCCATCGGTCGCTCGGGCGAGTTTTACGATTGTTTTACGCGAGGAGTGGATGGAAAAATTGAAAGGGTAGGAAATGAAGCCGGAGCTTGACTCCCAACGTCCGTCTCTGTTCCGAAGAAACTCGGGTGTTAACGGAACGCAACGATGGTGGTGGTCGTTAGTCCGAAATGAGAACAATAAGGAAGTTAAGTAATACCCACGTAGGAAGAAGCAAAGATACTCTCTGTCCTGAGGAAGGACAACATGAAAAACAAGTTCATGGGAAACCTCGTCGTTACTAACCATTTTTTTTGTAATCCAAGAACAATAAACCCTGTTTACTGCCAGGGGCTATAAAAATAATAAAGGTATTTCGCGAACAGACAATTCGCTAATCTTTTTTCTCATGCTGTTCATGGATACTTGTTTTCAGAAGGCATTGAAAACAAGATGTGTAACAAAAATCATGAAGCTTTAAAATTAATTATAAATACTAAAACAACGATAGATAATTATGGCATTCGTCCATCTGTTAGTTGACTTTCAGCGTGTCGATAATTTATTTAAGTATTAGTATTTAATTCCCTGGGTTAATAGAACGCATGCATGCATTTATTCTGGATTGAGGGTATGGTTCAGTTCTTGTGAAGATGTGAGGTGCAGTATATGAGAACAATGCAGTGCGTGGAACCTCCCCATTGCTTTTCAAAGAAAATATAACTGGACGAATGCATAATGAATGAGACCCGAGAGAATCAGTGCAATAAATGGTTTTGGAATATTCTCATTACTTCAATATTATTTTGAGCAGAATGTGTTGCATGATTAAAATTAGTTCGAAAAGCTGCAGTGACTAAAGCTGAAGTTAAAAGTGATCTAAGAAGGCGACTTATTGAGACGGGAGACGAATTAGCACTAAAAAGCTTTACTCTCTTGTACAATCATCAGATAAAACAAACCCTCTTCTCTTTAACTCTATAGTTTTCTAAACTGAAAGTTGATCAAACTAATATCGTACCCCAAAATGTGGGATCTAATACTCGACACATACTATAAATGTTTTAGTGCAATGTAATACACAAAAGTATAGCAGAAACATAACACTAATAAGTTGACGAAGAACAACCTCATTAGTTGGATGTCCCATCGGTGTCCACTTTTGTCATAAATTATTGGTGTCACACAAATGAGTTTGGGTGTTAAAATCAACCTTTCCTGCTTAATAAGCATTACAGGTAAAGTATAAGGGAAAGACATGACTTCTCTGACATATGTTTTATATCGCTTAAGTTTGGAGTACACCTAAAAACAGTAACTAGTCAATGAAGAGTTAGGAAAGATTATCAACCGTTAAGTTAAATAGAAAGATTACACATCGTACAATATGATATTTTCCCAACACTTTATCAAAGATATCATTACCTATTACTTAAAAAATGTCGAGAATTATGTAGAAGGTACATTGGTAGGTACTTGATGGTCATATTATATGAGAAGAGAATTCATAACGTGGTGCGGATATGCAATCTAAAAATGTATATACATTAGCAGTATTGATGAATAGGTTCAATCAATAGATTAATAGTATTATTATTCGATGGTTACCGTTGTTGATGTTGATGGTTCAACTTTGTGGAAGTTCATGTTCTAGAAGTACCGAAATAAAGAAGAGTGGAGATATACATTGTGTTCTTCATTCCATGAATATTTATAGTATAAAGTGTGGCAGAGAAAAAAAACAAATTATTTTTTCCACGACTGGCTTTATGAAATGGAAACTTAAAAACGGTATTGGACCGTATATTGGTATGACTGATACTATTTTGTATTACATTATAAAGCAAGATGGACATTAAGTAATACACAAATCCATTGCGACATCAGCAGAGTGCTTCAGGAGAAAATATTGAGAAATGAAAGACTAGGTATGTACTTGGACCAACAGAGATTCAAAATAGCAAAATAAGTCAAAAAAAGGATTAGATCGAAGCGTATCAGAGTATTCAAGTTCAAAAATCTGAGCAAAATGGTTTGTGGGAGTCTTGATTTTTCGGATTATCCTACACTTTAATCACAGTAAGCAGACTTTGAGATGAAATTACAAGAGAAAATTGTAGATAGAGCTGCTTGGGTAATTTATGTTTCAATTTCAAGCCAGAAGATGAATACATTAAACATAGGCAAACTAACACACCCTGAAGCATGGTTAAGAGATACTGAACAAACTTATACGTAAAATGAACGTAGGTTTGGGCATTTTTGATCATTTGGTAGTCATAAAAAGGAACGCTTATTTGTCATCAAGTTGGATCATTTACAGGTGCCAAATTAATTAAATATAATTTTAAACCAATGGAGTCAAGCTCACATTACTTTTGGTATCAAATCAATATGTTTAGGGTAAACTCGTTGACACACGTGCACAAAGATATTCAATGCCATGTTTTTATTAAGTCCAGAAGAAAAGAAAAGGCACACCAATCTTCAAGAAATTGAGGCCCGAGCAACAGCAAAAGATTAACGTATGTTAATTTTTGTACACAAATTACATACCTTTTTCCATTACTTAAGAACTCCATTTAATAAAAACTAGACGCTGGCTTGGACATTGTTAATGTAGGACATGTTAAATTTAATTTAATAGACATTATTCTAACGACCTAACAATTACATGGAATTCTTGCTGACGTCTCTCGGGTGCTTCTTTTCATAAGAAAGCGAGTTGTTTACTTGTAAACATGCCATCTGTGATATATGTGATGCCATTTGATATCAAAAGTGGAGGCTGATGTAAAGTTTCTATGGTGATATATGACGTATGTGTGCACAACGGGTGGATTATTTTATCACTAATATCCGCCCTACAATGACTAATACTGAAACGTAAATAGAGCGCAATCAGATAATCTTATTAAAGATTGAGATAACAGTATAAATTTTACATTCTTGCGGAACTAGTACCTGCATAATGCATTTTTGAAAATTTAATTACTGCATTGCTTGAGACTACGATAGAATTTGAATTACTTGATGAATGCCGCACGAGGCCTCCGGAAACTTAGGCATCCATGGAAATCAGAAAAACGATGCCAAGTTTTCTGTACGTACAGTAAAAAAAAGATACTGAAAGTATGAGGAAATAGAAGGGTATTTTAAAAATAAGCGATTCTTACCTGACAGGAGGGAGAGTTCGCTCATTGTCAGCATATCCTTCGTCACGCCCTCAGGCACCTTAACCGGAGGCAGTTCAACCTTCCGGTGCCTGCTGAGGGTGAACGCGGCACCACCGCTTGACAGCGTCCTCGACACTCCGCCGACACCCACGACCGCACTCCTCGCCGCACCACCATTAGCGTTCGTCTCCTCCAGAGTGTCCGCACTCTTGGACTTGCCCTTCTGAGCACCGTCATCCTCCTCGTCCAAAGCGTCCAGGCTGTGCGTCTTCCAACCCTGCTCCGCGTCCCCCCTTTGACCCTGCTGCTGCTGCGGCGGCTGCTGGGAGGCGAGGATGCGGGACAGGGCCCCCGAGTCCGCTGACGCCGACATAATCCCCGCGGCCGACGGCAGCCTCGCCTCCCCACCGTCCGGAACCATGGCGCACTGCACGTCCCTCACGCCGCCGTCCGGGCCCTGCCCGTAAGAGTGGCCCTCGGCCTGCAGCAGGGCCTCCCCGCACCTGACCATCTCTTCCTCGAGGGACGTCCCCAGAAGCGCCTCCGTCCCATTCGCCCGGTCCAGACCTGCCTCCTCCGTCGGCTCCTTCGAGAGCGTCCCCGCGTCCGAGTAGTAACTGCTGGTTATGCTTCCGCCCGCGTTGTTGCCGGCCCCCGAAACTCCCCCCAGACCGCCCCCTCCCAGCACCGCAAGTATGCTATCCCCGCTGCCAGCGCCACTCCGCGGGAAAGTCAAGGGATCCGTGAAAACGGACTCAGAGCTCGACTCTCGGCTGACGGGGGAGAGGACGGGAGGGGCGGCCGAAGGAGAGTGGAGTTGGAGGGAGGGGGGCTGATTGTTGCGGGAGGAGGAGGTGGCGGCGGCGGCCTCGAGGCGATTCACCTGCCTCCACGAGTCAGTCACGATCGGTGCGGTCTGAGGTGGAGGAGGTGCCTGTCCCTTGGCGGCTGAGCCTCCCTTGCCCGCCTTCTGCTGCTCTTTGGCCGGAGACTTCCTACCCAACAAAAGCTTCCCGCTCCGACCTTTGGGGCTCTCCTTCGTCCCCTTGCCCTCGGTGCCCGCCGACCCCTTCCCCTCCTTCCCCTTCTTCCCCTCGCCGCCCTGTAGGTTCCCCATGACAATAGTCACGTCAACCCTTTCGCCCTTGCTCCCGGGACCCGGAGAAGAGAAACGCTGACCTACGGCTTTGTTTCCGGATGGCGAGAACCTCCGGATCCTAGGGATGGACCTCAGGAGCCTGCTGAAGAACCCGCTCGTGGACGAGGGAACACTCCTCGCTTCGGGGAGTCGCGGAGATCCGGGGGCGTCGCCGTCGGTGTCTCCAGAGGAGATTACTTTCTTGGGGACAGGAGTCGGGACGGTGAACCAACTGGAATCGGCACTGGCATCATTCCCCCCGGCGGAGAGCAAGCTGAGGGTGACCAGGGAATCTGAAGTGGTGAGAGGGCGACGGCCGTCGCTGGAGACACATCGAAGCGGTGTCGCCAAAGGGAATGGATTAGCACTTAACCCGTTCAATACCTTGGGGACGAGGCGTGCTTCGGTCCCCTCTTTGGGCGCAAGAAATCTCCTCCCTACCCCACGCCCCTCGTCGGACACCACGCCCTCCTCCTCCCCGTCCTTGATCTTCGCCTTCAGATACCTCGCAATCGCCCATTCGCAGGTGCTGTCACCGTCCTCCAAGACGCGTCTGAACTGCGGAGTGTTCACCGAGTACCCAGTATCCTGACGGCCTGTGGCCCGCTTACGGCGCCGGGGGTCGGTGGCGACGCTGATGCGCGACGGGGTCGGTCGCCCGGAAGGTCCTGAGAGAGCGGGGGTCAAGGCGGGGGACACCCGGTTGGATGTTGTGGGAGAGAATCTCGGGGAGTGGGAGCGGAAGCGGCGGAACCTACCACCGACCCTCCTCGGGGTCCTCGGTCCACCGCCAGAATTCCTCTTCCTCACCTTCTTAAACGACCTCTCGGGGAAGTCGAGCTGGGCTCTCGCGCCCTCCGGAAGGAAGACTTCGTCCTCTATGTGCTCGGGACTTGGATGGGACACCACCACCACGAGGAGCTGGTCACAAGGGTGCTCCCTGGCGAGCCAAAGGTGTCCCTCCTCGTCCTCGACCACGTTGTATCGGGAGTTGTCGCTGAGGTTACGGGGCCCGTGGTGACCTCCGCCTCGCCCCCGGCCGTCGCGACGCTCTGTAAACCGACCCGGTGCATTGTGGGCCGGAGCGGTGGCGCCCGCCGTCGTTCCATATTCCACGGTTCCGATGGGAACGACGTCTGAGCATGCGCGCCTTGGTACGTCTGCAGGAGTAAGGGAAAATCGGATCGATATAAGAGAACGAAGTGTGGCGAGAACGTGGATGTACTACACTGAGGGGCGTGGGGAGGTTTAGAGAATAGTAAAGCAGAAAAACGCGTGTTAAGATACATGCGGATTTCGGAGTCGAAAAAGCACTCTGCGTATTACGGATTCGAGTAAGTGTACTCAAAGTAATATTTCCCTTAGATACTCTGCAGGTATGAAAAGCCTGTGTTGGGGGCGTTTCCCTAAGGTTTCCGATGACGGTGCATGCAATGTCAAGGTATCTATGGAAACGAAAGGGAAGGTGATCCTTTAGAGTACGAGTGAACTATTTCAAGCACGCAATTCAGTCAGAACGTAAGCTGGGGATATCGGCTTTAAAACGTTTAATGTGATAACGGTCACATCACACTGCTGGTGATAAGGGATAAGAAAACTGAACCAGGTTTCTTTAACCGGCAAAGCACACTTATGGTAATTTTGGGCCTCTTAAAAAATTCAAAAAACCTTGAAAAGCAAGATTACTGTGTGGGGGAGAGAGGTCCAATCGAGAAACTTTTTACTGACCTGCCAGTGAGTCTGTAAAAATTATATCCCAGATGGTTTAGCCCTTATTGAACGCACCAACCCTGGAAATGTAGTTAAGAGCTCTGGAATTTTCTCCAGCAATAAATATTAAATAATAATAAGGGGGGAAAACTCCACTGGCCGTAAAAAAATCCCCCTTTTTTCCCCCCTTATTATTATTTAACCTAGCGGCCGTAGAGCTCTTGATAATTCTTACTACAATAAATATTAAGTTAATATTTCATTATCAACGGCAACAGGGTATTATCCTAAAATTGAGGAATTAATAATAATAGGAATTAAATCTGATGCACTCTACTGACAAAGAATTTATAACCGGCGTATATCACATTCTACCCAATATAAACTGTAAATAAAAATTGCAAGGGAATGCAACTACAGAACATTGTACAGAGTGGCAGGGTAAATTGTAATCCATTACTGTGGCAAACCGTTATGAAGAAATCATCAGGAAAGAACGGAGGCCGAACCTGCAACTAGCTGACGCACCTCGGGAGTAATTTGAATCTCAAAGTTCGAATAAGTTAAGCCAAATGTTTGGTTTTTTTTGGCTCATTTACAGTCTTTAATGCAGATATATGGGACAGCTGCAATATATTTAGACCAGAGTTTCCAAAACACTATTCATTGAAGCCTTCCCTAATTTAAAATGACTTCCATCTCCCTCCCCAGAATACCTTTTTAGGCAAACGGCCAGCTAATCGCCTGTGAGAAGTAAAGAATTGTGCGAATGGAAGTCTACAACAAAATCACTATCAGGTCTGAATGCATAAATTAAATAACGAGAGTTTACCTTCCTGTCTGTCAGCATTTGCCAAAGAGAAGATGGTCAGTGAAACATGGTCAGTCCCAATCAAAGCACTTCATCAACCAAATTCAGCGAAAAGACTGAAAAACACTTATAATTTCTGGATTTTTGCTCTTCAGTCTTCGTATCTTTATGTCCACGCTTTCAGTGGTTTAATTCCGCACCTCTCCGTGTTGTCGCGACTTACGGTTTGGTAATCACCATGATAATGACACCATGGTAACGTGATTTAATGCGTTTAGACTTGAAAAGCCGAACGCATTAAATCATAAATCATTCGAGTGATAATAGCACGGATGTTTCAATGTGCCTTTGCAGAAGCCATTTCGTTGGCTTGGTGCTCATGAGCGGCTCATTTGAAAAATATATCGAATGAAATTTACTTTTCAAGGCAAAGTTTCGACAAAAAAGGTTAGTTGAAGAGGCCAAAGAGATTTGGAATAATGTTTCACCCCAAAGATGGTAAGAAAAGGTTATATATACCACTGAAATTACACACTTAAGTACTTCGGCCACGAGCATTTACATATTAACAAAAACAGTGCTGCGCATAATTCCAAAGCCATTTAAGTATACTAATGAGAGCATAAAATATGGCAAGTGAGCAATGCGTAATGAAAATATTAGTATGCTTCTCGTGTGCTTTTCAAGGTAAAAATTTACTAGAAACGAATTTATCAATAAAATGTCAGATAATATCTGACACACGTAAAAAAATGACAAAACCAGATTCAGGGTAAATTACTAAGCCACTATCAGCTAACTACTGATCCCAATATTTTATACTAGTTTACGAGTTTCGTTCAAGTTCCAAGGTCTCTTCTTTCTGAAAAAAAAACTACGCCAAATGTTAAATCTTCTACCTCATACTTCTAAAAGTTATCTACCTATAGACGTACACATTTTTCACAGCGTCGACTCCATAGTTCCATGGCCGCGGGAAACCTCGTGGAGGGGTCTATTGCCCACTGGAAAAACCGACTGGGCCGCGGCTGAGGCTACTTGGGTACGTTTTCACACGAAGTTCGGACTTATTTGAACTGTCGCACCTACTAACGCAAATTGTCCGATACATAACACCATCACCACATGCCTCACTCACTTGACGACGAATTTCGATGGATGTCCAACCAAGCAAGTGGAGAAAACGAATGATTATGTGCTGTTCCTGTTCAATAAACGACGCCATTTTAAGAATTAAAAACGCTTCTCACTCGAACGGCATCTATTAAAACCATGCACGTTGTAATGTACAGCAATCCATTACTTGTATTCGAAAAGATTGTTTATGTACTTTAAGCTCAACCATACGAGTACATTTTTATCTACTCTCTGTCCGCAGAAAAAAATTGGATGACCTTTGAACTTGAACGCACCTGGTAGATGCCACGATGGGAACTAAGTTCATAGTGACCTGTGCACTGCAAAACACAGACAATTTAGGTATCTTAAAAGGAAATAAAATGGTAATGCATTGGACAGTGCACATTTTGTGACTTCAGAGCTGGTTGACATGTATTACTGAACCGTTTTCACCCCAAATCCTTCCAAAAGACAAAATGCACTAATTTTACTATGAGCTATTTCCTCATATATTTAGGGATATAAGCACTCGCAACGCCATACAAGTATTATCTAATGATCTTTCAAGAAGTCTGCATTGAGTCTACGATGCATTGAACTCTCTAAAGTAGAATAACATCTCCTAGGATAGATACAGCGTATAAACCAAGGGGACAAAGCAATGAACAGAAACTTAATTTTGGTCTTTCAGATTTTGTATAAAAGGATACCATAATTTTGAAAGTGTAGGCCCATAACTGATCCGCGAATCTCAAAATTTCTAAAATTAGGACTAATTATACGATTTGCAGGGAAGTCAAGACTAGTATTGGATGGTAGGTCTTAGATACATGCCATGGCATATTTTATTACTTGACAAATTCCGACTGGTGAATATTTCTCAACTGTTAAAATACAATCCCTTATAGATGCTCTCTAAACCTAAAACAGAAGAAAATGAGAGAAACACCGAGAAAATCTATCGTCAATTTTATCATTGACGAGTTCGAAACAGCTCCAACTCATTCCTCCTATCGGTAATCAGCTCATAGATTCATATTTTTCCTTTCATGATGTCTACTTTCAAATCTTATGCTGAATCTACATCTGAAGTCTTCTCCGTTAACTTTTCCTTCGACAACTGCCTTCAGTCAGCCATCGTGTCCTAAATGTCCTCAATAGCATTGTTCTGTCTTGTTTTTCAGAGTTAACCACTGTCTCCTTCCCTCTCCCAACTCTTGTAAAACTTCACCGTTAGTAAGATTAAATATCCATCCATTTGAGCTATTCAATTATTTGCTCATAAATTATTAAGTATATTCTATTTTAGTGTACAATTTTTTAACATTTAACCCATAATTTATTTCGAAAACTTGAAGTTTCAGCACTTTCCACAAAAAAAATGTAGGAGTCTTCGTTCTACAGTTTACCGATGATTGACTGCATTTTCTACCACTCATGTGTATTCAATTTTCACTGGCAAACGATTAAAGGCGTCCAGTGTCGTTGATAGCTCCTTTAAGGCGGAAATGATAAACGTCTACCGCATGGTCCAACCCCAAAATCTTACCCTATAAAAGAAAAAAATAATCGCAACACGCTGCAGAACAGTCAATATCACTCTCCTCTTCCACACCACGATGCAGACTCCTACAGCATCACGGTGCATACAACTGTTCTTTGTGGTTGTCGCTTTGCACTGTCGACTGGAGAGTTGTCAGACATTATGTTTTCATTCCTCATCGGGTATGAATGTTATGAAGGATTTTTCTTATTGCTGAGGAATGATCTGAAGCATCGGAGAGGATACTGCACTTACGTTTACCATATACCATCGATCGGTTGGGGCCGGTGGTTCATGTTTTCGCCTGAACAGATTAGAATATGTGAATCCGGCCTGAATAGACTCGGCTTGAATGGAAGGGTTGCAGGAAAAATTTATGGAAGAGTAGAGATTGGAATTTAGATTGTTTTTTCGGTAATATGGTGTGTGGCTTAAATTTTGCGCTAGTCTTCGCCGTCCATTTCCATAGTTTCATCGGTCAATGTAGTCTGCGAAAGCCATAAAATTAATGTAGAAACTCAAGATGCGCCCTAAAAATAATTTTTAATTCCAATAATGGAACGCTGTATAAAATATAGCTTCAAAATTAGAGACGATATTCTCTACATATATTACATACATATACATACGATATACATTGATTAGGCCGTGCTTGGAATAAGCGGGAACTACGTGGAATATATTGGCGATATTGTCATGGAACTAGATAAATCTTTAAAACAAAATATCAGTAGAATATGGGAAGCTTTCATGACAAGAATGTACGTGTGGCCCGTGGGAATCCTGAGAAAATTCAGGACAAGCGACATCAAGACATTTAGAAAATTATGAGGCACTCCAGTGCTGTGTACGTGCGACAATAAGTTAATGAACCATTGTGAACAATGCAAAAATTGGCGAATGTAATAATCATTTGCTTTGATCGGGATTCGAACCCGGATCCCTCGATGTCCGGCCGAGTGCTCCAGCCAGTTAAGCTACTTTTTTTATATAAATCTTTATTTCGGGGCACCAGGGCTATTTCTTTACAATAAAATTTGTTGCATTTACAGTGAAAAGTTATTAAATGTAATATACACTATATGAAACGTGCATAATACAACAGATTTCACAATACCTACTGAGGAGTCCTCTTACACTCCCGAGATTTTGGAGGCTTTAAAGTCTTAGCCTTCACATAATCTAATCTACGAGGGTCATCCGGAAAGTAGTACCCGTTCGTGCCGCATGAAGTGCTGACGACGCGAGTAGCCGCTGGACGAGGTCAGATAGCTTCAGTGGCTTGTCTGCCTTCTCTAAGCCAAGTTGCGTGACGCTAGCATTGGCTGTGTTGTTTCTGTGATTGTTTACAATGTTTAAAAAAATTGAGAACGCCGCCAGTTGTGAAGTGAGGGCAGTGATTAAATTCCTCAATGCAAGAAACGTTCGCCCATGTGATATTCATCGCCAATTGAAGGAGGTGTATGGAGACAATGTAATGGACGAGTCGTCTGTTCGGCGGTGGTGTCGCAACTTCAACATGGGGAGGGGGGACACACACGACGATGAGCGTTCGGGGAGACCGTCTGTCATTACAGACCAAGTGGTGAGCTCGTACCATACCCATTATGAACAGATCACGCTATATTAACACCTAGTGCCCTAACACCTCCTGCCATACGCGCCTGGGGCGGCTCGTAGCATGTAAATTAATTTTTTTTGCAAAATCCACACGTCAGATGCGAGGTCGTAAGCCAACCGGTTTTGGGGTCTAATTCGAGCAAAAGCCTTAAGGCCTACACTAATTAATATTAAATCCTCTGAGCTATCGAAGCGGATAGACCTGAAACAGCGGACAGAGTTTTTCTATCATGGAGCAGACACTGCTTAAGAAACATTAGTTTATTCAATCGCATTGGAATATTCAGATGTAAAAGCAGATAGAGTCACGGAGGGATAACGGCCATATAATATCTCGGAAAATCGGCGGTTCTACTTTGATCAGGAGGCTTATAACCCGACTCGCCATATTAATTTTTATGCTTCACTGCATTAGATACTGTTAACAGAGCTTAATGCAGTGAATCATTAAAATGTATACGATTATATGCTCGTTCTCTACATTTATTCACAGTTGAGCTCAAAGCCTATCCCCAAATAAATCTCAGTAGCCGCAACAGGGCCTTCTGGTTTCCACTGTGGGAGAGTCATCCTAGTCGAAGGCGATTGAATTAGTTGTTCTCTAAACATCTCGGGTCTCTCCAAGGTTTAAAAATGAAAAGACAATATTTTATTTCATATTTAAATATAAGATCATATTGAGAGTCATTTAGTTCGAAGTACTTGAAAAAAAAAACAAATCAGTTCGAAGAAATACAAACGATTGATGAGTACAGAAAAGGGAAAATAAAATTCAGTTGAAGTTTAGAAGAAGTCTAGCGCCATAAGGACTGAAAAATCAATCCATTATAGATGAACTAGGCATCTTTACAGCAGCTGTAAGAAAAAAGACTCCAAATGGAAATAGTACGCATTATGGATGGATGAAGAAAAACTACTAATATTATGTATTGCATATAAATTTGATGGATGTAGAGATGTAGGATAACCAAGGATGTGATGAAATACTGATGAATAGCAGGCACAAGAGTTCAAGTGTGCTTTTCTCGATGATGAATAGCAATAGATCATGAAAACTCCAATTGTGCACAGAAATTTATAGTATGAAATGATTAAACATAAGAAAATCACGCCTATCAACCGAAAAACAAAATATAATTAGGTTTTGTCAACTTTCACCGAACATGATTAAAACATTTTGTGCTTACGCTCATGAAAATACGAGGGTAATCCAGAAAGTAACCGTCGTTTTGAAATAAAAATTAAACCAGCGAAGATAGAACAATTTTATGATATACATCTAGAAACTAAAACTTTATTTTTTCACACAGTCGCCAAATCGGTTCAAGCACTTTTCGTATGTTTTAACATTCTTTGCAATCCCCTATTCATAAAAATCTGCCGCCTGTAAATGGAGCCAACCTGTCACGGCGCCTAGGTTGTCTATCCCTATCTCGTGTACGAGGCTTCGAGAAATTCAGGAAAGTGGTCAGAAAGATCCGAGATCATGAATCGACGATTCTCACGAACCTTTTCGTTCACGTTGTTGTCACAAGAGAAGGCCTAACACTCCTTTCTTCGCCATGAAAGTTTGTTCTTCCATTTTTTTTTTAAACCGTACCCACTGAAGGACTACACATCACTCTTATTGTTTGGGCCATAAACCGCACACAATTCATGATGAATTTCGATTGCTGAGTAATTTTTTACCCAAAGAAATCGTCTAAAAAGAGACGTTTCAGGCGTGATATGGTGGAATATCATGATTAATTAAAATCCCTACTCCACCCCTCCCTAAACCCTCGCTAGGGCTCCCCCCCCTTGGAACCATAATAGACAGTGATCCCAAATCTTTACCCCTTTTCAAACACTTCTTTGTGCATTGGTACCTTGCGCCCAGTCAACGACAGGGGTAAACCCCGATCTCATCCCCTTTCTCCACGACCCTAGGAGCATGGCGCCGCACCGAGGGATGCACCCTCAACGAGACACCCCTCCATCCAGCCACAAGGTTTTCTCCGGACTGTTTTGTCTTCTCCACCCCTTTCTCCTCCCCCACTCATGTAGTCACCCACGCGACTTTCCACCTCCCCTCCCTTTTCTCCCATTTTCCCACTACCCTCTTCTTACTTGCTTTTCAGATTATAAACTAGACACTGAGTTATGACTGTTACCAGAAGATGATGTAGTTACATCGAAACCGGTCGTATTAAAATTTTATTTTGTGGAAAATTGCCAATTTTAATTAAACAAAGAAATCGTATTACACCACGCACTTCACAATTGGCGGGAGTTTCTGTTATGGCACTCGTGTTTTTCGTCTATAACTGGACAACGCGTGAACGTACGATGCCCCACCTAGCACAGTTAGAAGCGTACTGATCTACTGCACACGCCGATGTCAATATGACGGTGCCACCTCCACAATTTCTTGCGCTACACACAAACGGTGGTTACTTTCTGGATTACCCTCGTATCAGTGACAACGAAAGTAACTGTATAATTGCTGTCGGTTCATAATTATGAGTAAAAAACGACTCGTTCGAGGGAATCGATGAGTCCGCAAGGTGATCAGTTAAACCGTAATACATTTGTGTCAGGAAAGTTCACACCAACTGGCTTACGAATTCAAGGAAAAAGGACAAGTATACTGCGATATAACGGACGACATACGTTATAAGTTTTACTTGCAGAGAAAAAAGAACTTACAAAGATACATGCACTAGCTTCTATGGAGAAGGGGAATTCACGGTCTCAAAAGAGATAGAAATTAAATTCACGACCTGCATTAGTAATAGGGAAGAATCTCCAAATAAGATTAAGGAAAGACACGCTGTAACATGCTGAAGGGTTTTGGTACTTTGGCAGCAAGATCGCTGGTGATGGAAGAAGCAAGATTGAAATAGTAAGCAGAATAGGAATGGTGATGGAGAATTTCTATCAGGAGAAGAAACTACAAACGGAAAATTGTTGGTACCAGCATATATACGAGAAAGCGAGTCACTAAGACTCAAATGTGGAGTTTCCTTGTCTGTGCATGTGAGACGTGGGTGATAGGAGTGACAGAAAAAGTAGGTTAGAAGAAATGGAAATGTGGTTCTACCCTAGAATGATAAAATGGATAGACCGAATGATAAACGAAAAAGTGGGTCGAATATAAGGTGAATATAGAAACCCATGCAGGAAACTGATAAGAATAAGAGGGAAACTGATTGGGCATGCTTTGATGCACCATGGATTTCTATAAAGATAGAAGGAAGCACAGAGAGAAAGAATTACAGAGGAAAGTCAGGAATGAAATATGATAAGCAAGGAATGGAAAATTTCGATGCAAGAAGCTATTAGTGAACACAGGGATTGGCAGGGAACGAGACAGTTTGGAGAGCCGCTACTAACCAATCCTCGCATAGATAACCCGTACTGCTGATCCACATGCTGCGGACAGTGACCTAAAAAAAGGCTCACCTCAACTCGTCGGCATACTGTTTACGCTTACCTTTGAATTCATACACTGGAATTGCATAATATCGATCTGAAACATACGCAGGTATGAAATATGGCATATTTTAAAAGTTTTTTTTGTGAAATACAGCATAATACCCAATGGTCAGTTGGCTAGCGTGAAACGTTAAAATTTTATCAATTTACTCTTACGAGAAAAAGCGGACTGCGATTCGATTTAATCATTGTTTTGTTCGGTTAAAGCTGCAGTGGTCTAGTGGAAATGATATAACCGTAAATAGATAGAACTGTCTCTTTTACCAAATAAAATACACAAAACAAGATGCTAATGTTCACCAACAGAATAAAAATGAACTTTTATTTCCTTTTTTACAGCCTTTTTACAGCATTTTTATCAACCCAAAAGTCGCTTTGCTAGGCGAAGACCGACGGCGTGTGAAATTCACACATCAGGGTAGGGGGGGCCAGTTCCTTTCCCTGTGCCGGTTATGGTTTCCCAGTAAGAAAAATCACATAGCTTGGGTAGCTACAGGTACCCAGAGTGACTTGCCCAAGAATCGAACCCGGGCCCTCCGGTCTATAGTCCAACGCTCTACCCCCTGGACTACCGCGACTCACGCAGATGTTTGTACGCATGCACTGAATGCAGTACTGCATATACATGTAGTTGTCACAATATACCTTATTTGAATTATTTTACAAATATGTATTGTAACTGAAAATTAAGAAAACTTAAATCTTGATTAGGTCTGACTCTTAGGACTGACGTGAAATATTCTCCCGCTAGTGTCTCCCGGAAGTTGCTTCGCGAGTTACCGACTTGGGCCCCAGACTACCCATTTTCATTGCGCAAAACGACGATATTCACAGTCCCATCTATCGGAAGGAGTTCAAAACTTAAAATGATCAACGCGCCACCAAACACACGTATCTAGAGATCTGAAAAATATTCTCCCGCTGGAATTCGAACTCAGACCTAGCGAGAGAATCCAGCGCAACCACCATGCAAATTCGATCTGAGGAATGGAGTTTTTTTTAATATTTAACACCACTAAAAGAAGACGGGGATGGGTATTTGGTGGCCATGGATGCATATTAAAATATTTTCCTACTCACCAGACATGGCACGAAACGAACTTCTCCCGGGAACTAATCCTCATTTCACGGTATCCTTGTGGTGATTTCCGAAGTGAACACAGCACAGCTGTCACTGTTGCAAAATAAACACCGTTCGACATGTGATCACCACTGGAAAGCTCACTCGACACTCAAGTAATACCACCGCACATTGGAGCGAACTTCAACTGCAACAAGCCCAGGAGAGCTTGACCGAGGCATGTTTCGAGGTATCAACGTGAGGCCCACTTACGAGGGGGCGTGGCCGGCACATGTTTACCTTCTGTCAAATGCCAGAATTAGTCATTGCGAGAGATAACAGATAGAAGGATTTTCCGACCTCGTGAAGTAAGTCTGAATGTCCCTCAGAGCCTTATCCTTACAAATCACACGGTTGTTCCGAACCTGTCTGCGATTACTAAATGGGTCGCCGTTTTCTGGTTGTAATCTGGGGAACATTGACTGGCGTTTATCTGGTATGGCACAGTTATGGCCATGGGTCAAAGAACGATTAACAAGGTTATTCTCTTTGTCGTGATAATAAAACAAAAGAGTCGATTTTGATGCATTGCTGTTTACTTTCATTCGTCCGTTCTTCTTTTGGCAAAGGTGAAGTTTTTTTTACAATCCACTTTCCGTCTCCGTCTAGAACTTTCAATGAACTTCAATTCGGCTTAATTCCACTTATGCTATGAAAATGCCGACACAAAAGCGAAATAGTTAAACATTTTCACGGGTAAAGATACTATAGAGAACCTACAGTTTAGTTCTGAATTAAGTAATCACTCCATTCGAAACGGAGCTTCAATCTCACCTACAATTATACGTCGAATATTTAACAGGAAATGTATGACAATTAAAAGAGCGTTGAAACCGATTCTGAAGCATATGTGCCTACTTACGTCGCCAAAAGCTAAGAGTAATAATTAATTACCTTATGCGTCGAACAGTTCATCTGTAGCAGACCGTCGAAGATGTCGATTTGCTACTCGTAACTCGCGAGACGGGCAGCTCTCCAGGTCCTTGATACTATAACTTTTCAATCCGTTAATTTCCAGTTCAAAAATCTTTTCCAATGTTGTGGCTCTTCACATTTTGTTTTTCTGAGGAGAAAAATATAATGAATTCTGTTCACAAATGAAAACAATGGACTATTTCACTCGATGTCCCAATCGATCGACAGACTTTGGACAACAGACCACATGAACCCACGAAAAGGAGCCGAAGTTGTTATCTGATTTTTACAATACAATAAAATAATGGCATTGAATATCCACGTTTCCATCGCGCCAAAAAACGCGCAGATTATCATAAGTGGGAAATATAGTACCTCTACAAATTTTTGCCTTACCTCAAACTAAAGATTTTTAAAAATTAAATAACACGTGCCTTACCAAAGGACGTACGGTCCCCATTCCTCACACAAAATACTCTTCGTAAACATAAAAAAAAACTTTCCACATGGAACACTATCTATGCACGAATCGTGAGAATAGAGCCCGGGGTTTGTTGACATTTAGCGTCTAAACGTGACCATGTATCTAAGGTTTTAATGCTTTCAGAGTGACTTTGTGGAATTTCATTGCAGAATGAAAGGAAAATTCTCAATTCATAAGCACACGTACAAAACACAATTTCCTAGTCCGGATTTAAGGTTATTTAGGTGAGAGAGGTGGGGTTTTGAGGCTAAGAAAATTAGTGGCAGAGGTTGGGGGCCAGTTCAAATTGGAGGAAACGAAGGGAAAAGAACGAATAGGAGGGGAGGTAGTATTGTCAGGACGGAGGGCGGATTCTGATCCACATCAGTCAAAGAGGAAGTTGGAAGAGGGTGGTAATGGAATTGAGCAGAGAAAATAAAACAAAAAGTAAGCTCGGGGATTCTTTAGGAGGGGAAAACCTGGGCATTTCTTTAAAAGGGAAAGGGAAACTTTTTAAAAGGAAAGGGGAAAATCTGAGAAACTCTTAAACCCTTCCATTATGCCTCTTCCAAATTAATGCCCGTTCTGCCCTTTTAAACAGTTTCCCCTATCTTCCTTCATCAACTACCCGCTCCCAATTTCATTTTTGATTGACGCGGATCAGAACTTGTTCACTGTCCTGACGCTTTTATCCTTTCCCATACTCTCACCTCTTTCCTTACCCATTTGAACCCCCACTCCATTCCTATCATTATGAAGTATTTGTTTAGCGATCCTACTTCTTCCCACCTCGACGATGTTTGAATAGCTGAAACCCAGACTGGCCGCCATTATTTTGGAGTAATCCCACCGTCTTTTTCTTACGCTTCTAGACGAGAGTACAAAACTTAAAGGTTTCCTCGTGCTAAAATCGATGTTTTAATATTAATCGATCGACAAATTCATAAACAATGCAATGAGAACTATTTCGTACAAATTTCTACTACGATCATTTTTAATATATGCATTTTGAAAGCGAAAGAGTGGACTTGAGAAACGTAGTGACTTTCTTACGACGATACAAACGTAAAAGTGCTCTATTTAAATAAAAACTTTGAGATTTGCATAATTTACTCCCTGAACTTCATTTCAGTCACGGTTGCTGGCCTGGTGAAAGATAACCATATGCTTATGTGGCCGTCGCATAAAACTTTTTTACCCGAGCCCTGCTGTAGACGAGAGAGCGATAAAAATAGTGACTTAGAATAACTCATATAATATGCAAATTACTTCCATTTTTACCCACAACTTTTAAGATCATCGTTCACGAAAAGTTTGAGAGATTTTTTTCTTCCTGCATTCGTCTCACTAAATTCAAAAAGATCTCAATTGAGGTGCGAAGAGGCACCAATTGGATTATGTCGTAAAAGGACACCATCAGCTTACCTGACAATAGGCGGATCCGCTTTAAAGAAACACGGCTTCATTAAAAGGGCGGTGGGGAAATGTAATGAGAAAGTTAAAGAGAGGTGTTATTTTGCTCTAGTTAGACCTCTTTGAAATATGCAGCAAGTATTTGGGAATGTTGAGAGAAAATCTGGGATTTAGGCTGGGAGCCACTTGAAATACGAAGAGAACAAGCGAGACTTTCAGAAAAATCCAGAGCCAGCGAGTTTAACGATGACACTTCTGACGTTGCGTATTACGCAGTATCACTGTACCCCTAAGCGCGCACTGACAGCGAGTTGCGGCTGTGAATCCCCGCTACAGGGTTCCTGGCGAGGGATGACTAAGCGGCATGGAGGGGAGCACAGGGGTGGGGGGAGGGCCGGCGGCGGCATGGAGAGAGGCAGGATTGAGTCGCCAGCGATTGTGATGGGCACGTCGAACACCGGCAGTTGAAGTTTGTTTCCTTAGCCACGAACAAGGTGCAGCGGAAGGTCGAGGAATTTGCCGAAAGAACTGGAGGGACTGGATATCGCGCCGCCAGTATTGTGCACGAGCCTCGCCGGGACTCGGACGATCGTGCACCATTGGTGGAAGGAGGGCCGCCAGTATTGGGCACAGGCCACGCCTGGAACTCCAGCGGCAGGTTGGTGCGGTGCGTGTTTGCCGACCCCCGGCCCTTGGACTAGGTTCGGTGCGTGCGGGGCGTGGCGAGACTGTTGCCCACCCCGGGGCATTAGAAAGGCGAAGAACCTACCCTGAGGTGAGTAGTCATCGGGCCGGGAAGAGCCGAGCGACGTGACTCTGCGGCTAGCCATCCGGCTAGCCTGGCGCCCTGACAAAACTGCCGCCCGATAACCCGGCTCTCGAACCTGTCCAAAAATTTTGAACGGGTCCTTCTGACCCAGCTCGAATCTCACGCTCATGACATCCTTCGCCCAGAGCAATTCGGTTTTCGCTCTCGCGTCTCCGCGGATCATCAGATTCTTCGCTTGTGCGAACGCATCTCGCACGGCTTTAACCTCCGTCGTTTCGCGGATGCCGTCTTCATTGACGTCACCCGTGCTTTCGATAGGGTCTGGCATAACGGACTCCTGTTTAAAATGCACCAGTGCGGTTTCGCGCCTCCCCTCATCCTTATCCTCCGCAGTTTCCTTTCTGATCGTCATTTTCGTGTGCAGATGGGTGATTCCCTCTCAGATGTAAAGAAAGCTGAGGCGGGTGTCCCCCAGGGCTCTCTCCTCAGTCCTTTCTTGTTCAATTTATTCTTCAATAGCATGCCGACAACGCCCCACACGGCCCTATACATGTATGCAGACGACACCGCCATTGCCGCCACGTCTCGTGTGCGCTCGGCGAACGTCCGACGCCTCAACACTCACCTACGGAAACTTCAAAAGTGGACCAAAACATGGAAAATTCGGATTAACGCGGACAAAAGTACTCATGTCCACTTCACCCGACGCCGCCCAGGCACACCACACCTGCCACTTACTCTACATGCACATAGCATTCCGAGAGCTTCGTCGCATCGTTTCCTTGTCGTCATTCCCGACAACAAACTCATCTTCAAACCCCACCTGGACTCTTGCCGTACGAAAGATACCGTTGCTGTCAATCAACTCCGCTGTCTTGCGTCGGCGGCTTCCCCGATCAGTCATACGGACCGGGGGCGCCTATTCACGGCTATCGTGCGGCCCAAAATTTTCTTTGCCTGCCCTATTTTTGCGGTACGGAAGACGATATGGAAACACCTCGAAACAATACAAAACATCTCCATCCGGCGCTTGTTAATGGTTAGCCGCCTCACGCGGATGGCCGAGGTGCGTGCCGCTCATCGTCTTCCGTCCGCCGCGGACTTCATCCGTTCTCAGGTCGCGAACTTTCGTTCGCGACTCGGCTAAACTGGAAATGCTCTGCTATCTGACATCTGGGATTACAATATCAACTGTAAGCATACATATACAGACTCAAGTGGTCTGCAATTTCTTCACTGGTTAAGCGTCGGTCTGTGTTCAGCAGTGTCCTCACTCTGTCCACATTCGTGTCGGTTCTTGCCGTCGACGGCCGTCCGGAGCGATGGTCGTCTTCAACGAGCTCCCTACCCTCTTTAAACAACTTGTGCCACTGTGGAACGGCTTAAGGCAGTGTCCCCATAAGCCTGCTTGATCATATCGAGGGTCTCAGTTGCCGTCTTCCCGAGTTTCGCACAAAACTTCACGGAATAACGTTGCTCTAAATTCAGATTTATTTTGTTTTTCGACGCGGAAAAAAAACTTGCTTCACTAAAAACGGTGTCCTCACTCAACGACAGCTCGCAGGCGACTGAGGTTGGTGTCGGTCTGTTGCTAAGAGCCCCCTCCACCTTACCCTGCCAACCAGACCCCCCTCCACCGCTCCGTTCGCGCCAGAGAAAATCAGTCCTACCACTTTTGGGTGCGACCCTGTACACTGCCTAAGGACGTAACTCGCCTATGAGTCTTTCCTATGTCTGATAATATTAAGTTTTATTCATTCTCCTCTTCATGCTAGTTTGTACCTCGCGTTTGTATTCCGCCTTAGTTCACCTGTATGGACATTATTCCAAATTCACGCATAATCTTTCCAATTTTATGCCATGTAATAACTTTCCTTCGCCTATTTTAACTTAGTTTCTAAATGAGCCGTTACCTGTCGGCTTCAACCATCATTGTAACCTCTGCTATAGCATAGTTTACTCTAAATCTTAAGTTTCTCGTTTCTCACAAACAACACGCACACGGATGAGAGGTTTTTTGGAATGTCATGGTTTTATCTTATATATTAAATGACCGGTTAGGGTGGGTTTTCGCTCACCGAGACGGTGTATGTGTGCCCGTATGGGCCGACAATGAACGCTGGACAAGCAGGGTCGCGGCCATTCCAGTGCAACGTGGTATCGGGGAATATTTATAGGCTATAAATTAAATCCCGTGTCGCACACTTAAAGAATTATAATGGCACCACACTACTTAGGTAGATCAGACCACAAAGATAAAATAAGGGAGATAGATTCCAGTACAGATAGATACACATACTCATTCTTTCCCCGAACAATCAGGAATCATAATAGTAAGAAACCGAAGTCACTTAAGAAATATTAAAAACCTTTAATTTACAAGTCGAAACAAAGTTAAACATTACAGAGACATCGGGTATGCTTGTGGGTGCATGTGTGTGGGTTGTAAGGGTTTTTGCAAGGATGTATACCATATTTTGTTTGTGGAGTTTGCATGCGGTTTTTTTTAATTGCGGGTGGTGCCCTAACACCGCCCGCCACACGCTCTTACGGCGGCTTGCGGGGTACTAAGTGGATGTAGATGTACCGCAGTCTGCACCACCGTGTCCGCCTCGAAGCCGTATAAACGTGCCCGAACCCCCCCAAAGGTTCCGGATTCGAACCTGGGTAATGGATGGATTTTTTTTCAGTCGAATCTCGATCCATACTTTGGTTGCTATGTGGAGAGCACTTCTGTCGGAGGGCGCCCTCCGTCGGATGGGGACGTTGATCTATGGACGCTTTGGCGCCTATCGAAGAAGGTAAGATGGCACCTATGAAGAGTAACCTAATGCCGACGCCGGGTTCCCCTCCACCCTTGCCTAAAAAGCTTAACTCGAAATTACTCACTTATCCCGAATGACTGAAATGACCAGAGGCACCGGTCGCCTCCCTTGATGACTACGTGCTACTACACCCGCGAGGCAGTGCATCATTCGCGCGGGACGTTCCCCGCCGCACGTTATGCCAAGACAGTAGTCACCGAACCTTCTCACTGCTCTTTTGACACGTGTACCGAAAAGTTTCCGCGAGAGCCTGTGGAGAGGGGGACCCGGAAGGGTTGCGAGGTTGACGTGGCGAATGTTTACAAACCCATCCTCCTTCGCAGGAATCCCCTCCAACCCCAGATTTGTTGTGATACGCGGCACAATATCGCACGTCACGAGGCTTGAGGGAGGAGAAAAATCGAGGGTTTTTCTTCGGGAGGGGAGGGTGGAAAGTTTCCGGTTGGGTGGTGAGGCGAGGAGAGAGACGGGCGAAAGGATAGGCTGGTAGAAGACTAATGGAGGTGGAGGGGAAGGCATTTCTGTTATACCGGTCCTCGCGACGGAGAAGAGAGGAATGGAGAGAGAGATAAATAGGAACAGGTTTTCAGCTCCCCTTCCCCAACTCCAGCCCCCTTCAAAATGCGCCCATTCTCCATGTTGTGGCCCGCGAAAAGGTGAAGGACCTCGCACTGTGCCTCGCGATACTTGCACGCTTAGAAATTACCTCGGACAAAACCGTGCGGTTAATTGGGGTTTGAGTTAGATCTTAGATAACTGGCTATTGAGAAAAAATGATTTTGCCAGCTTAGAGTTGTGCAAGGTCTCTTGTTCAGAAATTTTGGACGCAATATTTTCAGATATGCCTCTCCGGAAAAGTTTATATGCTTTACAAGCAAAGTCTGCTTCCAACGTAGAAAGAGCAGCAATTAAAGCAACAACCGGTGAAAACATGATTAAACTGTTAAAATCCTTCTGAAAGAGGAAAGGGATTTTGGAAGAGTAAGGGATTTCAGACCCCTTTCTCCTAAAATCCTTTTTTATTGTGTTTCTAATCGTTTTGCCAAATTTATTTGACTATAAAACAATAAAAATAATTGACTTCATATAACTAGATCCCTAAGTTGACAAACAAAATTCAAATCTGCAAGTTATTTTTCATCGTCCACATCTTTGACCTCCCAAACCTCATTTCGGTACATGAGGATTTTGGGAAAATTATTTAAATATTTTTATGTTGCATCGAAACATCAAAAAATAATAACATTACATTGATCTCAGGATTTGGTGCATCAAGTATAGGGTGCGTTAGAACATTATTATCTTGTACACTAGTGACAAAAAATCAAGCCTTTAGGAAATCTTAAACAGAGTAAAAGAAGTTCATAATAAGGTAATTCAATGACTCTACTTTTGAAGTGGAAAATTGTACATTATTTTTTGTTTCATAAGTAAATTTTTACAGAATTCAAATCCTGTATAACTTGGATGTTTGGAGAATATTATCAAGCTTTGAGGAATTGCTCTCAAGCTAGTTTTTTTCTTTGTGTCAAGACCATGTCTATCAATATTTAAAACCATGGAAACCGTATTTTCTTTTACATTAAAATCGAGTTGAAAATATTATTCCAAGCTATTGGTAAATTAAAAACCTATTACAGAGAGATTTACAGCTACTTGCTTTATTTACATCAGCAATAATTTTCACAGCCCATTCCTGTGATCTAAATAATGTGAAGTGAGGGCTAAATGACCCCAGGCTGACAAACTGTACTTGATTCTAGAGAAAATATAAGCACAGCATACATTCATGGCAGTTTTTTCATTTATGACAGAACTGTTCTCATGAGATAACAACAGGAAGAATTCTCACAACCCATATATTAGAGTAAACGAAAATGTAATCGACAAACTTGAGTACACAAATTTATTGGAACTTTTAAAAGAAATAGTCTCTTTCATTTTAAATAAAACGACCCACCTAACCAACACTTGTGATTAATGGTCAACCTGCCTTAAATGGTAAGTTTTAGGCATGCCCTTATAATTATTTCACGTTAGGTATGCACTAATCAACAGGACATTTTTCAATAGTTTCCTAATTTTATCTTCATTAAGATTCAATCATTTACAAATACCACTTGGAACAAAATTTTAATTTATAACAATTTATCCATTGGCCTTCTATCCAAGTGTTTATCTATAATCTGCACTTATAAACAATTACTACCCAAAGGTTTATTACTCAAAACCTTACTGCTGACACAAGAATTTTTACACAACTGTGCTGAGCTAAAGTGTCCTAAATCAAGTTCCCCCATAAGAATAATTACATCCACAAAGATGAAAAAAGACTAAATAAGCATAAAGTTGGCGCAGGTGTTCATTGATAATCAGACAATAAGAAAAAAATTAAGAATTGTCTTTCCAATTATATAAAACAATAATGGTATGTGGTGCCAAAAGTTATGAACTTAATAATAAATCATGAAGTGACATAACCATGACATGAGAATGTATTGTCACTTCAATGCATTACATTTCCACACAAGCCAATGCCACCACAGGCCATTTTAGCTGATCCATCATTTAACTCCCGAGTAAGATGTTGGAAGCTTCAGTGGACAAGTGGGTACTGAAACTATCCCACAAATGACAGTTTGTGTTCATGTATACAGGAAAGTGATTAGCATGCATACATACATAAGCGTCTTCAAAATTCATGTAGCACACCTCTCAGAATATTTTTACTCCCTCCTAGTAGCAGTTTTAGGGGAGGCAACTGAAAACTGAAGCCATTTGTGGCATTAGGGATGGACAGGAAAGGATGAAGGTTGGAGAGAAACCCGGTGTCGGCATTTGCCTACTCTTAACAAAAGGCACCAAGGGGTCCACAGTTTAACATCCCATCCAACGGAGGACGTACTCACTCCAAAAGTGCCCTCCACAAAGCACCTCAAGTAGGGATTGGTATTTTACTCTCTCTGTCAACAACTGTTAGTCATTTCACTCACTCAATGACAGCAAGGTTTTGGGTGAAGGTGTGAGCAATGCAAAAGTGAGTAACATGATTCCTCCAAAATGTAGAAAGTGAATAACATGCTTTTTGCAATACTTAGTATTTCTCTCCACTATTTCCTTCTGATCAGAGTGATAGTCCATGAAAAAATGGAATTGACTCGATGATATAGATAGAAAATATAGAATTGAAAAAATCGGGAAATAAAGTTGCATAAATATACATTTCATGATTTATATAAATGTACCAAGTAATCACTTGGTTTCATTCATGTTCATAAATTTTAAACTACAGTGTAAACTTGAATCACATGCATCACAAATGATGTAGTTTTCAGCCTTGTTATTGTTGTGAAATGTGAAAAGTTAAATAAAAGCATTTAAACATATCAATGGGGATGTATTTTTCTTCATTTCACTTAGATGGTCCAATCTGCAGACACAGAGTGAGATCTCAACAAAAAACCATCAGTGATAGAAGTTGGCTCCAATGTACTGTAGAAACCCTTTTAAAGATAGTCTGAATTGCTCACAATGAATCTGGAGGAGCTCCCATCCTAAATTTGCTAATAACTCTGTTAACCTTACTGTCTTTGATGAGGATAAAACAAAGAAATGGAAACATATATGACACATTTCCAAGTAGGATAATAGCATTTAAGCAACACAGGGATTCACCTTAATAGTCAGGGAAAATATGATGGCAATATCAACAACTAGCAGCTCCCTTTGCAAACAGTAGTAGGGCTTGACTTATTTGTACAATTGGATTTCATCCAGTGTAGCCCATTCTGGAGGATTAAGGGTGTGTTTGCCACTTATTCAGGCAGATGGAGTGTCTCCTACTGCTTCAACTCATTACAACCTCTTCCTCAATATTCTCTTCTTTCACATCTCCTTCACCCTTCCCACCTATACTTTAACTTTCCTTTCTCTCTCTATCCAAATGAATATCTATCTGGTGATTATTTTGGACCAAGAGGGTCATTATTATTGATTTTACTCATTAATTAGTAAATTTTTATTCTTCCATTATTAACACCCTTTACTAAATTTAACATAGGTCAAATTTAACCCCTTATTTTCTCTTTGCAGGCAAGTTGCTATTCAATAAATATGCATTTATAACATGACAATATGCTCACTTATAGTTAAAACATTTCCCTCATCATCTAGTTTGAACCAGTTCCTCCTTCCACTATGGATGTGAATATATTTATGTTCCTGATTGGTATTCCTTAAAAATTATTTGAAATTGACCAAGTTCTTTATATTCTACAAATATAATATTCAACCTTGAGCAAAAATATTTTGCCTGAAGCATTCACAGACGAATAACTCCCAGTCATTGACTATTTAGGTAGGTAGGTGAGAAATCAAGAGACATAACAAATCAATTTCCTTGAATCTTGAAATAATACAAAGCTCTCACTTTAGCTCCCATTCATACTCTGTACTCATTACCATATTAGCAATTGAAAATGCAGAATCTCTTCAGGTATCAATCTGGAGTTTTTCATATAAAACTTCATCCTTTAATTTGCTAGTTACTTACAATGCTTTCACCATAGAAAGTTGAAATGCAGTAGCTGTGTATATTATCTTTTCTCAGGGGATATCTTGACCTATCATATACACTATCAAAGAAACATAAGTTATTGGAAGGTATGAGTTGTAAACATAGCTTAGGGGTACCTAAAAATGGTGAAAATGTACGTTTAAATATGTATGTATGTGATGCACATGGAGAGGGAAACTTTCAGTGTACTCAAAAAGTGTTTTAAGGATCTCTCTGGTTTATAATCTTGACAATTGTTGAGACTTTCAATACAGGATTCCTTGTTTGGCCTTATCATTCATTTCTCATGTCATTCTCAACCCCAAATATACTCTTTTAAATCTCTCACTGATAACCATACAACTCCTTCCTCCACCTCTAAAGCCTGAACTTCAAACCATACCTGGTCATTAGCTAGACTATTGCCCTTGTTATTAATTATATCAGCTAACAGTTTTTAACCCAAAGATTAAATGCAGCATACTTACAAAAGGGCAAATCGTCTCATGCAATTTTTGACTTCATCTCTTCAGATCCACAACTTTCCTCTGTTAACATGGAGTGAATATTTGAACTCTTGGTCCCCTTTATATTTTGAATCTCTGTTGGTAATAGTAGCTCCTTCAGTCTCTCTCCTGGAATCCATCATATATTTTGCCTTCTCAATAAGTGCTTAACATTCTATTTTGCTGGCTGCTGGTGGTTAGGCATTGTAACCCTGCAATAAATATTTTTGGGATTTTACTGTCTAGTTTCTATTATCAAAGAATGCCGTTCATTGAATCACTTTGTTCCATCTGACTCGGGCACAATTTTTCACACCACTTTTCAAAGTACATGCTTCAGTAAAATAGCAGAGTAATGGCACCCCCCCTTCCAAAGTTGTTTCATGATATTGATAATTCATTATCTGTCTTCACTTTTCTTTCATCGAACCAAGAATTAATTACACCACTCTTACTATGGTGGTCTCACTATCTTGGGGAGATTGAAATGTTTGTTTATGCTGAATAAATCTCCTTTCTTGATGCTGTCATAGACAAATTTAGGTCTGCAAAAGTCTCATGCATTGCTAAACTGAACTAATAGTAGGTGAACCAAAATGATTAATATGGAAGGGACATCAAAACAAGAATTGTGTTAGGCAAAGAAGCTTTTACAAGAAAGAAAGAAATGATGATAGGCATCATGAGTATGAATGTTATAGAAAGGTTAGTAAAAACTGTAATGTCAAGTATGTTTGTGTGGATTGATAAATGGTCTTTGAAACAAGGTGAGAGGCACTAATTAGAGGCTTTTGAGATGTGTTCGTGGAGAAAGATGGAAAAGAGGAGGAGAGAGAACTGTCAGTCAATATACAAAGAAGGGACACGAGGTGGATGCAGAGCATTTTGATAGATGATGGGATGTTGAAGACTTTTGAAGAAAGAAGATGTTGTTGAAAAAAATGATGGAGGATAGATCATTAGGCAGAGGATTTTTCTGGTTCCATTCCATACAAGAAGGTAGACTTCTTGGATGGAATAAAGGTAAGCAGAAAGTATGCAGCACTGAAGAAGGGTTTATTTTAGTAATGGGTATCAGGTTGTGTTATGTTAGGAGAGGCTAAGAAATGTATCAGTGTTTAATCTGTAACCATCCAAAGCCTACCTTTCATGGTTGACCAACTAATATAATACAACCCTAATACTCAATCGAAGGAGGTTAGCCTGTCAAAATTTGCTCCTCCTCAATAATGTATATTAGCCATGGCATTAAGCTTTAATGGTGTGTACAGGTCCAGTAGCTTATTTAACTATCCTAGCCATCAATCAGCATACTGCAGTGGCTAGGAGAATAGGTAAGTTCATTCTAAAATTCATTATTTGAATGCAGTTCCTTCCAAATGGAACTAGTAAGGATTATTATTATTATTATTAGGTAATCTACCGGTTAAGGTAGGTTTTTGGATGGACACAACTATCAAATAAACATTTTGTGACTCCCCACCTAGCAAACTAATCTATATCAGGTCCCTCTTCATCTCGGTGTACTTCTTTCCTCCCTTCATCCCGTCCAACATCCCTATCCTGTTCCTACCCTTACCACGCTTGCCCAACATTCTCCCCTCTATTACCCTCTTCAACATTCCACTACCGCTCAATACGCCTTTCATCCATTTTTCCTGCCTCCATAGGATTTCTCTCAACAAACCCCTCTCCTCCCCCACCATTTCTAGTACTTCCTCATTTGTTTTCCTTTCGGTCCATTTCACCTTCTCCATTCTTCTCCACACCCACATTTCAAAAGCCTCCAATCTACGTCTATCCTCCTGCTTCAGCGACCACGTTTCCGCGCCGTACATAGCTACGCTCCATATCAGAGTTTTTACGAGTCTTGTCTTAACATCCCTACTCAACGTCCCCGTCATCAACTCCCTCCTCCTTGAGGAGGGAGTTGATGACCCTAGTAAGGATATAAGAGGCCAAAGAATATTGAATCACTACTAATAAATTCTTCTTCCCAAATGTATATCCATCGTCTTTCAATATCCTGCTCTCATAATCAATTACATTATATTTCTATCAAGAGTTACTGGTGAGATAGAAGACTAAATTTTAAGTGACAGAAAGGACTTAAATCTAGCAAAAAATGCAGAGACCATGATGAGGACAGGAAGGGTGACTAGGCCCTCATTATTTTCATGCTACTCATGATGAACATATTATTTTTGCATATAGAAAATGCTCACAAGCCAATAATAGTGAAGTAAATTATAGCAAAGAGAGATGAAGAATTAAAAAACTGAGTATGTCAACTTAAAGGTGCTTATGAATGATGAAGGTGTTATTTGAATATGATGGTTTGAGGCCCTACTTTGTGAAAATTCATGATCACTGAATAATTAAAATACCAAGTTTATTTATTCAAAGAAGATGTTATTTATTAGTGCTATTTTCACTCCCCCATAAATTTAAGTCTGGATATGACTATTCTCATAAATAAGGATGAATCTTGTGGTGGTATATGTGTAAATATTACTGCATTATCCACCCACAGTCTTCTTCTACCAAAATAGCTCCTCCAAAAGGGAGATTTAAAAAAAGAATATAGAATTAAATAAACCAGGAAAATTGCAATCCTTTGAAAATAATGGAGAGTCAAACATTTCTACCAAAGAGAGGAGGCAGCAATTACAGCCTCCCAGTCTGGGACACTTTCATAAGGATAAAGATAATATCTTAAGGGTTAAAATGCCAAAACATTCCCAAGATAGTTGAGTATTTCCCAGAACCCCTGGAATGGAACAAATGACAGAGAAGAAGGGGATAGTGGAATGACAAAGATTTTAATCATTTAAATTGGGGTCATTGCCATTTCCAAACTAGCTATTTCATCCTAAAAACACCACACCTTGCAGTTTTATGGTCTATTTCAATGGCTATTACACTGTCTGCATTGGTACATGTGTATTCATCTACAAATAGTGGAGTTCTTTTAGAAATTTTTATGGAGGTTTAAAAGAATGGAACCAAATATAATAATGGGATTGGAGATGCATGGCACACATTAATTCAGCCAGTTAGAATTTTCCCAAAGTCGCATTTCACATTGGTTCTCACATTGTAATCAGCAGAGAAAAGCACCATCATAGAAATTATTCAGATATAAAACCAATGAAGCAATGTATGAACACCCAGTCAGCCCGCAGAACAGCCTGAAAATGTTAGCAATATGAGGTCTTGGGCTGAGTGACTGCAATTTTACACACAAAGAAAAATCTTCTTTCAGTGAAAATTAAAACATGTTAATCATAAGCAGTTCAGCTTTTTTTAATCTCCTAAATACCTGGGTGGGAAAAGAAAATATTTCATATCATAATCATTTCAAATTATTAGGGGTACTTGAAAATATTAAAAGGCCAATGAAACAAGAGAATAATGATAAGGTTTGGTGAAAGGAGGTACACAAACTTCGTAAGAGTGGTGAAAATGTCAAATCAGACTAAAAATATGGAAATTTTTCAGTGCACTGATTTAACAGCTGCAATTAACTAGCTGGTAATTTCAATGATAACAATCATTATCAGGTAATCTACCGGTAAAGGTAGGTTTTTGGATGGACACAACTATCAAATAAACATTTTATAACTCCAACAAAACCAAATCCAGCAACATAATCTACATCAGGTCCCTCTTCATCTCTGTGTACTTCTTTCCTCCCTTCATCCCGTCCAACATTCCTATCTTACCCCTGCCCTTTCCTCGCTTGCCCAACATCCTCCCCTCTATTACCTTCTTCAACATTCCACTACCGCTCAATACACCTTTCATCCTTTTTTTTTTCCTGCCTCCATAGGATTTCTCTCAACAAACCCCTCTCTTTACCCACCATCTCCAATACTTCCTCATTTGTTTATTCAATTCAACTCAATTATTATTCCCAAGAAAATAATGATGATAACAAAATGAAACCAAAAACCAACCCCCATTGGAGAGCCTGAAAAAATATGAAATTGCTTGAAATTAATACACAACAACAGTCTGATTCAGGCAGCAACCAAGGTTAAAACCAAAATATTGCCATGGCTTAGGCAGCACTTCGACAATTGGTCTATCTGAAGTACATCAATTTACTCGTATAATATCTTTGCAATTCACCATGAAGGCAGGGGGGCATACAAATGAATTTATAATTGAAATAATGCTGGCCTGAAGTATCCAATGCAAGTATATAAGAAAAATAAAAAGGAGAAGAAAATCTGATAGACAGTAGAGATAAGAATATGATCTTCGGAGAAGGCCAAGGAAGAAGAGGAGCATGGGATTTTTTGATTTGGAAATAAGCAAAATAAAACAGTGCAAGTTTGACAGGGATTTTCCCCAATCCAATCAACTCTGAATACAACCTATACAGAAGAGAAAATGATTTTGGATCTACAGAAAAGGTCAAAAGCGCTGAACTTTAAAAATATATGAGTAAATAAAAATTCAACAAAAGAATGTGCATGACAGTAGGAATCTTTTAAAGATCCATAAAGAGTGAATAATTAATGATTTTTACTATCATGAACATTTCAACATTTAACAAGGCACAGGAAACAGTACTACCAAAAACCTCTTACAAAGAGTACTTCTTCCAAAATTATCAAAACCAAAAAGGTACATATGTAAAAGTTCACCACTTTAACTAGAAATTTCAGAAAAAAGTTTATTATAAAAATAGAGTAGTGTGGAAACTCAATGAGTGGTGTTTGACAACTGATGAGAGTCTTGGATTAAAGTATGGATGGATATTGCCTCGGGAAAACCCCACCAAAAAATCTAGTGTATGATTTTATAGCCTCCCAAATTTTGTGAGAAAATTTGGGCAATATTTGAAGATCAAATGGTGGCTCCAACCAAAACAGAACAAAATATTATTTTATAAATACTGGTAGTCTAACATTTACGGTAGGTTTTCGATGGGCACAGAATGAACATCTCTACATCTCTTTGATCCGTCAAACAAGACACACCTCAACATCCCACACTACATTAAACTTCTTCAATTCTGCACACTTTTTACCTCCTTTAATTCAGCCCAAAATGCCTATCCTATTCCTTCCTCTTCCTCATGTGCCTAACATTCTCCTTTCTATCACAGTCTTCAACATTCCATCCCATATTAAAATGCACTTCATCCACCTTTGAATTTCAGCCAAGAATCCCTTCACCATACCCATCAAGCCTAGAACCTCCTGGTATTTTACTTTCTGTCCATTTCACCACTCCATCATACACACCCTCATATCAAAAGACTATACAATATGCCTATCATCCTGTTTCAATGACCATGTTTCCATGCTGTACAAAACTATGCTCCACATCACATTTTGATGAATCTTTTCTTAACATCTTTACTCAACACCCCCTGGCATTGATTTCCTCCTCTTTTGGAAAATTTTGCCTAATGCAATTCTTGTACTTAACTACTACTATGAGCGTCTTACCATGTTCAAAACACTGCGTAGATAGGTCAACTGTTTCACCTGATCTAACTTTTGCTCACCTGGTTCAACATTTAACTTAAGCCTTTTTTTCTTTCCCAAAACCTAATTAATTTGTTCATTTTCTTCTCATCCCATAGCTATCACACTGATTTTATAATGTGCTCAATGATGATTGTTGTCTCTAGCCAGACTGGCTAACTAAAGCTTGAATATCTGCAAACTTAACTGACTTTTTGAATTCCACACTGACTTTTACTCCCATCTGCAGTTCTTCCCACGCCTCTTTTACCATTCCTCAGGTACTCATATATATTGATAATGGACACCCCTATCCAACTCCTCTTCCTAACACTGTCCACTCCAACTCACTATCTACCACATGTACCTGTGAAGTCTGTGACATGCAGAGGTTCCAGATAAGTCTCCAGTCCACTCCTATTTTCTACAATTCATTCATTAATTCTACCCAGTGAACTCTTTCAAATGCATTCTCAAAATCTATGAAAAAACCACATTCTGATTGTACTTTCATTCCTTTCTATTACTGACATCATAACTGCTTTGGCATATTGTGTGCCACTTCTTCTCTTAAATCCTAACTGTTCATCAGCTAATTAATCAGTTGCCCTCCTCTCCATCCTCATAAAATCAACTCACAGGTTGGTTACTTCAGTCATTTGGTATGAGAATAAATTATTTTCAGAGGGACCATCCTCCTGTCCTTACAAATTGTATGTGTCTTTGGATATTCCAGTTCAACAGTTCCATAACAATATTCTATTTTTCAGTGATTATGATAAAGGCATATTTAACCACTTCAATGGAGGGAACTCAGGATGATACAGCTTTTCAGCTGGAATGAGATAAATATCCCGAAACTTCAGTTTATTCACTATAAAGATCAGGAGCTTCTTGAGTGAGAGAACTTTTCGGAAAATCATTACAGAAAGCAGGGTCCTTTGTAGGACCCAGAAATTTCATGCTTACATTCCATCAGTAAAACTAAAATAGCAATAAAGGCTTCACCATTCACTGATAAAAATAAAATGCTAAGAAATCAGAGGTTTAACTCCTGTGATTGAAAAAACAATAGTTTATATGGCTAATGAACCAACATGGTCAGAGTAAAAAGAGATGTTTCAGGCGTGATATGGTGGAATAACATGATTAATTAAAATTAGCAATTTTCCACAAAAATAAAATTTATTAATACGACCGGTTTCAATGCAACTACATCATAAACTACACCAGAAGATGATGTAGTTGCATTGAAACCGGTCTAAACTACACCAGAAGATGATGTAGTTGCATTGAAACCGGTCATATTAATAAATTTTATTTTTGTGGAGAATTGCTAATTTTAATTAATCAAGGTCAGAGTAGTAGGGATGTAAGGAGAAGAATTGCGCTAAGGAGGTTTTCTCAAGGAAGAGGGAGTTGATGACGGGGACGTTGAGTAGGAAGCTTAGGAAAAGACTCATTAAAACTTTGAAATGGAGTGTACCTATGTATGGCTCGGAAACGTGGTCGCTGAAGCAGGAGGATAGACATAGATTGGAGGTTTTTGAAATGTAGGTTTGGAGAAGAATGGAGAAGGTGAAATGGACCAAAGGGAAAACAAATGAAGAAGTACTTGGGATGATGGGTGAGGAGAGGGGCTTGTTGAGAGAAATCCTATGGAGGGAGGAAAAATGGATGAAAGGCGTACTGAGCGGTAGTTGGATGTTTAAGAAGGTAATAGAGGGGAGAATGTTAGGCAAACAAGGAAAGGGCAGGAACAGTACAGGGATGTTGGACGGGATGAAGGGAGGAAGGAAATACACTGAGATGACGAGGGACCTGATGTAGAGGAGGTTGCTGGATTGTGTTTTGTTCGGAGTCGCAAATTATTTATTTGGTAGTTGTGTCCATATATAAACTATCTCAACCGGTAGATTCCTTATAATAAATGGCTAATGAGTATAATCATTACAGGTAGCTAACTAATTCCCACTCAAAAGATAGTGAAAATGATGAAAGGATACTTTAGTGAATGTTTCTACACCAACACCATCTTTTATGCTCAATGAAAACCCAGGGATTTTTAAAGCGCTAAAAAGTCAGAAATCATAATCTGACCCAAGAACTGGGTGTAATTACACTTAAACCCTAAAGGATGTCTTCCTTTTTCCAAAAAAACTTTACATAGTAGACTAATTTTTAATGAGCAGAACAATGGAAATCAGCTTTATTATGGCTAAATTCATAGTAAAACATCAGTTAACAAATGATTTTAAGAATTTGAAACAGACAAATCAATTACATTTTAAAAATCTTTTTCTGTTTTTCACAACACATAGATATAACTTGTTAGCATATTACTAACAAAAAGGTTCCAAGTTGGATGTGAAGTTACTGTGGCTGCTGTTTGATATGAAGTTGCCATGTCAAAAGCTTGGAAAATGGGCATATGTGATTGAATGAAACTAAAAATACATACAAACCAATAATGAATATTTATGTCCAGAGTGACTCCCTAAAGCAAGTTTCAAAATAATTAAATTGGCATTAAACATATGCTCCGATCATAACTAAACAACATAAAATGAATAAACATGATTGTTTTACATACTCAATGTACTTCGATACTATTTATCTAATTTGGATTGGTGACCTTCAAATTTAAAGAATTTCAAATATTGTTTTATGAATTATAAACAGAAAGCTATGTAATTCTGGACTAGACTTTTTACCTCTATAATTTCATAATTCAGGACTGAGATAAAAGACATGAATTTAGGTAACCACATCCCATCCATCCATGGTTCGGCAACGAGGTTATGAATGCTAAGCAGATGAAGAGATCCAGTGCATAAGGAATAACGAAATTAAATCATGGAGAGTCAGCTAGGCAATTAGGATAACCAGAGATGAAAGATTTTGTTGACTAGTGGCCATGAGTGAAGTCTGATCTCAATGTAGAATGGCGAAACTAAAGTTTCAAAATGAAATCAAAACCACTAGGTATCTTTCCACGAGTTTTTATTCAAGGGTACAACTAGTTTCGACGCAACGGCGTCATCTTCGGTACCTAGTGGTTTTGATTTCATTTTGAAACTTTAGTTAATATGAATTTCCACATAGTTGAGCCTAAAACCATAGAACATAAATAGAATGGCGAATGCTAACAGCTGTATGAAAGTACTACGCTCTGTAATATAAGCGCGTTACACACCATTAAAAAGCCAAAAGCTCGCTAATTGGTGGTTGATACTTCAAGGAAAGCATGTTGCAAGAAGAAATTAATCACTTTTTGTCCTTAATATTTATTTAATGTTAAGTGTACGGGCAGATAAAAAATATTATACTCCTGTGAAGACTCTTATATACTCATTCATTCTCTCATCCATTGTCCAGCGTATAATGCAACGGAGGAGATAATTTACAATAAGAAACTACTGTTAGGCCATGATATTGCTCACGTAACGCCTCCCACAAGGACTTATTTATAGTAAGCATAGAAATCATGTTTCACAACACGGCGAAAAATACGGGATCGATGATACCAACCTGATGACAGCAGTTTGCTCATGTGGACATCATATTAATTAAATACTTAGTGACAAGTAACTATATCGTATTTATCTTCAAATATCAAATGGAAATACTAAACATACCAATCTTTTTTTTTCTAGAGACGAGCACTCTTGACCTCCTGACTTGATCTGTGTTATGTATAAGTAATTAGATACCACTCTAATACTAGGGTTAATACTGGGCTACCGTTTTAACAGAGTATCCGTGATTTTTATGCCAGGTAACATACATACACATTCAAGAATGAACGATGACAAAATATTCTGGCGCCAAAACTTGCAAAAACAAATGAATCCCGATATCAAAGATATCTCTGAAGAGGCCTGCTTTGCAGGCGAAACACGTGGTATCAGGTTTTCTTAGACACGTACCTACTTTTAGTTCTTTAATTTTGTTAGTGTGATTGACGGGTCCCTAAAATAGGAGGAATCCTTGTCAAATCTGAATGAGTGAGTACGTTTTTACCGAAGTCTCTTATTTTCCGTTTTGTTATTTCAGTGTGATTGGCGGTTCCCTGACCTAGGAGGAATCCTGGTAAACACTGAACGTGCGAGTATTTGTGAATCACAAAGGTCCTTGTTTTCGAGCACACCTGAGTGACTGTGTATTCACGTAAGTTGTTTCTGTTTCATTACATCCTTTATAATTTTCATTTATTTGTGTGATTGACGGGTCATTAACATAGAGGGATCCTTGCAAACACTGAGTGTGTGTGTGTGAACGTGATTCACGAGAGTGAAAGTTATTTCGTACACACCCTAGTGATAGAGTGGTTGTAAGTTTGTTTTTTATTTATTTTGGCTTTTGTGTGTGTGTTTTTTTCTTTCTTATCACTTAGTGCCAATTAAGTTTACGGTCCCGGTATTTTTTTGTTTACATCAAAGTGAAGGTTATTCATGTCAAGATATTTATTATTATTTGATGATATTCGTTGCAATTAGGCAATTGCCCTGGTGGCAACGGACAAGTCTGGTCAGCTGTCACTCATGACATCTACATAATACATACCATCCATTTACCATCACCCATAGGCTAGGTTTACACCATTCGAGAACATACTACGCACCGTCTTCGCCTCACTCCATCCATAATCACGTACTCTTCAATTTCATATACCGTTCAAAATCGCGTCCTATTAACACTTCATTCACTTTTGAAATACAACTTGTAATGGCGTTCATATAACATACAAACACTATTTTAACAGTTACAATAGTATAAGAATCACTGATCAAGGGTTAATCACCCAGTGGCTGCTTTACACTTCTTAAAACTCCGAAAATTGGAAGGAAAGGGCTCAAGTAAACCTCCAGGCAGCTGGTTCCATTCAACAATAATTCTGTTTAAAAAAGAGTATTTTTTCTTATTTGTTTTTTGCGTTCTTATTTTTATTTTAAAACTGTGGTCGTTTTTCCCCTTTAAGTATGGTTTTTCTATCTCTTTCCATAAATCTTCCCATGCTTCCTCATTTTTTAAAATTCTGTGTATCGCACCTAACCTACTTCTTTTTCTTCTATTTTTTAAACTTTCCCATTTCAATGCATCCAACACATCCGTGACACTCTCTGCCCTTTGGTACTTTCCGAGTACATATCTTGCTGCCTTTCTTTGTCCTTTTTCTATCTTTTTAATATGTCTCTCCTCATATGGAACCCATACCATGGACGAGTATTCTAGGATAGGTCTAACCAGTACCTTATATGCTTTTTCTTTAGTGGCTATGCAACTTCCTTTTAAGTTTTGCATAACCCAATTAAGTACTTTAAATGCCTTCTGCGACACATTATCTACTTGGACTCCCCACCCAAGATCCCCAGTTAAGTAAATGCCTAAATATTTGCAATGATTGCTGCATGGAATTTTTTCTTCAAAGAGGGTGTAAATATCCTTTTGTGCATTCTTTTTATTTGAAAAATGTATATTCTTACTCTTACTGACATTAATGCCCATATTATTATCTGTAACCCAGTCACCTAGGCGATTGATGTCATTTTGGAGTATTACTAGGTCATTTACATGCTCTACCCATCTGTATACAATGCAATCATCAGCAAAGAGTCTTATTTGGGAATTTATATTGTTTCGTAGATCGTTTACATAAACCAGGAAGAGCAACGGTCCCAGAACAGTGTCCTGTGGATTCATATTAAGAATGAATTATATCATTAATATAATAAAATCGCGGATATAGCTGCGGTCCAAACTAGATAGCAATTAGGGAGCATGCCATCGGGTGCACAAATTTAAGGCACATATTAAAGAGACATGTTGAGCTGAACACCTTATGCAAAGTTAATGCCATCACTACCGCAAATAATGCGAACATATCCCTATTTTACAAATGCTGTCAAGCCATATTAGCGCTCGACGGGCACTAGTGAACTACTGTTACTTGCATCGAAAAAATAGCGCGGTTTTTTATTTTAGATAAGGCACTAATGAAAGATAAAACACTTCTGTTACTAGATATTTATAGTTAAAATTTGGTTTTCATAGTTAAAGAAAATATAATCATGAGTTACAACCTTGTCGTGGTGGAAGGGCTTGTGTTTCGATGACCCCTAGAGCTGTGCTAGCAGGAGTAATAATAATTGCTCCTGGTAGGGTCACCCATGCCAGATAGATCGAAGGTTAGGAGCCAGACGAAAGGTAGTTCACGCAGCGTCTGTTCCTCAGTGAGACGGCTGCAAAGGCGTCTGACCCCAGTGGGGTGGACATTGAGTGATGGTGTCATGTTAAAAACACTATTGAGGAAGGCAACGGGAACCACTTCAATTATTATTCCCAAGAAAATAATGATGGACAACATAGAGAAATTGAGTCCTGGCAACTGCCCAAGCGGGGAGTCATGCGGGGGAGAAATAACAGCAGCAGGACAGAAGAAGGCGAAAGTAGTTAGAATAGGAACATGGAACGGCAGGACAATGCTGAGGACTGGCAAATTAGCAAATATTAAGCGAGAGATGGAAACAGGTAATATAGATGTTTTAGGTCTTTCAGAGGTGAGATGGAAAGATAGCGGGGATTATTGGAGTGATAATTTTAGAATAATATACAGCGGCAGGGACGATAGCCAACGAAGGGTTGCCGTAATATTAAATAAAGGATTAGAAAGAAGTGTAGTCAACGTAGAGCAAGTAACTGATTGAATATTACTTGTAGAGATTAAAGCAGAACTGACGAACATGGGTCATTGTTCAGGTATACATGCCACCGAGCCACCACAAGGAGTAGATAGGATGTACGATGGGTTAGAGGATATAATCGTGTGTGTTCCTGCAGGGAAACATTTGATAGTGATGGGGGATTGGAATGCGACAGTAGGCAAAGGAAGAGATGGTGATGAGGTGGGGGACTATGGGTTAGGCACGAGGAAGGAACGCGGGAAGAAGGCAATTGAATTCTGCAGGAGACGGAGGTTAGTCATCACCAACACATGGTTTAGACACCACAAAAGGCGTAGGTATACATGGAAAATGCCAGGTGACTCAGAAAGGTATCAGTTAGATTATATTATGGTGTGGAGCAGTGTGATAAATTCGCACAGTTTCCCAGGAGCGGATGCGGACTCTGACCACAATTTAGTTGTTATGAAATGTAGCGTCCATTTCAAAAAGATAATGCAAGGGTGGAGGGTTAGCAAATGGAATGTAGAATCATTAAATGCGTTAACAAGGAAGGAGTATCAGCAGGCTGTAGAGAAAATGATGGATGACAGTAAAGAGATGAGTACTATCGAAGAAAAATGGGAATGTATCAAGAAAGTGATATTGAAAGCCGCAAAAGACACTATAGGAACCGTTAACGGGAAAAGGATAAGTAAACCATGGGTAACGGATGAGATGATGGTAAAGATGGATGAGAGAAGAAGATGGAAGAATGTAAGCACAGAGTTAGGCAAAATGAAGTACAAAGAGTTCAGCAATAAATTGAGAAGGGCCACAATTAAAGCTAAAGAAGAATGGTGGAAAACACAATGCGAGGACATGGAAGGTTTACAGAAGAAGGGTGAACTTGGTGCACTATACAGCAAGGTTAAGTTATTATCGGGAAGTAAGAAGGTAAGATCTGTGCTAACAGTTAAAGATAAGTGGGGTAAGATAATAGTTGAACCAGAAAAAATCCGTGAGAGATGGAAGGAATATATAGAAACACTGTATGGTAGAGAACTTAAGCCTACAAGGTTAGACAGAAAAGGAAAATGACATGGAAAAAGATTACTTGACGATGAAATAGAAAAGGCATTGAAGGAAATGAAAGCAAATAAGGCCGTGGGGGTAGACAACATTCCTGTGGAACTGTTGAAATGTTTAGGAAAATTTGGGAAGAAGACTATGTGGACTGATTCGTAGTATCAATGAGGAAGGAATCTGGCTGGAAGATTTTGTGAGATCAGTGTTGGTTCCTATTCTGAAAAAGGTAACGGCTACATCATGTGAGGATTATAGAACAATAAGTTTGATATCTCACACAGCTAAAGTTATTCTCAGGATCATCAACAAAAGGCAAATGATTACTTAGGGGATGATCAGTTTGGGTTTAGGAAGGGAAGAGGTACGCGTGATGCCATCGCAGTAATGAGATCACTAATCAAGAGGAATATGGAATACAATCAGGACGTATTTGCCTGTTTCGTAGTTTTCGAAAAAGTATTTGATAGAGTGAATTGGGAAAAATTAATGCTTGTTTTTCAGAAAATAGCAATGGATTGGAGGGACAGGAGACTGATCTGTAATCTGTACATGTCTCAGACTGCTCAGGTGCGAGTGGGGAACGGAGAATCTGGATGGGCAGTGTTAGGAAGAGGTGTAAGGCAGGGTTGCCCATTGTCACCGGTGCTGTTCACCGTATATGTGGAGGAAATGATTAAAGAGGCATGGGGAGAACTGGAGGTAGGAATGAAAGTCGGAGGGGAATTCGTAAAATCAGTTAGATTTGCTGATGACCAAGCATTAGTTGCTCAGTCAGACAAGAGGTGCAAGCATTGTTGAGTGAATTGGAGGTTCAGTGCGATAAATATGGGATGAGAATCAATATAAATAAAACAAAGGTTATGCGATTTTCCAGGAAGAAGATGACTAAGCTAAATATTAAAATAAGAGGGGAAAAAATAGAGCAGGTAGAACAGTTTATGTATCTCGGAAGTGTTTTGGATCAACTCGGTCAAAGTAATAGGGACGTAAGGAGAAGACTTGCGCTAGGCAAGGAGGCTTTCACAAGGAGGAGGGAGTTGATGACGGGGATGTTGAGTAGGGAGGTTAAGAAAAGACTCATAAAAACTCTGATATGGAGCATAGCTATGTACGGCGAGGAATCGTGGTCACTGAAGCAGGAGGATAGATGTAGATTGGAGGCTTTTGAAATGTGGGTGTGGAGAAGAATGGAGAAGGTGAAATGGACCGAAAGGAAAACAAACAAAGAAGTACTAGAGATGGTTGCTGAGGAGAGGGGTTTGTTGAGAGAAATCCTATGGAGGCAAGAAAAATGGATGAAAGGCATATTGAGTGGTAGTGGAAAGTTGAAAAAGGTAATAGAGGGGAGAATGTTAGGCAAAGGAGGAAAGGGCAGGGACAGGAGAGGGATGCTGCACGGGATGAATGGAAGAAAGAAGTTAACAGAGATGAAGAGGGGTCTGATGTAGAGTAGGTTGCTGGATTAGGTTTTGTTTGGAGTTACTTAATATTTGTTTGATAGTTATGTCCATCCAAAAACCTACCTTACCCGGTAGATTATCTAATAAAAAGCATGAGTTGACATATAAAATTATCTGCGAATGCATGACAAACAGTAATGATTAAAGTACTATCTAAAGCACTAATGATTGATTATGAAACATTGATACATCAATCAATCAATCAATCCACTCCATTTTGCAAGGGATCAAGGTAAAAAACATATTAAAATAATCAGAGTGCCTAGTTCTTTAACTAAGTTTTTAAAAAATTCTTTGATTTATCTTCCCAAAGGTTTATCATTTTTATCGGGTCACATTGTATGACCTGGGGAAAAATAATCTGTCACTTGAAAGATTTCCTCTAATTTCAAAATTATCCCTTCACACTAGCTTTGCCATATGTGACGACCAGTTCATTATGGAGTTGAAATCTCACAGCTCTAAGTATATGTATTTCTTCATTGTGGTCATGCTCATGTTATCTTGAGCACTTGTCATCAGCCTTTTCAATGTTACCTATTTCTCTTTAAAAATTGGCTTTCTCATGAAACCAGTCTCTTCAGAATTTCATATTTTTTTATTAAGTAATTTACCAGTTAAGGTAGGTTTTTAGATGGACTCAACTATCAAATAAACATTTTATAACTCCAACAAAACCAAATCCAGCAACATAATCTACATCAGGTCCCTCTTCATGTCTGTGTACTTCTTTCCTCCCTTCATCCCGTCCAACATCCCTATCTTACTCCTGCCCTTTCCTCGCTTGCCCAGCATTCTCCCCTCTATTACCTTCTTCAACATTCCACTACCGCTCAATACGCCTTTCATCCATTTTTCCTGTCTTCATGGGATTTATCTCAACAAACCCCTCTCCTCACCCACCATCTCCAGTACTTCCTCATTTGTTTTCCTTTCGGTCCATTTCACCTTCTCCATTCTTCTCCACACCCACATTTCAAAAGCCTCCAATCTACATCTATCCTCCCGCTTTAGTGACCACGCTTCCGCGCCGTACATAGCTGCGCTCCATATCAGAGTTTTTATGAGGCTTTTCTTAACCTCCCTACTCAACGTCCCCGTCATCAACTCCCTCCTCCTTGAGAAAGCCTCCTTGCCTAGCGCAAGTCTTCTCCTTACGTCCCTATTACTTTGACCGAGTTGATCCAAAACACTTCCGAGATACATAAACTGTTCTACCTGCTCTATTTTTCCCCTCCTATTTTAATATTTAGCTTAGTCATCTTCTTCCTGGAAAATCGCATAACCTTTGTTTTATTTATATTGATTCTCATCCCATATCTATCGCACTGAACCTCCAATTCACTCAACAATGCTTACAACCCCTTGGCTGACTGAGCAACTAATGCTTGGTCATCAGCAAACCTAACCGATTTTACCAATTCCCCTTCGACTTTCATTCCTACCTCCAGTTCTCCCCATGCCTCTTTAATCATTTCCTCCACATCTATGTTGAACAGCACTGGTGACAATGGGCAACCCTGCCTTATGCCTCTTCCTAACACTGCCCATCCGGACTCTCTGTTCCCCACTCGCACCTGAGCAGTCTGAGACATGTACAGGTTGCGGATCAGTCTCCTGTCCCTCCAATCCATTCCTATTTTCTGTAATACATGCATTAATTTTTCCCAATTCACTCTATCAAACGCTTTTTTGAAATCTACAAAACAGGCAAAAACGTCCTGATTGTATTCTATATTCCACTCGATTAGTGATCTCATTACTGCAATGGCATCACGCGTACCTCTTCCTTTCTTAAACTTAAACTGATCATCCCCTAAGTAATCATTTGCCTTACTCTCTATCCTTTTGTTGATTATCTTGAGATTAACTTTAGCTGCGTTGGATATCAAACTTATTGTTATGTAATCATCACATGATGTAGCCTTTGCCTTTTTTGGAATAGGAACTAACACTGATCTCACAAAATCTTCCAGCCAGATTCCTTCCTCATAGATACTACGAATCAGTCCGTATAGTCTTCTTCCCACATTTTCCTAAACATTTCAACAGTTCTACAGATGGACTACAACCTTGTCGTGGTGGAAGGGCTGGTGTGTTCCGATGACCCCTAGAGCTGTGCTGGCGGGAGTAAATATAATTGCTCCTGGTAGGGTCACCTATGCCAGATAGGTCGAAGGTTAGGAGCCAGACGAAAGCGGCTGCAAAGGCATCTGACCCCAGTGGGGTGGCCATTAAGTGATGGTGTCACATTAAAAACACTATTGAGGAAGGCAACGGGAAACCACCTCAATTATCATTCCCAAGAATGTAATGATGGGCACTATAGAATTTCATATAGTATATGTACTCTAAAAGATATACTTACTGATGTGATTGATGGCGTTGCTAAAGAACAATCTTTCCCCTTTATTCAGTTAAAAATAGTTTTTAGGAGTTGTCTAAAACTTTCCTTTAGTTGGCAGATTACTATTGATAATGATTTTCAAATAATGTGTAATATATGAATTACACCAAACTTATCCTAAATTTTTTTCTATCCAAGATGTGGCTTCAAATAACATCTGATTTCCTTTCCCGTCTACTTTATTCTGCCACTCAATATAGGAGAAAAGATACAGGATCCTTCTCTCAATAATAATTTTTCTATATAAATCCCTCTGATTATAAATATTGTCATAAGAACTCCCAATTTTGCTGCAATCATTTTCTTCATGTCGTTTGTTCATCAATAGGTAGACAATTGTAATCTAAAGAAGTTTTGACTGTTTAAACTTCACTGCTTCATTTATATTCAATTGTTTCTGGCTAAGCTTTGTGGAAGTTCATGTTCATTTAATGAAGAACACATTGTATTTTTCCAGTGTTCTAAAAACACAAAATACATTGTGTTCTTCATTTAATTTCACTACTTCTTCTTTTACCAGTGTCCATCAATGCAGGGTAATACTCGATATTGTTATTAATGTTCTGATGGATACCCGACGGCTAACTTAATACCATAATCCCTATGATTGCTGCGGAAGTAGATTTCCACCTCCTAATCATATGGCAATTTCAAATATCCCATCCCTGAACTTGGGATTTCCGGATAGCTACCTCCAGCTCTTTTCTCTGCTCTGAATAGTGTCCCATATATTTATACAAAATTTTGGTCACTTAATAATTTATTTTAGCTGCAAAATATATCTTAATGAAGTTATACTATATAACTTGAGGCAGATAATTAAGGTCTGATAGGAAGGTAATTATGGGGAATAAAACAAGAAGACCAGTAATTATATGTCGATGACAGGAGTCTTTAATATACATGATGGTAATCCAAGAACTACAACACTTTCACAGACTTTACAGGAACAGAAACAATTATATACACTGAAAGTGTAATCTTGGAGTATTTCCAGGACACATGATTTCTTTACAATGTTTGTTGGGCATCACTGAAACACAGTGTTAATACAGGCTTGTATAACTGTTGAAGAAAAATTGACATCCAGCTGCAATCTACATAAAAAATCAAATTAGATATACAATATCATTTTTTACAGCACCAATGATGAAATATTGTGTTTTGAGTACAGCTGGATTAGGAATGCACTGTTAAGTACACACATTTATATATTAATATTTATATTCCTATAAGAAGAAGGCTACATATTCATGAATTTATCAGTGGCTACTAACTCAGTGCATACAATCTATTTTATCTATTTTTTCTCCTCTGACACAATGAGATTTTCTTGGTTTTTAATAAAAACAACCAAATGAAACATTTGAGATCAGTTGATGAAAGTGTATCTGTTGTTTCCGAAAGAAATCTCTTTCAATAAAAATAAAAACTGAGTCCTATACAATAAAAATAAAACGAAGTCAACAAATATGACTGGACGGTGGGAGTACCTCTCAAAATCCCAACTGCAAATTGCACCCTGGCAGTAAAATTTCAAGCATAATTTAAATCCACGTATAATAATTTTTTTAAGGGTTCACCATTCCGAGTAAAATCCCACATAGAACATATCACACTGAATATATATGTACAAAAAAATAATAGAAGCACAAACACAGGTGATGCACCACAGTAACAAGGCTGCATCTCTTCGACTTCTTCACCCTCATCCAAATACCATTCTTTGAGCACATTCTCAATAAATCTATAAAAGTATAAAACCAGTCTCCTCTCAACTTTAGCTTCCTTCATTTATGTCTCTCTCTCTCTCTAATGTTTTTTTTTAAAGTCAACGACCATAGTTGCACACCAGCATACTCTAGCAATGGCGGCAAGTAGGTCTCCGAGTCACATGACACAAATACACACAATATTGCACAGTGCACGATGGCACTCTCTTTGGGGTGAGGCAAACTTTTTTTGTGTACACTATGTAAACACTCACTAGTGACAACAAGCCTTTTTTGCACAGTTACCACAGCACAGATACTAGCCGATACACCTAGATAATTTTGGTTGACTACGTACATGTGGCCGAGGAATTTGTAAAAAGATTGATAAAAGCTGGCAAAGACAATGTAAACTGGATTATTTTTGCAATAAGGTCATAAACATCAAAAAACATCATCTGTTAGGAAATTTAAAATGTGGCAGTAATTTAGTTTTTTTTGACCATTTATAATCTTAGCAGTATGTTATTTCTGGCGCCGGAAAACATCAATGACAGACCATAGATAAGACAAAAATATGGGCAATCAACACCATCCAAAGACTTAAGCAGGTTGTTATACCTATGGTCCATTTTAATGCAGACCCTAGTTTGCTCACGGGGAATGGGCTTGACCAAAACCATTCACTACTGTGTGGAATGTGGCCATCAGCACTTTTTGATAATGTCAGAATAAATCAAGCTTGCTAAAACGCAAGCCTACAAATTGTCTGATAACAATTAATCTTCCCTGATTCATCACAGAAAAGACACTCGCCACTCGAAAGTTAGCGCTGACTGGAACAATATGCTTGCCGCTACTTCATTCCATTTTGCACTCGCAAGCACACCGCACATGTGCGTTGAAATTTAGGGACAAACATGGTAGGAGCTTCCAACTTGCAGACTATTCAACGGACAATTCCATGGCTAGAATGACAACTCTCCATGCTCATCCATAACTGTAGATCAAAGGAATTGATCCTTGTTCAACATTACTCAGACAATTATTTCTCGTATGACTCTCCTGTTGCGTGAATTTGGGGTAGAATAACCACTTTCTAGACTCTCATCGAAAGAAAGAGACACATGTTGGGTCTTATTTTCATCACTATCCTGGTCCAAGTAAGGATCAGGAAGACCGCTCACATCATGGTATGGGGAATCTGTAACAATAAAACAATTTTTTTAGTCCATTTGCAAATCCAGATATGTGAGACAACACAAAATATTCAAGCAACGTGATAAACTTTACATAACATGCATTTAAGTTTTATAGTGCCAGTTAAGTAACTAATTTGCATCATTCATGTGATTCGTTAAATATTTACTTTGCTTGTGATCAGTTAACTACATCCATGTTTTGCCTTGCTATCCACTAGTATCTTATGTTTCAAGACAATGTGAGAAATCATAAAAATTAAGTGAAAAGAATTTTTTTGACAAAAATTAATTGGGAGTACTGTGAAAGCTGTAGAAGTCACTAATTTTCACATATGTACATAGTTACTGATTTACATATAAAAAAAGTATCACGAAACAACATTTACAGCAAAACATAGTCTACATAATGAGAAAAATTTGTTTTTGTCCATACCTGCTGTCCTTCCTCAGTTTCGGCTTGCAATTATTAGAACAGAACATAGATGAACAATTTTGATAAAAAATATACGCTACATAATTGAAAAAATAGTCATTTTTACATACCTATATGGTCCATCCTCTTTTTCTGCTTGTGAATCGGTGCATAGGCATCATTTGGCCCTCCACTGTTGGGTCCCATGTAGTCTCGATTACGCTGGTTCAAGTAGTCCTCTCCTTGTGACATTGGCTGCATGGCTCCGGACGAAGGGGTGGCTGAGGATGGTGGAGGGGGAGGATAGTGGCCATAATCATCACCTCCATAGCTGCCAATGTGGTTGGGAGGGGGGCCAAGGGGATCGTAAGCATAAGGTCGCTCGGGATGGTGGTGCATAGGGAGACCCTGTTGCTGACCAATCATAGGCTGTGCTGCCTGGATGTGATGACCATGCTGTATGTCTCCATTTGGCCCACCCCCAATACTACTTCCACCACCTCCATTTTTAACTTGCCAGAGCGAATCTTGTGAGTTCACTGAACCACCATTGTTGGAATTGGAGTAACTGTTGTCCATATAGCCCATGTTGACCCCTATAATCAACACATTAAAAGGTGGCAGGTGAGATTATGACGGACGCTAATATTAAAAAAATATATTGGATGATTCATGGATTTAAATGATAGCATGCCAAAATAATTATTTTCATAAAAAGGAATCTCGTCCAGTTTTTATCATTGATATTAAATTAAAACTCAATACTAATCGCAAATAAATAAGTTTGTTTCGGTGCCGTGAATAAAAGTATAATGAAATGAATGAAACAGCTTCATTAAGTAGACTTCGGGTTGAAAAAACTAAACATCTATCCTTAAAGACAAATGCCATAATGTGTTTTCTTACATTCTCCCCCATTAATGTTGTTGCCTGCTGGTGGATTTCCATGGTAGCCATAACCATTCTGCCCACTTCCTCCATTGTAAACTGGATTTTTCGTAGTATCATCTCCAACAAGATCCATTGACTGCTCCAGTCCCTTGTTCTCCATGCCACTTGGGTAGTAGGGTGGAGGAGGTTGCTGTGCCACAATATTCGGCCTGACACTTGAAAAAGAAGATTTTCAAAATATAAAAACATGCAATGATCAAACTGAAAAATAATATACATTTCTATTGGACACTAATTTCGACGAATTTCCAACATGAACAATGGCTTAGAAGGACTTTTATGGCACCCAGGACCCAAAAATTAATTTTGCAGCTGAAGTAAAAAGTTTTGTTACCCATTGTTACTAATTTTGGATTCCTTTGAATTGTGCATTAAACAGGTTATTCAGTGAGGAATGAAAATCACAGTTCCACGGCAATATCCGAAGTTGTGACATCACAGTCTCGATAATTACCAATTTTTAAACATAAAATTTTGCATTCTCTAAGGTTTTGACCTCCAAATTTTGACACTCTGAAAGGTTGACAATTCCAAATGCTTATTGAATTGCCCCCAAGACAACTACCCTCTTCTAATTTCCCCTTGTTTTGCCTTTGGCCATGGTAGTGGCAAAAAATTGTCAACTGAAAGGTGGTGAGAATGATTGCAGGGAGGGTATTTAAAATATAATCAAAGCAAAATTTTTAGCATAAAAGTATTTCCCCTTTCTCCATGACCTGTAGGTATAACCTTGTGTCATTCTAGTTACCGATCAACATGCAATAATTTCATAAAATTCTTTAAATTCATAAAAACTTAACTGTGACATCTATTAATCCCAGTGACTACATGTCATAGTACACATTAAATTTTAATATTGAAGTTAGAGAAATATTAATATAATTTAGGGATATTGTTAAAAGTTTTCTGGTTTTCCGTAAGATCATGATCAATCAGTCCCAAGAGTATGTCTGGACGTAGTTGCACCCCTGCTCTAAGCATTATGAAAAGGTTAAACCTAAGTCAATGTACTAACCTGGAAGATTCCATTTCATACTCCTTCTTAACTTTCTTCTGGTTTCGTTTGCAGCGGCAAAATATTAGCAGCAGTCCAACAAAGAGTACAAACACAACACAGGACACAATTATTGCAATCAAAGTTGGAGTTGGAAGAATTGATGCCTCCTTGATATAAGATGGTCCAACTGCAAAAGAAATTTCATTTAGTTATATCCCATTGCTATTAAATATAAACACTATGTACAAATGTACCCCATTATAAAGTTGAGGGTTAGCAATATGATATGTGTATAACATCCCATCTTCAAGAGAGTGACACTTTTTATAATTATAATGTGAAAACATTTATTGCCTTACTCTTCCGACAGTCTAGTTAATGCCTCATCTGCTCAACTTTAAGGAGTCTGATAAACATTCACCCTGAGGCTACTTTTTTTTATTAAAAGATAGATAATTCAATCGCCAGTTGGAATTGTAAAAACTACTCACTTTCTGCTTCAACATATTCTCCACAGATATCCTGATTTGACTGCAAGCACAATCGAACTCGAACATGGCGCTCCAGATTGGAGGGAGGGGTAGTGTGCACCATGATGGATCCAAGGCCTGCAGAAATGTCCTCAATGTCTCTGTCTGGTAATTCAACCTCCCGTAGTGTCGTTCCAGAGATGACAACTGTCTCGGCATGGTGCCATTCACCAGTTCGTTCATCGGTCGCCTCAATGAGACCCACAAACTGAAGGCAGCTACTGGCAATATTGATGGTCACTATGCGAGATTTGGGGTCATATGTCACTCTCTGCGGCTCAGGTAATCTATCAACCTTGGTGGTGGCAGTGACCTCATCAGAATAATTACTATTTCCTTTGGTGTTATATGCCTTGACCTAGAGTACAAAAATTATCAAGTAATCAGTATTTATACCAATCTTTTAATGGGGCAAACGATAAATGCAACACATGTTGTATTTCTATTCAACTATTTCAAGAGATAAATCTAACATTATTCCATTTGAAAGTTATGAGTTATGAATTACCTTGAAAACATAGGTATGATGTTGTTGTAATGATGTTACATTGCATGGGTTGTTCCTTTGGCAATCATATTCCTCCCAACCACCGAGCATGACGTCTCTTCCATCCATGCTTGGGACTGCATTGGCACCAATCGAATTGTATGACCTGCCATTGTATCCAAACTGATGCTGGCACTCTGGAGACTCATCATTGGCTCCAATCTTACGGTATGCTATGAAGTATTTGGTATTGTGAATGCCTCCATCAAATCCAGGGGTCCAGCGAAGGGACACAGTACCGGGTCCAAGTGGGGTTGCCGAAGGAACTCCAGGTCGCTCAGGTGGGCCTTTGGGTTGAAGTCTCAGTGATGCTTTGAGAGCACCCATGCCGTTGGCAGCTCGACAAGAGTATTCGCCATAATCAGACTCCCAAACACCTGAGACGTGGAGAACACTGCGGTGGATGTCTCCAGACAAGGCAGTTGTGTTCACCGAGTAGTGGTTGTTCGACTTTGGATCCAAAGACATGCCAGCAAAACTCCATTGAAATTCAGGTTTAGGATATGCTTGCACTTCGCAAACAATGTAACCAGCTTCACGGATGTCATAAGCAACCTTGTTGTACTGATGAAGGGCAATAGGTGGATCTGGAATAGAAATTTAAGAAATCTTTAAACTCGCTAGGGGTTAAAGCTGTAAGGGAAAGTCTATACATTTAACCGACAGAAATAACTGACATGTCTTTCAAACAAATATTAAATAAAGCCACTCAGCATTGCATCATAAATTGTTCAAAATTCATTCATGGATACTCACGTTCGATTCTTAGTTGCATAACTGACTCTGCCCTCTTGACTTCATTCTCAAACACGCAAGAGTAACGGCCTCTGTCTGAAGGAAGCAACCTATCTCCCTGGGGGCGACCAGGTCCCGTGAAGTACAAAGTGCTCTGTACTGTCACAATCCCAGCCCTCCCTTCCGATTCCTCTTGAGTGGTCTTGTAAAGTTCCACGGCTCCCATCTCGCTCTCAATGCCTTCTCCCAGAGTTGAACCAGCCACTGCAATCTCTTCGGCATCCTTCATCCAACGAACTATTGGCCTGGGTTTTCCTTGTGCAGCACATGTAACGCTCAAATTTGTGTCTCCAGCCCTGAGTGAGTTTTTTTAAGAGAGAAGGAATTAATTCACTGCATACAATTGCCAGTTCTTTATTTCATTACTGCATCATCAGTTAGCATTTATGTATTCGGTTCTTAAGGTGGAAATTTCACTTGATACGTGTGCAATGCAACTTCAAAATGCACCTCCATTGGATTTTAAGATATTCACATTATCTAACCAACATTCTTTACATGCACACGTACCCCCATTTTCAATTACAGGTTGAATGCTTTGAATTTTTTTAGAGATTACTTGAGCATCAATTATCTGAAGCAGGTACCCTTAGTTTTTTCCAAGATTTCATCTGTGTCATCATGCATTTACCATGTTCATTATGAAGTAATAAAATAAGAATCTCAACAGATGCAGATGTCAAATCACAATTATCTTATTGAATTTGAGGGCTCGCTACTTGGTGATGGCATTCATTTTTTATTCTAATTTCCTTTGACGAAAACGTTGACTATTAATGGCCATACTTACTTCCTGGTCACATGGGGTTGCAGCTTGGACATGAAACGTGGAGGTTGGTGAACTCTCAGCAATACAGAAGCAATAGTTCCCACACCGACATCATTGGATGGCTGGCAATGATATGTTCCTTCGTTGGTGAGGTGTGCTGTGGTGATTGTGTACATGGCTCCCGTCGCCACTGCGGTCTCCGAACCTTCCCTCCACCATCGAAACTGGGGCGCTGGCCATCCGGGAGGATTTGCGGCGCAAGTGAGGGTGACGCCCCCTCCTTCAACTGCCACCGGACGATCCGGCGTGATCCGCGCCTTGCCTGGACGGTGCCGGACCCTCAGGGTCAAGGTGGCGTTGCCCGAACGCCTTCCGGAAGAGCCCGTCGAGAGGACGTTGACCGCCTTACAGACGTAGCGCCCAGCTTCCAGTGCAGATACCCTCGTAAGCCTTAGCGTCGAGCCGGATTGCCGGAATTCCGGGCTTCCCTCACGAAACCACTCGACGGACACGGGGGGCGGGTTGGCGGAGACCTCGCACCTTGCAGTCACAGCGTCCCCCTCCTCCGCCTCCCTCGACTGCTCCACCGTCACCGTGGGTCCGTGGAGTACGTCCAGGGATAAGGTTGCGTCTCCAGGGCGACCGAGGCCGTTGTCGGCGGAGCACGTGTACGCGCCGGCTTCCGTGAGAGAGACCCTACGGAGGGTGTGGGTCGCCGAGGAGGAGACGTAGCGGCCGTTGCGAGACCATCGGATTCCGTTGGCCGGTGGCTTGGCGTCCACGGAGCACTGGAGAATAGCGGTGCTGTCGACCTCGACTCTAAGAGGGTTCTCGGGTCCCACCTCCACTCGTGGATAGTCTGTGAAAGAGAATGGTGATTGTTAGGATGCGATCATGCCAAGCGACCAGGGGTGCCTGTCACATGCGGAGGGAAATAGCTACAATGCGCACTCCTCCGAAAGAAGTGCTTGTTTAAAATATTTAATTACAATGTCCTTGGCACAAATTCAAAAAAATAATGCGGTGGACGATCATTTTTTTTTAACGTTGGTAGTTTAGAATTAATTAGCTCTTCTATCTGTTGAGGTCAGCCATGCCAGAAGAGGCTGGGATGAAGAGATGTTTAACCAAATATTTTCTTCAGCTAGGATATTCAATCTAAAGAAAACATTCACTTGGTAGGAAAAATGTTTTTTTCAAACTCGACTAGCAAGCATTTAAACTCAAAAAGACATAAAAAAATAAATTATATACCAGGAAAAATATTATTATACTTAAATCAAATCCAAAGTACAAGTAACACTTTGACACAAATCATTGATTAGTTATACAAATTTATTTAGTAAAATTTCTGGCATAAATTTAGCTATTAGCATGTAATTTAATTACTTATGAGAATAATGACCTTTAAAACCTACAGGTAGTCGAGCAGCTTCACTTATTCGATTCCGAACAATAGGTGTTAACATTTGCTGGGATGAACTGAATTAAACTAAACCGAACGAAACCCTTAATTGATTAGAACGGTGCTTAGGAAACTAGTTTGTAATATTATTTTAGTTTCGTTTTCAGTTTCGACATTATGATTTGAATGAGTAATATAATTTAGGTAGTGTGAAAACAGTGAGACACTATTGTGAGTGCACAACTTCAACACAGGAGGAAATTTCCTGATGACAGTTAATTTTATCGATGACACGTCTAATTATATCATAAATTATACGTCATGTTTCCAGGGCAAAAATTATAATCACAGTCGGCAATAGTGCTTGATTGAATATTAAACGCAAACGTTTCCCATAGCTTCCACGCGTGTCATCATACCTCATTACAATTCAATCTACTGCAGCAGAAACATGCCACGATACGAATTTCGTTCGCTCTTCCGCAAGTGCAGAACGTGTTGCCCAAAAATAAGGAGAATTATGTGTATGAGAATAAAGTTTTTAAAGAGATTTTTCGTGTTCACCCCTTGTTATTATTATAAATTTGAAAATTATAATCCTTGAGGTTTGCTCAATTAACATCAGGGGGGCTAAGACTTGCTTTTTCCCGACGGACGGATGACACCATCCGTGTAATGTGCATAGTTTCTGAAGCACTCGTCTCCCTTGTCAGATGCGCACAGTCGAATACGCTGACAGGTCAACGAAAGGGCGACCGCTATGGCTTTCCCATTGACAACACGGTGCTGTGAAATTCAAACAGAGCTCCCCGTGTGGAATACGACGATATGGAGAGAGCATTTCACTCCATAGTGACCGCTCGCTGCCAAATTGATTAGACCACGCTAATTGCGGTTTGAGTGAAAGTAGACAAGGGTAATCGTTCGGAATGATGCTAATGCGAAAAAGCGTGTACCTGCGGCTAATTTGCGAAACACACCGTGGCGCTGAGGGCAAAATCCCAGAGGAACATCAGTTTGTAACGGAAACGGCAGAGACTGAACTGACTGACAAAACTATTGAATTAGGGAGAGGGGGAAGGGGATAGCATCGAAGAAAAGAAATTAATACTGAAATTAAAGAGCAAACGTTTCTATTGAGATCTATTACCCCCCACTCCAATCCAGTCACGTTCATATATGACACTATGTCATCGATAAATATTATTATTTTGTGAAGATATTCGCGTAGTTGGCATCTGCATCATCCATTTATTGACTACACGTTTCATTTGATTTTTCCTGACTGCGTACTTCCTACGAAATTTTGGAAATTAAAAACCGCGCGAGTTTAATTCACTTTTCCAACGCTGAATTCAGCATGCTTTTGGTTGGCGTCTAGTTGCAGCACACATACACGAAACCCGTTTTTGTCGGAAATTTGACCTTTTTTTCCATCCGGTAGCTAGTCCAGCCATTCAGCGCTCACAGCCAATAATTCTCAAACCGCGTCTGTCCAACGAATTCAACGGAATCGCATTAGAGCCCGCTCGGATCCATGATCTCCCCTCTAGGGTAATACGCATTCAAATTGCCGTGACTCGAGGATTCCGAGGTAGACATGACGCGCGGGGCCCGTTGGAAATCAAAGAGTATTATTTTGGAACTGTCATGTCCATCCAAAGGGAAATGATTTGTTCCCCGACAAACCCGTAATTGCTTCCGCGAAAGAACAACAAGTTTCACGGAGAAGCGCATACATTATCAATGGGGTGGAGCCTGAAGATGCGAATTAACGGCCCCGCCTTAAAGACGCTCCGCGGGACCGTTTTACCTCGGACGGGAATCAATCAATTACGTGCGTTTCCATTAATAACCACCTCTTGCTGACTCATAAAAGATCCGCACAAAACGTTTATCTGCCCCCACCGAGACAAAACCCATCATTTCCCGGCGCATTCACGAAAAAAAAAGACCAAGGAAGAGGAGGAACGAAGGGGACGAAAATAATATCCCTCTTCGGATGAAATACCTCTTCTCTTAAAATACCTTCGTTATGATAATGACCTTTTAAAAACGTCCACCATGTCGTATACATATGGGAGTGTGGGACTCCGGGTGGGTGGGCGCCTAAAAAACTCGAATTCCTTCCCATTTTTTCTTTCCTTGCCTTTTACTCTCCTCCCCCTTGTGCACCGTGATGATCTCTTCCCACCCTCCCCGCCCTTCGTGGAAATTGGCAATCGGCGGGATGGGCCTGAAGGGGATGGGGCGGAGGAGGGGTGGGGGAAAGATGGAGACGGGAGTGGGTAGGGTTGGGGGTTGGAACCGAGAGGGGGAGGGCGTGCTTCCTATTGGTCGGAGGAGATTAGGGTTTACTGGCCAGAGATATGAAGCAGAACCTCAACCGAATCCTCAAGCCCCTTCTCTTCCCTCCGTCCATTCCGCGATCCCCTTTGCGTGTTACCCGACTCCCTCCTTCGGACTTATGTGGAAGAGAGAGAGGAGGGATGAAGAGACGGTGAGACACCCGCGCAATTAAAAGCTAGAGGGTCATGATGCACTCTGAGGGTGTGGGAGGAGGAAGAGGAAAGAATGAGTCGGGCCACAAAAAGTTAAAGGGATTCTTTATTTTGATTATTTTTTTGGCGACCTTCCCGCCATCCTTTAGACCCTCTCTCGTCCGCACCCGTCTCCGTTCCGTCTCTCATTCTCTCGTTTTCCTCTCTCTTACCCACCCGCCTTCCACGCGGTCCTTCAAAAGGGAACGGGAAAAAATGAGGGGGGATCGGAAGAGGGCCGGAGTGGAGGCCGGTGGGGGAATGAAGGGTGACTGCGCGGCGGCGGAACCCCTAGTCGCACCCCGGTGGTGGAGAGGGCCGTGCAAGGGAAAAGGGGTTGTGCGGGCGACGGCAGTCGTCGTAGAAACCCCTCTCTCCTTTCCCCACCGCCCTCTCGGTTTTTTCCTGCGGTCGACTCCGGGATGAAAAGCAGAAAAGGCAGGCAGGCAGGCCTCCGTCCCCGCACACATTCTCCCCCTTCGCCCCTACTCCTTTTTCTCTCACTTCCAATCCCCCTTTCGGGGCCAAGTGAGAGAGACGGGGAGTAAAAGAGTTCTCCCCTTTCTCCAGTTTTCAGGAGGTCTGCGGCTGGAGTTTTCTTTTCTGTTAACGCCGCCTTCCCTCCCCCTTCCCACCTTTTGATCCTTTCTCTTTTTACCCCCCTCCCTCTCTCTCTCGGGAGATGGGGAGAAAAAAACGACGCCATCTTCTCAGGAATAAAGCGTGAGGGGCATGAACTGGTGAGATTAAAGTTATATAGATCCCCTTTGAAGGCGCCGCAGCGCGTGGTCGCGGATTTAGAACGCATGAAAATGGAATCCTTTAGCATAAAGCTCCCTCCCCCCTCACACACGCCCGCACAGATACATCATTTCACTCTCTTCGTCCAAATCTCCATCCGCCACCCCCTTCGGAGTCCGCGACCCCCTACTCTAGCCGCGCGATGCGGCCCATGCGCCCCCTCATCCCAACACCGATGGTCGATTGGAGCGATTATTAAAGAGGACGCGAGCGCGGGATGACTACCGCGGAGGGAAGGAGGCACGCGCCCGGGGGAATCGAAAGGGATATCGGTTTCGCGAGGTATTTTTTTGCCGCGGCAACCCGCGCCGCTGGGAAATTTGCATCGGCGCGACCATTTCTGGTGGATGAGGGATGGTATCGTGGGCGGAGAGACGGAGGCATGAGGTTTATGGGGGAGTAAGGACGTGAGGTTGAATGGAACGATGGGCGAAGGAGAGAGGAAGGAGAATTGACGTGGACGCGGGGGGGGGGGCAATGGGTGAGGGAGAGGGGGAATAGTGAGGGTGTGGTGAAAGCAAGGGGGTGGGGTGCGTGGACCCAAAATAACTCTCTTCTTACGTTCGGTTGGTGTCGGTGTGTGGGTTTGGGGCGAACGCGGGTATGAGGAGGGCCCGATTTCCAGCAAATGTTAGCGGTTCCAGCGTTTTGAAGTGAGGGCAGGAGGTGGGGGCGGAGGAAGGGGAGAAGGGAAACGTGTGGGTAGGGGCCGAGAAAGCAAAAAAGCAAACAAAGACTGTAGACAGTGAGGGAAAGATTACATTATGGGTTCTCCGAGTGGAAACAAATGAGTAGTGCTTCCCATACAGCTTCGAGGGTTCGTCTCGGCTCCAGTTTGTTATACTGCCTCGAGTGGCGGCATCGGCATTGGCTTTCTTTCCCCCACTTAATTTACTCGATAGTAAATAGATAGTTTTTAACGAGGTTTCTTTCCAAAACAGTTCTGCCGAGATGCCAAACATACATTTCATTACCCAACGAGGATAAATATTTAACATTATTTGTTTTCCTGGATATTTAGAGTGGCGATAAAAGACCCTCCGCGAACCTTGATATTTTTATCCAAGGAAAAAAATTGGAGTACGGAAGGAAAATAAAATTAGAATTATGTTATCTATTCTTAATTTACGTAGTCTTTCGAAGAAGGGCCTTTTCTCCAATAGATTCAATTCCTCGTTCCCACGGAAATGAATTTAATTCAGAAAGGATTTTTTTCCGGAAATCTAATTTGAACCGTAGACCGTTCCCTCGGGGAAAGTTACTAGTGCAAAAAAAATTGATTTAATTACTCCAGATCATCAAAGATCTATCTTAAAGGGAAAGCATCTGGATGTTATTTTTACATACTTCCACGTTTTTAGATTCTGATGGCATGTAATACGGGTATCACATTTTCCCTGGACTTCCTCTCTCAAGAGTGCACTTAATGTTTAATATTTCGAAAGCTCATTTTTTTTTACTCTTAAGTTCGTCTAAATATTATTGCGAATGCTCACTGGGATTCCGTGTAACTTAATACTCACAGTTGACGTTGAGCGTGACCGTGGCCTCCATCTTTTCTCCCTCTCCCATGGCCCTGTTCCACACCACGCACCGGTACACGGCACCATCGTCACCCTTTTGAGGCGTCAAAGCAAGGATTGCCGTGGTGGGTGCGTCCCGCGATCCTCCGGACTTCACGGTTGCATCCAGGGGTTGAGAAACGCCGTCTTTGTACCACCTAGAGAGAGGAGGTGAGGTAAAAGAGGGACGTCAGCAAATGATGTTCAGATGTCGATACGTCAAAGGCATAAACTTTCATCACAGGAAATCTGATTAAGGCATAGACAAACTGTTCCCCGCAGTAAGTATGCGAGAGAATATGAGCACTTTTTACGTTCTATTGTTGTTAACTGCGCGAGGTGGGATTGATTAATTATATGAATCAACAAAACTTTGTAATTCTCCACACTATTATTTTGTCGATGAGCTTTAAGGACTAAACTTTGTCGGCCCTTTGTTGGTTGGTCGTTTAAAACGACGCAACATGGTCAGGCCTCGGCATAAAAAGTAGTGCCAGAATTGACTCATTATATGAACTTTGTAAATGTATACAGATATTTGTTTATTGAAAAGGTTTAACTGGTTTCAGCGTCATTCGTTCGGTTCAGCTTGTTCAAGGGATACCAAACAAGAGGAAAATATTATCCCTTGAAAATGACGCGCTGACATTGAAACAAACCGGATCTTCCCCTGTTAAGCTATTGAGGAAAATTAGAATGCAATCAATTGATACAATAAACATTTTTCATACAGCTTCACACAAAGTGGAGTCGGGAAAAAGATGTGGGAACCTTATTGTCATTAGATATTTCTGAATACTACATTTAACTACTTAAACTTAGTGAGAAAAAAACATTCAATTAAATTATACAATACTCCTCAAGGGCGTATGACTAACATTGGGGTATCACTTGGATGGCATGGATTAGAGTGATATCAAGGAGCCCTGCTAAGTGGGTCACAAGCACATACTTCTTTGCATAAAGGGTCTGGTCATGGGCCTTCGCTGGTTGTATTCTCATGAAATAGGAATTAATGCGTAAGAAAAACAAACAAAGTTTAAATATTGTAGTTCAAGGGTTCCGCATTTTATTCATCCCTCAGAGACTTGATAATTTATATCCAATTTGTCGCGAGCCAGGCATAGGGGGTTTCACAGTGAGTGGATACACGTAGTTAATTTGCAAGTTTACACAATGAGATTCTCTGAATATTCCAGTCTCCTTAACGATCAAAAACAAAGTTCCGTGTACTTAAGATCAGTTGTCTTGACATTCCCTTCAAATTGAACGTCTAAAATGTTCACCCTTATCTCCGATGTCGAGGGTTATCGCGACACATCGACCCTCTGATGGCTATATGCGGCTGACAGGCCTCGTTAGTCTTTCGACATAATACGCCGTCTGACGTCTTAATTAAAAGAGTTGGTTCACTTAAGATATAATTGAGCAAATTTTTCAACTGTCAAACATATCGACCAAATATGCCACAAGAATCTTAGGCCGACATCTTTTCTTGCAAGCAATCACGAGGGTGTATGAAGAGGTGTAATGCCACTATCCAGCACTAGCTAGTGATTAATCATGTTCCGTGAAGTTTAACTTTTGGTACATTAGTTCGAATTATCGGACGAGACGTCTCCAAGTATCGTATTGTTGTCACGAATCGTGCGAGGCAAAAAAAAACGTTCTTTAGGTCGCTCCTTTTAGCAATCAATTTCCCTCAACTTCTCGGCTTCGCCGATGCAGCGCAGGGGCAAAATTACTTCCTCTCCTCGAAGGTGTTGGAACGCGAATTATTAGCATTTCTCCAACGTTTTATAAACGCTCGCATGTGAGATTCATATTCCCGGTGCCTCTAAACCCGAACTGTCCAAAAATAATGCCCGGCGACTTTTCTCTCCGGAGACAGGAGAGAGGGAGGAAACGGGGAAACCTCACTGTTATGACCGAGGATTACACTCGCGGATCCGCAATGAGAATTTCGTCTCCTGCGTACGAGACTCAAAAAAGACAATCCGGCGGCGGCGGATGCAGGGATGATTTCTCTCTGGGTATACTGGAAGGGGGAGGGAGGAGACTAAGGAGAACTGCATTTCGGATGGAGGTCGCGGCCTTGTCGGATGATGGCGGCAGGAGCACGCAAATGAAGATGAATGAAGGGGCAAGGGGGATTAGTAAGGTGGACGCTTCTACCTTATCTCCGGGTCCGGGCTGCCTCCGGTACTGGAGCACGTGAGCGACAGGGGCTTCCCTTCGGTGGCGATGGGGGCGGCGGGTGCGGCCCGCGGCGGGGAGGGCCGCGTCAGGACCGTCAGTCGGAATGCCTGCGAATGGATGTCCGTCCCGCTGCCAGCGGCTTTGACCCTGCACTCGAATCTGCCGTTGTCCCGCTCGTAACTCGCATTCGAGATTAGAAGGTCGTAGCGGCCGAGCTCGGGCCTGAAGTCCAGCCTGCGAAGTGAAAAAGAAAGACGTGAGTGAGTGAGTATTTACGTTGGGAATGCACGAGGGTATGCGATAAGGGAAGACGGAATGGGCTCCAAAAAAAATTATGCTTCCTGTCATTTTGAAGCGAGGTACATAATACGTGCTTGCATGTTTTGCACCCAGCAACAGACGCGATAGAGATGGGGAACATGTGCGACCTCCGGGGCCCCACAAGCCGCTCTAAGGGAATGTGGCGGGGACGTCGGGACATCAGCTTTTTATGTATAATTATCCACCTATGCATAAAGATATCTGCACACAAACAAAAATACATACAAACTCAAAGTCTAATGCATAACTCACAAGTAAGGCGTAAATTTAGATGTTGGCACATCCAAAGGGACGTCACTTCCTGCAGATAACAATTTTCAAATCGTTGAAGCAAAAATCATGAACAGGTGGATAAATTAACAACCTTAAAACTGGGAGTAAAAGCGTCGTACATTGTTGGTGGCCAGGAGAATACATTTAGGTATAATTTTTGTTAAAATGCATATTTCTGCTGTCGCTACCCAAATTGCTTCATTATAGAGATAAACTGCAGTCAGATTGCTTTCCCTCAATTTAAAAAAAATTCTATTCTGCACTCTTAACGTTCGCGTCACTCTCCTCCAACGATACAGAAACAGGAAAGAGATAATGCACATGTATAAATTACTTAAAATTTCCTCTAGTCTCGAGGATTTACGTGGGAACAAACAAAAGATCAAACTCTCCCACCTGTACTGACTCGTTAATACCCAGCTCACAAGGCAGCACCATTACGTAACAATCAAGCTTTCGCCCATTGGCCCTTGGAAAAAGCTAGAGTTAATACATGTATTCATGAATAACCCACCCGGGGGAGGAGAAACAGCCGCAATCAAGATCCACACAAATTGCCTCCATATCCAAGTTCCTCGGAGACGAAATATCTTAATAGTTCATCGAAAGTAATTTAGGACCAAAGGGAGCTGCTCGAGGTGACTTTTCGTAAAGTCGCCCTCCTCAATATGACATCTGCCTTTTAATGATTCCCCCGAAAGGTTCCCATCGTCGTGGTGAATGAGATTAAGGCGATAGGACACCGGGTCGCTGCCGAGTCATTTGCGTGACCAACGCTTCCAGCACCACCTCGAGGGCAAGGCAAGGAAGGGAGCGCCGACGGACCGAGTTTCGCATCCCGCCCGAGCGAGGCAATGACGCGGACCTGGGTGGGGCGATGGAGCAAATTGACGCCCGAGGAAGATGGAATGACGGGATGGGCGTGGAAGTGTCGCAAGAGGGCTTGTATTGTACTCCATCCATTGTATGTAGAGCTCGAGGTGGAGGGTAGTGTGGGGGGCGAGAGAGAGATGGAGGAGAGGGAGAGGACGAAACGGGTAAAGTCATTAGCACCTGGAAAGGAAGTGGAAGGTCAAGGGGGGAGAGGAGACTGCTCTGCTCTCGAATTGATTTCTTCACGTACGCGGTCGCGTTCATTCGTGGCCGCACGTGTCCTTTCATTCCGCTTCGTGTTTCTCGAAACCGCTGACACGAGAAGAAAGAATTCCGGGACGTGGATTGGTGAAACACCAAAAATTCTAACATTTTAATTTTTTTGTGTGTTGTGTGTGGGATGGGGGTTGGAGAGCCTGATGCATGCTGACGATAAGGGTTTGTTTTGGGAAGGGGTGGTCCCAATGGAGTTTTTTTCCAAGAATTTCTACCGCCTAAATTCGGGCCCATTATATAACCCTCGAGGAACGTTTAAGTGCATGAAACTATTTGTGTAGACGCCATGAACCATTAACGCGTACATCCATCCACGGGGGTCATAATATTAGGCTCCTAGAGAAGCCCACGATTACTCTTTGAGCATGCGGGATAATCAATCATCCGTCGGCGACATGACGGAGAACCATTCTTTAATTTTGGTCGACAGCCGCTGCAAAATCTGCAAATGCGGCATGAAGTAAGCTCGTGATAGCTTACTAAAAATGATTATGTGAAATATTCCGATGGATAAATCTCACAGAACGTTTCCCCAGGGTTGGTTAGGGATTGCTCTCCCCCCCCTATCCCTTGCGCTCCGTATGAAATATCCTCGAAATTCATTTAAGCCCCGCGGGCGGCATGTTTCCTGCCCATACCCTTGAGGACAATATGGCATCGATTTAACCTCCAATGACTGCACCCGAAAAAAAATAAAGTTTACGGTCGCCATTCCATCGCCCTCTTTGCCAAATATCGATTGAAATCTGGACTCTATTCCTCTAATGCAACAAATTTCTCGCCACCCCAATGGAAAGACCTAGAGCAATCTATTCATCAATGACATTTTAAGGGTAAAGAATGTATACCCTCATTTTTCTCTCTTGATTTCTCGCAAAGAGGTCATCTTGTGCTTTAAAATATATTTACTTGGAAAAAGGTAGGTACTTAACGGTAACCTAGGCAAAGGGAACTACTGGCACTGTGACATCAAATTTTAACCCTTACGTTAAAAATGTATTGGTTACTATGAATAATCACGGTATTTCATGTGCATTCTCAATTGGCGAGATTACTTCATCTATCGATGCAAGGGCTAATAAATAAACTTTAGGTAGCTAAAATCTCCTGTACTCGACCACTTCAGTTCTTAAGTGTATTTTTATTCCCTTCAATCCCGATGAATTTCATATTTCAATAACTAACAATGATTTTGCTGAGCATGGGTAATCTATAAGAAGATTCTTATTTCATGGATAACTTAATTTTCGCAATGGTTGTGAACGAAATTGGTAAATTTTTATATGAGACTTGGAAACATCGGGACATTATAAACATCTGTATTCCACATGTGCGTTGCCGAGAAAAATATCGAGGGAAAGATGTTTTTTTCAAAGTCATAACTAGCACGTTTCTCGGCCAGGAGGGTACAAGTAGACACGTATATTAGGACGGGAATGGGATATAATGAACCCAAACTATAAATCTATACACCCATCACTGCTACCACAACACGCGACTCTGGCGAACTGTGAAATTTTACGAGTTCCTCTTTGCCACGGTAAAATTCTAGTTCAATGAAGCTCAATTTCAAAATGTTCGCTCGCGAGAACGTTCACGAAATATTTAAATTAAACAAGCCCGCCCTCGATGTAAACTTATTCAAAAAATAGTACATTAACATATAATGATTAAATTAACCATTCATGAACGTTAACTGATAGTATATGCACTTATTGATATGCTAAATGAGAACTTAAAATCGAATAAAACTGAGGGAAGGAAGAAGGGAGGAGCGAAAACCGAAACAAAACCAGCTTGATTTTAACAAAAGACGCCCGAAGTCCAACATTCCTACACCCAAACTGAAGAAAGGAGTAACACACATGAAGACGAATCCACGTTTGCGTAATATAACGAATTCAAATAAAAGTCACGTACCTCCCTACCATAACTATAATTCTGTTCGACATGAAAAGGCAACATATGGATGATATTATATAAAATTAGAAGGTTGCATTTTTTTAATTGGCTTACTTGTAGTTGCTGTTCAGCGGCGTCTTTTGAATGGCGACGTTGTCATGGTTGCGTCGGTTGATACGGAGCCAGAAGAAGGTAACCTCCGCTTGTGCTGCTATCTGCGGGCGGAACCGGCACTCAAGGGTCACATCTTCACCTTCGCGGGTATCTTTCGCTTCTTCCGTAGCTATCGTGCTAGTCGTCAGGTAAACTGTGAGTGGAAGAGGAAGAAAATGATCATTAGAAAACATAAAACTAGATATTATTATTAAAATTATCATTAACGTTAATAAAAAGATAAATGTGAAGGAAAATGTAGCGCAGCCAATACAAGGAATTTGTATATCCCAATAGACACGACAGGGCAGTGATCATTGCGATTTCAACGCTTCATTTCTAGCAATCTATTTTTTTATTGTGAAGGGAAATTAATTTGGTTTCGTGGTAACTGCATGCTGCCTCATTTGAGGGTAACCCGGCTCAATTTCCCAGGAATTTCCGTGGAATATAATAGGGTTCGATTATTGCTCTAAACTTTTCCCGCAATTATCTAGAAAAACCTAACAAAATCGCCAAGTGACGCCCATATGTAATGGAATATACAGGAGCCATCCGCCAAAATCCACTTCAAGCAATGTGCATACAATGAAATGAACTATTCACAGCATATCACAAACATTTTGGCTTAAAATTGTATGAAAATACGAGCAAATTACGCTCAATATTTATTCAGCCTGTGTTTCTTGTGAATAGCCTTAAACAAAAAAGTTGTATATATATATATATATTCATTCACACATAGAAATAGATATAAGGAAAGGGGATAGGAAAACACATACGTTTGGACGGCAAAATAGAACACAGAATAAAATAGATAAACACGTAAAAGAACACTCACATTGTAGATTGTTTAAGCTTTCGGCCTACTCCGAAGCCTTCTCCAGGTCAGACTCTCTTACGGGTCTTTTACGTGTTATCTATTGGCTTCTGTGTTCTATTGTGCCGTCCAAATTTTATATATGTATACATATTTTTACACATGCAATCAGGCACACACACGTAACCCAAGCCGGAAAATTAATGACGGGGGTCATCGTTATTTGGGATGTAAATTAATTCGCGACTCCGGCGGCTAAAATTAACTCGTATAGCAGGATAGCTGAACAAAACAATCTTCCCCTCTTCTGGGTAAATGATAACCCGTCGCCTTCAGAAACCATTCAAAAATTAAACACTCTCCTGCGCTCCGGCCTATTCTCCGTTAATATTCAAACGGAGAGAGCACAAGCGAAAAGCAGTAGAGCGAAGGAAGTCTCATAAGATATTCTGTATCATTATGAAGAAGCCATTTTTATCCAGCTTTTCCAGCGAATTAACCATCGTCATTTTTCTTCCTTTTTTCCTCTTTAACGGCCGAGAGAGAGAAAGGTGGCGGATTCACCAACGGCCCTCCGTTCCACGGAATTCACGACGGCCCAGCCGGCAGCGATGGAGGACAAGGGGAAAAAGGAACACGGAAAAGAAAAATAAACAGCGTCGCATTAGTGGCGCAAAAATATCTCCAGCCAGCGACCCGCGGAGCGAGGGAGACTTGGCAACGGTGGAGGACTCGGGTTCGAACCCCTCTCGAGGCCATTCCCCGCTGGAGAAGAACTGCACGGACAAGAGAGGAGGGCGGAGAGGGAGGAGCTGAGGGGGAGGGGACGTAGTCCGTTTCCACGGCCAATAAATACGTGATGCAACGCTTCGCGCGAAGGCCCCAGGAAGTACCTAACAGTATTCCCGGGGCACGAAGGCGACCTCGGAATATAATGTTTCCAGGGAGCCTTCGTGTTGCGGCGCATTAATTACTCGGAGAAGGTTGTTCACGTGCACGCACTTGGCAAAGTCGCCATGGCCGAAGGCATCCCCTGCCACCCACCCCCTCCCCACCGATCGCGCGCCATTAATATCGCCGCGGAGGAGCGCAGCGTTTCAGATGCGTGAGCTCCGATTATTACGTCCGTTCAATCATGTCATTCGCGCGGATCCTCGTCCTCTCTCTCTCTCCAGCTCTCGTTCCGCGAAACGATAAAACGCAACACCTTCGAACATCCGAGCACTCTCGCGCGCTGGTCGCTCCGTCGCGGGTCGCAGTTTGGCATTTAGTACCCATAAAAACATCCTTGCGGATAATAATGTGACTGAATTAATACCCTCTTCGAAAGGACTTAGTGATGCACGGGCTAGCTTCCATTTTGGAGAACCACCCCGTACGCTGCCGAAGAGAGAGGAGGGTGGCTGGGAACGGCCATCATTAGAATCGACTCACTTTCGTGTTAAGCCGTAGTGTAAAACGTGGACTGTAACACCAGGGCTGCAATTCATGCGGGCTTGGTAAATCACAAAACGTTAATTTCCTCTCGGATACACATCTACAGGACAAGAATAACGGTTCCATTTGGGTAATTAAGTCAAACTCTCTACGTCATTCCCATGAAAATTCATTCATCGACGACCGGAGTCTCCCATCTCGACTTGATTTTTTTTCCCGGAGTGTGTGCGAAGCGGTGAGGTGGGGGAGGGGGGGTGTTGTTGGCACACGGAAAATCGTGCGCAAGGGGGTAGTAGTCCCCACACGATTCATAGCGTGGGCACGTTGCAGGTTCGCGGGGGAGTGTGAGAGAGGGATGGAGAGAACGAACCAAGCCGGGGCAAGTCCGAAAAACGCCACGGGGGAAACGGAGAGCCGACCCAAGGTGATTTATTACAATATCAGCATATCGATTATTAGCGCCCACACTGTCCGCCGGGCACAAAACCGCTTTGCCGGGCTCGGAGCGCTCGACGCAAGCCGACTGACCCCCTTTAAAAACGCGCGAGGACGTGTGTAATTGGTTAAAAACGCCCGGGCCTGGGCCAAATCTCATCCCCACCACCTCCGCTCCTTCCCCCCGCATGCCGACTTCGCGATGGACCGAGGAAGTCTCCCCTCTTCCGCCTCCTCCCCCCACGTCCCCCCTTGCTATCGGGATCCGTACCGATCGCGTGGTTATCTCCTCCTCCAGACGTTTCAGTACGTCTCCCTTTCGCGCCGAACCGGCCCCGTCGATTCTGCCTTGGGCCTCGTTTTCCGGCTGCCGAGACCTACTCAACCACTCCAACCCGAACCCCTTCCCCCCCCTTAACCTCCCCCGGTGGATGCAGATGGCGTCCCGAAGAAACCTTCCAAGGGAGGAGTGACGGACGAAACTGACGCACAAGCGTGGGAGTGAGGCGGGGGCGTCTGGCGAACTTGGGGGGGGGGGGGGGGAAGGACGAAGGTAGCAGGGAAAAGGAGACTAGGAAGACGGATTTCGCTCGTGCAGTTCGGGCGGATGGCCTCACAGATTTCGGCCGGAGATAGAGCCTCCTTCCCCCCCCCCCATTAGTTTCGAAAGACAACCATTTTGATGATAAAAATTAAAACAATTCGGTTCCCGAGTGGGAGGAAGGTAATGAGGGGTTGAATTTCATAAAGGAGCTGAGCAGACGTGACCGAAATGATAAGCGTCGCTAAAGTGTCGGAGCATAGTTGTTGAAGGGAGCTGTGGGAATTCTAAATTGGCTCCGACTCATTTTACAGAATTCTGTGGGTAAAAATGATCGTATCCAGCGATAATCCAGGTTTAAAGAAATCATCCTAGACAACTTTTACTGCTTGGTTGCTCACTATTTAAGATCCTAACTCGAAAAAAAATATACATTAGATAAATACGCATTCTAAAATTGGAAAAATGATATAAAGTTATGCTTAAAAGTAAGTAGGTTCGCCGGAGTAGCGTATTTGGAGAGAGCGCTCAGTTGCTGGCCACAGGGTAAGGGGGTCCCAATCCGAGCATTTGTGATTTCTCAGCTACACCCAATTTGTATGATATGCTGGGCATTGCCAGGATCTTTCGGAAAGTACACGGGGGTGAACGGAGAAAAGTGGCCCTTTAACCCGAGTGAGTGAATTTCTCGCACGGCGAGGCACAAGAGAAGTAGATGGCAACCATCTCGCACCAAACTCACCCAACTAGCCGATTCACTATGGCATTACGTAGGCGCGAGGATGAACCCCCATAATAAAAGTGTTCACGCTTTACGAGCGTTAACTTTTTTTTAACGAAAATGTTAGGAGAATGTCTTTTATCTCATCGCATTATATTTTACGTACCCAACGGCCCATGTCGAGTGGGAATCAATATTTCCGCGACGATGAGTACAAAAATCCTTTTTTTTTCGTCACCTCACGTTCCTAGGCGACCCCAAGGAAAAGCCAACTTCGGAGGCCCATAAATCCGCCATCAAAGGCAGGTGCCGGAACTCATGCCTCATTTTACAGAGCTCTGTATGTGCGGGTGGAAAAAAAAAGGGAAGATTGGTCCGATCGATTTGCCGGACAATTTAAAACGCCGACTCTCGCACGTGGGGAAGGAGAGAAAGAACGGGGGGGGACGTCTGAGGGAAAGGTTTTGCTCAAGGTGAGGGCCAAGACGAGGCCACCTCTCCGACACCCCCCTAGAGGTTCTGCCGGGGTGAGTACTGGGAGTGAAAGGAACGGGGACGACGAGGGGGGGAGATAAGGGGAGGCGGGAGGGTGTGGGTATCGGACGGCGTCATGACCCCGGGGGCACGTTGACGGAACCCATGGGCCATGAGGGGGGGACGGAGGGTTTCGGAGAGCTGGTTCGGACGAAGAAACCGCAGGTGGGTTTGGATTTCTCTGTATGAATACTGGCGTGAGGGTTGTGAGTTGGTTCGGAGAGAGAGAGTGAAATGGGGTTGGAGAGGGTCTAGGGGGTCCTTCGGGAGGGCGAGGACGACGGAAGGTAGGGGAGGACGGTAAGGGGGCGAAAGGGGAGAAATCGAAAAAGGGTAGATGAAGGGGTCCGAGGGAATAGGAGTCGATCCGTCCGAGGGTTCGCTTCCGTCCTTACTTCCGGACGAGTCCCTTCCTTCCCACCCACCCTCTGACGACATCACCCACGCCCACCTGCCCCCTCTCCCAAGATCACCTCCGAACACCGACCATAATTTCCAACAAGCCGCTAACAACGACTTATTTATTTTCGGGAAGCCCCCATCTTTTATGCGAGCACACCGACCCCCCCCCCCTCAACAAAATCCCTCGTTGAATTTGAATTCTCTCCCACCCGCAGGGCGGGGGTGACCCATAAAATTCACGGGGCTAAATAAATTTTTATTTATTCAAACGTCCCATGCACATGGCTCGGTATAATTTATGGTAATCGCCAAGCAACGACCAGCATATTTGAAAAGATAGTCGGGACCGCCCCGTTTAATTTGTCGCTTAGGACCATTCCATCCCATCCTACCTTCCGGTCGAAATCATTGTTTCTTCCCCCCTGCCGAAGCCTTTTGGTCGCGACACCACGCGTCCGTTGAGTGTCGAGAGAAAAGCTCCCAACTTAATGCTCTCGGGCCATCCCGAAGGGATATTCACGATGCGAACGCACGAAAAGGGATCGAAGTGATCGAACCTAAGAAACACTAGGGAACACCATCAATACCCTGTCACATCATCGAGACACGCCCCTCTCTCTCTCTCTGGTGCCTCCTGCATCTGAGACCCTTTCTCCGAACCCCAAGACCTTTTTGCGTCCGGATGGGCTTTTTACTCCGGATTCTTCGAAATTGGGTCCTCAGAAAACCTAGGGGAGAGAGCGCGCTTAAAGAAATTAAAAGAAGAAATGAAAGCGATGCCATGAAATTTTCCCGTCCCGAAAATAAAAAGAAAAAATTGCAATTTCCCGCGGGGAAGGCGGAGTGAGGGACTTCTTTTTATTCTCGCCGTAATTATTAAGAATGCATTAGGTGCAGAAAGCGAGTTTTTTTCGCCGCAAAAGTGGGAGGGAGCACCGCTTTCTTTTTTTGCGAAGGGATCTTAAAAAAATGTATGTTTTTATAGAAATATTTACTATATGTACAACGAACAACCCCACCACCACTCCATCTTTAGAATGCGAGGCGCTGTCAGACAAAGTTTCCTTTCCGCTTTCAAGCCAATCTTCGACGCTCTTCCATTCCTCCTCCCCCTCGGAACTTCCTCCAAGCTCTCGCCCTTCCTTCCTTCCTTCCTCCTCCTACACACCTCCCCGCACCTCCCTCCACCCTCTCCTCTAGACCCTGACGCATCTATTGCACATTTCCGGTGAATTTTCCAAGACAACGCCGCTTCCTCTCCTTACCTAACGTCTTCCACTCGTCTTCAGGACTCGACTCTCCCACGCGATATAACCAACCAGCCGGGCTCTCCCTTATTATTCTCCAACCCCCCCCCCTCTCCCCGCCACCAACCTCTTCCTTCACCCTCCGACGCTCACGGGCGCGGCGGGAGAGGCGGTTGTGGAAGGGGTCCGTGGGTTCCGTGGGCGGGGATCGAGGGGGGGGGGGGGGCGGACGGTTGGGTGAGGGGTGCGTGGCGAACAGGGGGGAGGGTTTGAGGCGACGCTTCGAGAAGACATGAGTGGCTGACTGTTTGCCGTTGTGGTGTCCAGAGCGTGTGTGTGGGTCGGAGAAAGAGAGAGAGAGAGAAAAAATTACCCCTAATTGGATGACGCTTCACACGAGATTACGACCTGAGATTTTGCGGCAACAGCTTTTCATTTTTTCCTTCCACCACCCCCACCTGCAAACCTTTTTATTATCCCTATTGTACAGAGAGAGAGAGAGGGGCGGGAGGGGGTTGGGACGTATCATGAAGGGGATCCGAAAGCGGGGGGAAACACTCGAGAGAAAAACAATCGAGCGACAGGTCGTTGTTGCTTTTGTGTCGCGGACTCAAAATGTGTATCTCGAAAGAAATCGAGATAGATAGGTCACGCAGCTCGGCTGAGCCTTTATTTTAAAAGAAAAAGTGTACCGTTCTGCTCCACCCAGCGATATACTTCAATGGTTTGTCTTTATCACTGAATGTCCGTTACTTTCCCGGCTGCGGAGATGTGTTCACGCATCCATTTGCATAGAGGACAAGCAGGGAATAGAATTCGAGGGTCATTCCAAACGGGGGTCAAATTTTGAGCCAATGTGATTTATCGCCATTCGCCTATCGACCAAATTAGATCTCGACCTGTCACGGGCTGGGATCGTATCCAATTCCGACTAGGCTGGACTTTTTTTCGACTCATTTCATCCTAGCTCAAATGAATTCCATTTTCTCTCTGGCTGAGAAAAAAAACATTGACCCATAGGTATCTCGCTCGATGTCGATGCCCAATGGGAAAAGAATGCATCCATTCAAAAGTGCGCGCGGAAACCCATTTACCTTCACGTTTCACTCCGAAACTATCGCCTCGACGGACGCATAAAGCCAAATATTTCTGAGTGCAAATGGGGAAAAAAATTGGGCGTTCGGCCAAACTCGTCCTCACACGCATTTTATAGGCTTCCCCGAGTTTTCAAACAGGTTACGAACGTTTTCCGATAAAAATTATTAATTAATTAAAATGGGCTCTTATTACAGTTAACAGAGGAGATGGGATTAAAAAGAGAATTACTTAAACCACTTTAACATGAGAGCAAAGCGTGATAAGTCGTACGTATATTCGTTCTATATCCCCCGAAAATAAACGCGAGGACGTGTGGTGGGTGAGTGTCAAGGCACCCCGAACTGATGCAAAAATATGAGTTTATGCATAAATACGAACACACAAAAAACATACGTACATGATTGTGATGCTATCAACGGTATCCGAGAGATCCCTGTGAGGCGTGCGTTTATGAGCATTGGATGGTTTCATTGATTCTATTTGTGGACTCGAAATTGACTCTCATTGCGCAAACTCCACTGCTAAAATGTTAGCCCATTATTCGGGTGTAAGATGACAGGTTTGAAAATGAAATTTCAATGTGTGCAACACTTTGCAAGTATGATGGTGACCTTGACTGATGGTGTACAAATCCTCACCACACCTAGGATCGCAAGTGGACAGTGGCTTGCATTTCTTCTCGACATACTTCGCTCACGTTTGAACATCGGATGGTGTCCACAGGACCACACAAGACTTCTCCCATGAACATCTCAATTTTTGACCGACGGGATTATCGAGTGAATGGCTAAGACGACTCCGCTCGAGAGGAAAATCCTCGCTAGCCGCTCGAGGGAATGCGAAAATGGTTTCCTTGTGAAGGAAAGGGCCTCGCGAGGAGTGGAGAGAGAGAGAAAAAAGGAGAGGAGAAGAGCACCGTTCGTACGGCACACACAAATACATGCGGAGGAGACGACCACTTCGGCAGCAGACGAGCACGGTCGCGCACGTACGTATTTACGAACCCTTTTGAAGAATTATAACAGGCATTTGGATGGAAAGCCGAAGGAGGGCGGGAAGGAGGTTGGGAGCGGGGGAGTTTATTCTTTCTTCCACGGAGTGAAAAAGACAAGAAAGGAAGAGAGAGCAGAGAGGGGGAGGGACGCGAAGCAGGGGTTCTTGGCAGGGTCCCGTGTAATGGCGGGCAGTGGGCCGTAAAACCTGCGGGACGCCATCTTTTGTGTCCGTGGGTCCCTCCGCTGAGGCAGAAGGGACTAGACTAGAGGGGTTTCGAAGAGGCCTAAGAGAGTTAAGAATAGGGGGGGGAGGAGGCATAGAGAGCGAGAGATTCACAAAGGAGAACTGGGAGGAAGATGGGGGTCGCGGGAGGGAAGAGTGAGAGTGGGGGGCATGGAAAGAGAGAGAGGGAAAAAAAGACGGATGGAAGGTGGGGAGAGGATGGAAAAAAGGAGGAAAATTTCGGAGAGCTCAGCGGGGGTGGTGAAAATGGGGGGGGGCGGGTCAGGGCAGTCAGAGAGAGAGAAAGAGAACCTCTCCCCGCAGCACCTCGTGGTCCAAAACATCCCCTAAGATGCCATTCAATGCCACCCTTCGGAGCACCCCCGTCCCCACGCCGACGCGTCTCCAGAAAAACACCCACGGTACCGCAACCATTGCCGAAGAGGAGGGAGGCCGGCCAGGTATACAGTTGAGGCGAGAAGTCGCCTGCCTACCCAGAGTCCCCTCTGCTCCCTTTCTCTTCTGCAACGCCCCCGGCACCCATCCCCCCATCGACCAAACCCGCCCCACCGATCCCCCTCCCGCTACAACCTCGCGCGATCGTCCTCCACCTGCCCTCCCGGGGGCGATGAGGGGGGTGGGTGGGAGAGGGGTTCTGGGGTGCGTGGTGGAAGGAGTGAGGGGCTGAGGAGAAAAGAAGACTCCCTCAGCCACCCTCCCTCGGACACACGCACACGAGCGCAGCTTTGCTTTTCCTTCCCTCTCCAGCGTGTGTAACATTATTCATAGCGTCGTCCCTGTCCCAGGCACCAATCTAAGCGCGTCCTCACACCTTTCCCTATCTATCTCTCCTCCCGAACCGCCCTTATCCCGCCCTTGGCCTTCCGAACAGCCCCTTATCCCTCCCTCACTTGGCCATCGAAAAACACCAAGATTCGTTCGGACACAATCCTCGACCATCTCACCCCCTTTCTCCACCAACCCTTCATCTCTATCCCTGTTCATGTGTGTATTTAAGTATGTGTGTGTGTATATATAGTATATACTTTCGCACGCATATGTATATAAGACGTACTTCGCCATTAATTGCACATGTAAACAAGCTAGAGTCTGCAATCAACAGCAATCGGTGCAGCCGAATTCAATCTTAAGTATTTCCACGGAAACTTAGCATAATATCTCAGCTGGCAGAGCATTTGCCCGAAAGTGAAAAGCACCAGGTTCGGATCCCGGATGCCATATATTTTTCTGCGGAAATTAACTTCTCTATCCTCTTTCAGTTTCCTGATTTCCATTGCCCAATTACATAAACGAGTATATAATCAAATATATGCGTACATTCATACACACATACATGTGTGTTTTTGTATATATATGGGTTGGTGTGAATATATATATATATATATATATATATATATAGGGTTGCTTGTCGGGAGTGAGAGAGAGACTTTCCTTGCGGTCAGCACCCCCGAGTAACCGAGTCGAGAGGTTCGGGCTTAGGATGGATAGGTGGACGGAAGGTCGGGGAGGTTTTTCTGGGACGGGAAAGAATCCCTTCCTTCCGCGGTGGAAAATAAAAAAAATACTCCGAGGTGGGCGGGGACGATGCCCCTGGATTCTACCCAATTCCACCCTTCCCGCTTCAACGTGTCTTGGTCTTCTCTTCAACCTTCCAGCAACCCTCCTCCTCCGTGGACTTGAAGGGTTATGGGAAAGGGGATGGTCCGTCCTTATTTTTCTTGCGGCTGGAAACGTGCGTGAGGGGAGAGACTTCGAGGCGGGAAAAAGAGACCAACGATATATATTTTTCTTTAAGTTTTCCCTTCCCTCCCCGTCATCGGGACGGAGGCATAGAGAGTAGATCCGCATGTTTATTTTGAGAGGTGACCGGGCCTCCCCACAGGCGTTATTTTCAACTGTCCGAAGTGTCATCTTCCGAGAGTGGAGATTTTTATGAATAATATTTGGCTTTTGATCGCCGGGCGACGAGGGAGGTGTGAACGAGGCTTTGGAAAGGATAGAAAGGACGAAAGGCATTTTCGCGGTGTCCTTCGAAAAGGGTTTTCTTTATGCGATGCACGTGGAAAGAAAAAGGAAGAATGTATACCTGGGATGTATGTATACTTGAAACTAAAAATAATCCAAATACTTGCAATGAAGCATGCGAGGAGGAATGATGATCAATGCTGCTGGAATCTAGTTCCTATGCTGACGAAAATGTAATTCCGTAAACAAAATGGCATTGACAACACCTCACAATGAAATAACAGAGGTATTCTTATATTTATCCCTAAAGAGAGAAAGATCTGGTTTTCCGCAAATAAATGAAAATTATCGTTAGAAATATTAATGTCTTCGTTGATTTTCCCGGGAGTCTACGGAGCTGGATAGCGCGACCTCTTATTTTTGGAAGCGCCACTCCTGAAAGATGCAATTTCGGAATGTTTCAAATTCTTTCTCAAAATTTGTCACGGAGAGGGACCAACCCAAGGTCGTCTTCCGAACCAACCCCCCCCCCCCATCACGGCGATAAACTTCAACCCCCATCCACGCGGTGGCATCGACTACAAATTGCTCACTTTACGTCTCACACAACTCTCCCAGGCGTTAATTCCCGCTGGAAAAGAGGAATCCTCCCTCGCAAATCCATCCCGTGATACCCCTACTCCCTTCCAACACCCCAGTCACCCACCCCCCTCCCCTCCCTCTCTTCCTGGAAAAGAGAGAGGTCGGACGGAATTAGTGAGTGTTTGCTCGTACTGGTGTGAGAGAAGCCATAAGATTACGGGGGCCCCTTGATTATCAGGGGCTCGGAGGGGGAGGAATTGCGGGCGGGCGTGACTCCTGGGTCCCCCCCACTTCTCCCTGCAGACTCGAAACCCACTGCGTCGAGCACACAACCTCCTCCCCCCTACACCCGCCAACTTTCTTCCTCCTGCCATATCCGACGCATGACTCCAGGGATACGTGGGCCCTTTCCGTGCCCGCCATTTTTTTCCGGGAAATGGTAGCGGGAGAAACCTCGCTGCTCTAGACAGAAAGGTTGGCGTATAAACGTAATGGAAAAATAGGAGGAATGCTCCTACGCGTTAGTTATGTCACATTTGGAATGAAGCTGACGGGAGGGCAGCGGAGGGGAATGCAATATAGGGAACCATGAGGAAAAGAAGAGCTAGATGGAGTGGGAACTTCTTGAGACACAACGGATTTATTAGGAAAATGCTAGAAGGAAAGGTCCCATGAGGAAGTTAATAAGACAAATGCGTGGGGTAGGAACGGGGGGAAGTGAGAGGGAAGAGCTGGCTGGCTTGCCGGAAGAGAATTAGCTTCGGATAGCGAGGAATGGAGTGCTTGAAGTCAACCAATCTCCACAAGGATATACTGAGCATTCGCAACATGCGAAAGTATTCGGAACCCCATGAAGTAATATTTAAGCTAAGGAACAGGACATTTTTTAAAAGAATATCCATTAGGTTAACCGGAAATTACCATGAGAAAACACTTTCACCTACCACCACTGGAAAAACTAGATGCAAATGTACATCGATCCCACCCTTTCCTCATCGTCTTTTTTAACGAAAAAAATTGATAATGCAGTAACTAGGATGATAATTCCCACTGCTATCTTATCCAGACTAGGAGTTTTAGGAAGATACAGAGCACTCGAGTGACTTCTGACGCCAACGGACGCGCACGCTATATCGGCAGAGAGACGGAATGGAATAAATAAAAAAAAAATAAGATATCCAAACCCTCGAATTGCGAGATCCACATCCTCCATCTCCCCACGCACAATTCGCGATCACACAGCAGGGCTAAAAGATATCCTGACGCCCGCGGGACTTACCTCCTTCCACCCAACCTTCTCTTCACTTGCTGACACCTCGAAAAACAAATTCGCAGAGCCGCCTTCCGTTAAATAATAAAACCTTCGAGTTTACAACGCCACAAGTACAAGAAACGCAATTACCTCCTGTAAAATGTTCATTAAAACGTAGATGCTGATGGAAAAGAATGAAAGAAGAAAGAGAAGGGGAAAAGGGGGAGGAGTAGAGCCATGACTGTTCACTAGCACCACTTCGCCGCCGTTCCGAGAAACGTCATTTCCTCCCTTAGGTGTATCCATTCCCCACCTCCTCTCTCTCCCTCACCTCTTCTCCCGGGAGGCAAAAGGTGAGCGAGAGAACGCAGCTGTGCGAGGAAAGGTGCGTGGGAGTCGACGCAGCCAGCGGAATGAAGAGAGGAAGGAGAAGCGCCCCGCCACCGGAGCCAATATCCCTCCAGTCTCCTCTCTCCTACGTCCCTATTCCATACGAGGCCACTTTCAATTTTTCTTCCCTCGCCCGCCACCACACACCCCCGCACGAACTCGGTCCTCCCATCGCCCAAGTTTTCTGAAGACATTTAGTCGCAGAAAGGCTGACTCCCCGCCTTCTCTCTTTCACCCTACGAATAAACCAAATGTTTCTTTCATATCCCGGACGGATCGTGCGATTTCTTATTTTTTTTTTCGGTCCTTCTCTCCATGATGGGACCACTCTTTGCTCCGGAGCATGCTACGCCATCCCGCGGAACTACTTCCGACGAATTCCTCGAAAATGAGGAAGGGAGGTGGAAAAAAGGTACGTGGGATATTGAGATACGGGACGGGTGGCTCCGTTCGAACGGGAGCGCCATCGGGATCTGGAGGGGAGGGACGTTCACGAGTCGTGGAGCTGAAGTACGACGTCGTCGAAGAGTTTCGCGTTTCGATTAAGCGATCGCCGGGAGACAATGGGTGATACGACATCCACGCGTCGATTCGAGACGTCTCGCATCACCGGCGACATGATCGAACGCCCGAGGAACATCTCGTCGACTTCACATTATGACCGGAACACGAATGAGGAGGGACGCCCCCCAATACGCCCCAACGTGAGTCACTCCGCGAGCATAACACCCGAAGAGGTGGTATGTGAGCACGCGGCTGTAAACAACGTTTTTCATTTCATTTCCACCACGGACGCGAGAGTCTTTGCAATCCAACGAGAGGGCACTGATGGTAAGGGCAAGGAGGGCAAGAGCGTACTTGTGAGAAAAAAACTACGAATTAACGAGCGAGGAGGAGAGAGGGGGAGGGAGAGGATATTTATAGAAATTCGCGCGAGAAAAAAAAACAAGACGGAAACGACTGTGGTGTTTGCGCGAGCAAACACACATTCAAACACAGGTCCCCCTAAGCTCTGCAAACTCTCGAAATGACGGTGATTAGGCAAATGGAAGACTCATCTCCGATGGCGTAGGAGCATTGCGGATACCATAAGAACTCCCCAAAGAGATAGAGATAGACGAAGGGAGAGAGGAAAAAGGTCACGGGGACGAGCCCTCCGTAGGCAGGCCTGGAGGTTTGAAAGGCAGGAGAAGAGAAGGATGGAAGGAAAGTGGGAGAGAGAGGGAGACATAACGGAAACTAGCAACGGAGACACCACAGTCGGGCATTTGGGCGCGTCGTACCATTATCGCCGTCATCATCATCGTCGACGTCTTCGAGGAAGCTCCAGCTCTCATTAAAGCGCGGTATTATCCAGCCACGATATGTCGCGCACCCATGTATGGGTGAGGAGTGGGTGGTGGAATTGGGGGGAGAGGGAGGATGACGCGGTAGAGAGAGGGAGAGAAAGAAGGGGAAGGACTCCAGGGGTCGGGGGATACGCGGACTGGATGGGATTTTGTAACCTGTGCGTCGTCACTTTTAAGGCGACCGGAAGGAGGAGAGAGAACGTGGCATTCTGGGACGACGACGGCGGAGGGTCTTGAGGTGGGAGGGAAGAACGGTGCATGGAGGTTGCGCGAGAGGTCACCACGGAAATCACCAGACAATGAATTAAACCGGTGTCAGAGTTACTTGGAGTGCCGAGCTGGGGGACGAGCGCTCTGCCTAAACTCTTTTAACGCACGCATATCAACTTGCTGAACCAACAAAGGCCACCGTTAGGATTCAAGCAATTACTCGTTTTTTCTTCTCCTCTTTTTTAAATTGCCTAGCGGAAGACCGCTTTATAACATTACAAAATCCAGCCCCGTGGGAAGAATCTGAATGCAAAGTGCAGGAAAGAATGTAGTCGACTTCTCAACTTTTTCACGAATAGCCCAAAGGGGATAGAGCTCGACTGTTTTTAAATAAAAATGTATCGTGGAAAAGTAATACATAATGCTAATATTCACTTACTTTAGTAGATCAAAATGTTAATTTTTAAATGAGCGAAAATTACATCTATAGAATCGAACCCGAGCACCATAAACGTTTTTATTTAAAACGTAAAATTTAATGATTTTGTCCAAGATGCCCATTGTTACGCTATATCAGCGGAGAGAGCGATTGTACGAGTATAAAATAAATACGTATAGATACGCATATTTGTATGTATGTGCATGTGGTTTTGTGTATCAGAGTAAATTTGTATTAATATGATATTTATAATTTCACATCTATACATGAATGTCTGGTGTCCTAACATCTCCTGACGCGTGCCATCGGGGTATCTTGCGGTGCAATGCGTGAATGAACACTTAAATCCACCCATCCTCCAGCACTGAACTCCAGCAAAAATGATTTCATCTTCCGCAAGTAATCCAAATTAACATGCAAAAATATTGTGCTGACCGAAGTTATTCATTAAAAAATACTCTGCTGAACATAAGACAACACTCATCAAAAATCTTATCTTTCAACCAAAAATATCATGAAACATCTTCAGCGGAACTAATCAAAGACTCGCTACACAAACATTTTCTACCACGATGGTAAAAAAATGACTCAGTTATTCTGAGAAAAATCGATCTTAAGCCTCCAAGAGATGGTATGACTTTTTGCAGAGACACCGAGGAATAATGTCTCGAGAAAAAACAGCCCTTTCAAGACGCACAAAAGGGCCATTATTACAAGGGCCAATTGGCCATTCACGTGCTAAGAAATAGGCTCGGAGTAGCAGAGGAAAAAAAAAGCTGAGCGGAACGGGGAGAGGCTGTAATAGCCCTCCAAACTCCTCATAGAGAAACGGTAGCAGAAAAAATGTAACAACGGTTCGACTACAGGGGACCAATCTAATTCCAGCCAATCCACCAATCGTGTTATTTCCCTAACTCAGCGATTCCTTCCGCTACGTAAGTTCACGGCCCTCGGAGGGTCCTCCTTTCTCCCTCCCCACTCTTTTCTGCGCTCGACAAATTAGCATAGTGCTCCAAGGCATTATGCGCCACGCAAGTATATGCAAATCACCCGTGAAGATGAAGGTTCCTTTTTAATCCTTTTTTATGGAAGAAAAAAAGTGTAATACATCATTCAGGAAACAGTTTTCGCCCTCTTATAATCCCCATATAACGACAGGTATGCGGAAAAAAAATCGCTCGGAAAGGCTTCCAGATAACTATACAAATTATTTTTTTTTTAAAGCCTCGAGTTTCGTGGAAATATTTTTCGAGTCCCCAAATGCAAAATAAAGAAGCGATCTCCGCAGACATCTTTCCCCGCTCAGTCCTCTTTATTTGATACGCTCCGCAGAAATTTCTTGAGGGGAGCGCAATGAGACAGCGTAAACTCAGCATCTTCGAGAGTTTTAATGTTCGGGAGGTAATAGTCTATCCTTCCAGAGAAAGTCATCAAAGATGGGGGACAGAAAAACAACTGTAAGTTTCCCTCGAATGCTCGATGTTTTTGCTCGGCACTCCTGGTTAGAGATGGGATAAACCAGCCGTTAAAAATGTTATTACTCCGTCGCATCGACTGACGAATGCGCAACAATGCCATCGGATTCGGGCGGGTGTTTCGCCAAAGATGGCGGGGCTAAGGGAGAAAGAGAGGCGGACGGAGGGGATTCTTGAATCTACTTCCTCCATGATTTCACTGTCGCCCCCGCACGAGAAATATTGAGAGTAATGAGTCAACGCTGGCGCGAGAATGATTGCATTTTAATTATCGTGACCCAGTTCCACGGCAGGAGATCAACGGAGAAATGATCAAATCCATACGGTTGCGTTACTCCGGCAACGGTTGCGCCCAATAATACGAGCGGTTTTGAGAAAAATTATTCACGAGGTAGCTATGCCGGCCATGACGGCAGAAATTCCGGTATTCTAAGAAACTAATACGTAATGGGGAAAAAATTGGCATTCCTTCTGGTGCGACAGTTTTATGTACAACTACGAGATGTTTTAACAGCTGATATCGACGTTTTTCCAAAAAAAAATTAAAATTTGAACGCAAAATGAGGAGAGAAAAACGCCATGCTCCCTAATGTCAAAACCTTTACAAATTACTCCGGTCAAACATAATACTTTTCAATTGAAACACTCTGAAAATGGGCATTAAATGAACAATTTTTTCGTTCATATTATATACTTTAACTTAAGGAAAAAACCTAGAGCCGTCGCCACAGGGCAGTCTCCGATCGAGTGAATACGACTTCAGTTCTGCAGGACCATCGGAAATGTTTGAAATTCTCAGAAGTCTTACCCTCCAAATTATCCTTTCTCCTCCTCCTCCACGACCCCATCAAATTATCCACGAGCCTTAGGACGAGGGCCGTGGAAAATGGATTAGGAGATCATTAGCATCCATTGAGGGGAGTCGCGTAGTTATGCGACGCAGACACCCCGAAGTTCCCTACGACAACCCCTTCACATACCCCCTCTTCCCGCTACGTAGCGGGAGCAAACGCTTTGAATGTACACTCGCCTTCTTCCCATTGAGCCAGGCAGCGATGCTGATGGAAAATGCGTAGGTCACATTTCTGAGAAGCCATTGAAATCCAGAATATGATGCCTAGCAAAGAGAAAAAAAATCTCGACTCGACGATATACCTGCCATATCTTTCTGGGGAACCCTTGAGGGAGCAGGAGGGGAGGGGCAATACATGTGTAAGGGTTTCGCTCGTTTTGTTTCTCGTCTGCACCGCGATGAAGTCGACGAGGAAGGGGGTGGAACGGCAGGAGGGACTAGGTGCTTCGGGAGACGGAAGAAAAATATAAGGACACGAGAAGGCCTCCCTTCGTGAGGGGAATAGCTTAGATGCACACCCTCATTTCCCTCCTCCCTACGTCCCCAATCCCCACTCGTCCGAACCAACCCCCTAACGTTTCCACGACGGCGAACCCTTCGACTAAGAGAGAAGGGTCGAAGGAGACGAACTACGACCCTCTTTCCCGCTCCACCCCTCCCCTCACCCCACCCCAAGAGGAGGGCCTTGATCTCCGAGAGAGGAAGAGGCGACGGCGGGGGAAGGAGGATTGATCGCCGATGAAGGAGACGAGAGCGGTGCGAGTCGGGGGAATGGGAGAGAGAGAGTCACGGATCGCTTGAGATCGCGTCTTTTTTTTATCCCTCCTCTCTTCTTCATTTCGGGGGTTCAATTTTTTCCCCACCCCCCCACAATCACCACTCCCGAAAGGGTTGCGAGATCATGAGCGACGTGACCCGTGATGTCGGTTTCGATGGATGGGTGGGTGGTTCCGATTGCCCCCAAAACCTCCCCACATCTACACCCTCCACCACCCCCCCATACCTTCCGGGGGTTTAGGGTGGTGGGCCGCCCCTTATGGAGGCGTACTGGGGTTAAGAGGTGGGCGTGCCCTCGGAGATGAGCTCGATTCGAGAGGGAATGGGCATCGAAAGACTGAGTGAGTCGGTCCAAAGGCGGTCGATCTCCTCCCCCCACCCCCCCGAGCACAAACTGCCCCCCCCCGCCAACCTCCTTCGTACCCCTCCCACAACACCCGTCCCCTCCAGCCTGCCCACCGGAGAGCACTACCAACCGGCCATTAGGTCTCTTTATGCCTCGGCCATCAGCTGGTAATGGAGGGCGGCAAGGTGGGAGGGGTTGGGGGTTGAAGAGAGATACCGAGAGACAGATGGGTGTAAATCAGTTGGGTGATGGCGCATTTTTCAGCCAGTCCGCTCGAAACACTTCCCCAAACAATGCGAAGCGAAAACTTTTAACGGTGGTTATTCAAACGAATGGTTCCCTAAATAATATGTCGTTGGAAGGTCAAATCCTACGTGAGGAGTCAACATTAGGCGGGACCATCGCGTCCACACATTGTCTTCGTAGCCCTCGCGCTACGAAATAGCTACGAGTCCAATCAGCTTTTAAGGAGGTCCGATAAATTCCAGCCGTTGGTTGCTTTCCTAACGTCACCTTTACCAACAATTACTTCCACTACAATAAACATAGCCATCCCTTCAATAGGAATATTAAAACCACCACAATTTCAATAGAAGTACCAGTACACAACTTCTCATGTTGTGAGATAGGTAGGGACACAAATGAACTTCTTAGCCTCACCTTTTGTATGAAAAACTGTCTTGCATGAAATGGCACAAAATGATGCCAAAAATGTTTACAAGACCAAATTTCTTAATTCCCCAACGGAAGATGACGATACCATAGCAATGAAGGAAATGGTTTCATATCTTGTATCCTCTCATAGTAACATGATCACATCACCAATTCAACTCGTTAAGGAGGAAATCTTACCGACATCATTTCGAACCGCAAAGACGACAGAGAATTTGGAGTTTCATATATCCGCACCAAACTAAATCCTCAGGAATTAACTTTACGACTAATATTCCAAACAGCTGATCGTTAATACTTCCGGACGCGGACGGCTATCATCCCGGGACACTCCCGAACGGACACCCTCCGCAGAGACCGATAAATAAACGCGGGAACACACCACTTGTACTGTGAGGTGCTTTGCAGAGGAAATGGCTTTCGACATTCTTGAAGCGTTCTTCTTCGAATTCTACGCCCGGCGCTTCAACTCGACGAGGCGGAGAGTGAGTGAGTGTGACTAGAGTAAGAGAGCGGACGAAAAAAAAGCAAGCGACAATAAAATACTCTTTAAAAACTTCATATCGGCGTGACAGTGGAGTGGAGACATTAAATAAGAGGCTGTGAGAAAAAAGCCTAGAATTCAGCATTCACACATCCTCTCACCCGTCAGTTTCCTCTCCGATCCCTTCTCCCTTACTCCTGCTCGCCTCCCTCTTCGATCCCACTCCCATCCCTCGGAAAGCTCCGAGGATAACGGATTCTCGGGTTAAGCACTGCTGCATGAGGAACGGGGATTTTTTTTCCAGGTCTTTTATTACACGTTTTCGCGCGCCGTCCTGCGAGAGGGAACCCATAAGGGGGAGGGAGTGGGGGAAGGGAGATGAACCGAACGCCGGGTAAAAACCTCACCATTCTGGAAAACGCTTGGCTCAATATCACCGTAATGGGTCACGCGTTTTAGTAGAAAATTTGATACCCTCCCTCCACCTCACCTTCCGCTTCTTTCCCTCCCTCCCCATTGCTCACCATTGCACGAAAACACACGCGCAGAAAAAAAAACTGCCCCCCCACCATCCCACGTCGCCGTTGCGGCCCGCCGGTGGGAATGCACGGGAAACGCGACCGTTTTGATGGAGATGAGAGAGAGAGGGAAGGGACCGAAGCCAGGGAGATCGCGAAAATATTCCATAAAAACGATTCCGTGAAAACGACTCACCCGCCTCTACCCCTCCCCCCTCCGGCTCTTTTATCTGTGGGAGCGAAGGCTAAAATATCGTTAGAGGTCAGACGAGGTTCATTGGGGTCGCGTAATGAGTAAAAAAAAAACATTGGCCATTCCATTATCTCCATTGCACGGATTACGGACGGCGATTTTTGTGTTACAAGGATCGATAAGACTAAAGTTTCCTACCGCTCTCCAGAAAGATGGAACCGTAGAAACTTCCGCACGGTCATGGATATGGAGGTCTTAGGTGACAATAACATATAAAAACCAGAGCACCCAGAAAAGGAAACTCACACGAGGGTTGACTGAAAGTTTTTGGTAATAAAACCACCTTCAGTATGCGTTCGTGTGTGTGTGTGTATATATTATTAGGTAATCTACCGGTTAAGGTAGGTTTTTGGATGGACACAACTATCAAATAAACATTTTGTAACTCCCCACCTAGCAAACTAATCTATATCAGGTCCCTCTTCATCTCGGTGTACTTCTTACCTCCCTTCATCCCGTCCAACATCCCTATCCTGTTCCTACCCTTACCACGCTTGCCCAACATTCTCCCCTCTATTACCCTCTTCAACATTCCACTACCGCTCAATACGCCTTTCATCCATTTTTCCTGCCTCCATAGGATTTCTCTCAACAAACCCCTCTCCTCCCCCACCATTTCTAGTACTTCCTCATTTGTTTTCCTTTCGGTCCATTTCACCTTCTCCATTCTTCTCCATACCCACATTTCAAAAGCCTCCAATCTACGTCTATCCTCCTGCTTCAGCGACCACGTTTCCGCGCCGTACATAGCTACGCTCTAGGGGTCATCGGAACACACAAGCCCTTCCACCACGACAAGGTTGTAGTCCATGGGAGGGGTGTGTGTATATATAATATATATATATATATATATATATATATATATATATATATATATATATATATAAACCATAAACACAGTAATCAACCCGAAGGTCGGTTTAGTAGGTGATGGTAGAGCTCACCCATGTACCAAGCCCGACGGCGTGTGAATATTCACACATCAGGGTAGGGGGGCCAGTTCCTTTCCCTGTGCCGGTTATGGTTTCCCAGGAAGACCTGGTACCCGAAAAATCAACTAGCTTGGGTGGAGCTGCAGGTGCCCAGAGTGCCTTGCCCGGGAATCGAACCCGGGACCCTCCGGTCAGTAGTCCAACGCTCTACCCACTAGACCACTGCGACCCGCATATATATATATATATATATATATATACACACACATATGCATATATAAGGAAAAGGGATAGGAACACAGGAATGGTGGGTAAGGTGAAATCGAGCAGATCAGAAGAGTATAAAGGTTTCCTTGACCGGGACTTGAACCACGGAACTTTCGGCTAGCCTGATGCTGTTAACCACTTCAGCTAACGAGTAAACGTAAAATTACACTGAAATCTGCGAGTTGTCGTGTTGAAATGTGTTTATATATATATAAACACATATATATATAAACACTATATAAACAATATATATATATAAACACATTTCAACACGACAACTCGCTTCCGTGTTACTTCGAAGAAATCATGTATGTATATATATATATATATATATATATATATATATATATATATATATATATATATATACATACATATATAGAAATATATAATATATATAGTGTGTATATACACACACACAAACATAGAGAAAGGAGAGAAATGGATGGAGATGGTAACTCATCCTTTTCACAGTCGTCCCTTCCATGAAATACGCAGTGCAGAGTTGGGATTTCCCGCAATAAGTCGGAATGAGGCCTCGAATTTCTAAGAGAGAAAAGGGAACGCTCGCCATACGTCCCCTCCCAAATTTCCGCGGATGACGACGCTTCAATAGAAGTTCCCCGTGGTGCTCCGCGCGCGTGGGCCCTTGCACACACACATGCACGACTTGCCCGTGAATTTCGCGAGCGTCGCGCGTGCTGTGGCGCGATAGACGCATCGCGCCGAAATTCCCTCCTCCCGAAACGACTGCAGAGATTTATAAAGTTCCCTAATGGTGGCAAAACGGAACGACAACGGAACCTACATATGTTTTAAAATGCGACCGAGACAAACTTCGGGCGGTCGAAATTTTCTCGGGCATTAGCACCAAAAACGTCACCGTGTTGTCAGCGAGTGAGTCGCCTCGAGGGTACTTTCGTGATAAATTTCGACACATTTCTGGGCGAACGGAGCGAGTTCCGAAACAAAAGGATGAAGGGAACGGCACGCGCTCGTGCGAGTTGGGGTGCGGGAGAAAGGATTAAACGTAAAAGACCGCATGAGAGAGTTAAGAGGGGGTAGAGAGGATAGAGAAAGATAACAGAGAGAGAGAGAGGAAAGTCAGGTTATATTAGGAAGAGACGGAAACGAAAGAAGAAATGATCTGTTGGGGAAAACGAAAGCCGGGAGGAGAGACGGGGGACCGAGAGGAGTGGGTTAAACGACCTCGCCGCAGAATTCGCATACGATGGGTTGTCGTGTCAGAGAGCGTGAAGCGGACGAATTTGACAGATGAAGGATATCTCCTCGGGAGCAAAGGCGCCGGGCGCGCACATTGGTTTAATGAAGTGTAATGAACAAATGTGTGAGCGGAAGCGCTCTGTGGTTTCGGGGAGGCGGAGGGAGTAGACAGGGGGGAAGGAGGAGCGAGCGATTCCCGAGCGATGGAGATAAAAAAGAAGAGAGAAGGGGAAAGAGAGAGAGAAAAAGTGAAAGGTCATCAGGGGTGAGGTTTTTAAAAACGATGGAAGGGGAGCGGAACGAGTGGGAAAAAATGAAGGTGGAGAGGTTTGAGAGAAAATGGTGACAAGAGATCGGGACAAAGTGAGACGGGGGGGAAGGGGAAATATGGGAGAGGCAGTTGCCGAAGAATAATACGATCAAGTCTCGCTTGACGTGTTCTCTTGTTTTTTAATCCTCATTGTTCGTTTAATATCCTAACTGAACGAGGATACTTAAGGTTCCTACGTTGAAAGTACGTTAAGTGATTGAAATGAACGGGAAAGAAAAAACTTGAGGGAAGGGAGAACGAGGAGAGAGGCCAGCGGAGATAAAGATACCGAGGGAATAGACGGGGATTGATTCAACATTCTACGAGGCATCACGGATACATGGTTTAATCTTAAACTTGTTCAAGGCCGAAATAAATGTCCGCGGAAAACGGTCAAACAAAGGAGTCCGAAAACAAAAGAATGAGATGAACATCGTATACCGGAAGCCAATTAAGAACACGCTCGATCAATTTAGGGAAAGAACCATTTTCCTGGGGATGCTCGAGTTTGGGGCATACTAGGGGTAGGAGACGGTTTAAAAGGGCATCGGAACAACGAGTCTGGCACTGATTAAAAGAAATTACGAGAAGTCGCGGAATAAACCAAACAGCGGGAGCGGTGGCGAAGGAACCGGAGGGACGGTTGGAAGGAACAAGGGGGACGATCCCGGTCGAAAAATTTCGGTGTGAAAAAATTTCCGAAGTGCGCGGTACATACGCATTAATGTCGCGGGAAGGCAGTGAGCTATGACAGAAAGGAAGACGTTTGAGGGAGTAGGAGGCGAGGGGACGGAACAACGTGAGTGGAAATAAGTGAGGAGGGAGTAATATGAAGTCGGAGAGGTTAGACGCAAAGACATTACAATTTGGGGAGGGTGCATTAGGACGGGAAGGAGGCAGAAATGAGAGGTGAAAGTAACGAGAAATAAGGACACCGAGCACGGAGGCAAGAGAAAGGGATGGTGGGAGTGGAGGGAGCGAGGAAAGGGAGAGAGAGGGAACGGATGGGAGCGAAATGGATTGGGGAAACACGAATAGTGAGGCAAGCGAGCCAGTCAGAGGAAAGAGGGCCACTGAGGATGAGTGTCCGGTGGTAGGCGGGGTGGGTTGGGGGATCGAGGGCGTTCGTTTCATGGCAGAATCGACAGACGGCGGGGGATACACGGGGAACGTTTTTTTTTATATTTCCCGGCGCTAGTAGTTTTTCTCACTTAAAACACACGAAAGCAATTAACGCGAATTTTTATCTTTTTTCTATTCTGAAAAATATGAATTTCCCAAAAAACGAACTTTTTATTTTTTTACGCCATTTTCGACCGTAAAGAATGTGAAAACGGGGACTTTGAAGAGTGAGAATAGCCGGCAAGTGCCATCCCCTCCGATAAAACCGACCCGTGGGACCTTTATATGCGTGCTATATAGCAAAGCGACTCTCTATTGCATCGGTATTGATACGTGTGAACCATTTTAAAAGCAGAAAAGGCAAGACAGGAAAAAGCAAAAAGGATCCTTCCCAAGAATACTTGAACCGGAGGCGGATCCTAAACGTAGAAATAAAGCGGAAGAGTAGAAGAGGGAAAGACGTATGAATTACCTGATGCAGCAAAAGAGAACTAGGTGAATTGGATACATCAGGATATGAGAAAAAAATACGATTATCGCACACGACATATAAGAAAAGATCCCACTTTAAGAAGAAGGTGGAATAGGCAGAGCAAGCAATGAGGGGTATGTAAAGGAAGAGCAATCGGCGAGTAAGGGAATTGGCATTAGATAAGGTAGCACCAACACCGCTGTTCAATACTAAAATTCTTTTGGAACAATCCTCTAATCGATTCCTCCGCTTTTCTCTTTTTGGTTAATGGCGTCATAATTACGACAGAATATAATGTAATATCATTTAATGCCGTTCTGTGCAATGTGATATGAGAATAAAATCATTTATGAATGTGTATATTATAAGCCAGTGAGCCGCGGAGCGTTCCCAGTCGTTAGAAATTGGCGTTAACTTTTGGCATTGCTTACACTCTATTTTTCGGAATATTCGTGATTCGAATTGTCTTACGTGATATTCCCGACGGATTTTCTGCAAGGGTGAAAAGATTCCTTAAATCACTATCTTCGACAAAACACAATGGCGAATAACATTTTCCTGCGCAGCGAGACATGTGTATAACGAGGAAATTTTACATCATTAGATGGACGTGTTATATTTAACCATAACATTAGAATACACTCTAGATATAAACTTTCCTCCAGCTTTCGGATTGGAAAAAGGCATGAGTGTTTGCAAGGCACGCGATCTATTCGGGTGCAGGCATTTTCAGCTTCGTCAGGCTTTCCTCGGAATCCGACGCTAACGGGTACCGTGCAGCGGATCCAAGACACCTCCGCTACCGGCGTCCCCGAGGGGGCAGGGCAAAGGAAGGATCGGAGAGGCTGTAAAGGATCCAGCCCCGTGTATTCTGGAGTCTGGAGGCGTTCGGGTGAAGAGGATGGGCGGGCGAGAGTGTGGGGGCGGGGAAACAGAGGATGGAATAAGAGGGGGGTGGAGAGGGGTTGGAATGAAAGGGTTCCTTGCCCCGAGTCCCTGAGGGAAGGAGAAAAGTAAGAGGGAGAGAGAGAGAGAGAGAGCGGATGAAGATATGTTTTTTTCATTTACACCTATTGAAACCCAATGAAAAATATCCAGAAGCGTCGGTTCATTCACCGATGATATGGCTGTCAACCGAAATGCAAGTAAAGTAACAGACTAAAAAATAAGATTGACCGAGCAATAGGAGTAACCTAGGCGTCATACGTGTGTGCCTAAAGGAAACATCTACGACTCACACTTTCATCGAACCTAGTCCATTTTTTTCTTCTGAAAATTTGGAGACCAGAACAGTAGGAAAGATTAGGTGCAGGAATTTGACCTGCCCGAGTAATATACCATCAATAACTCCAATGGTTGACGACCTAACAGCACCTGCCACACGCCATCGTTGCCCCTTGCTGGGTAAGATGTAAGCAGTTGTAACGTGGAGATGAATGCGTTGACGTGCGAGATTCTCCCCCGTAATGACGGAAAACAGACTCGACACCCCACGCCCCCGCTCTGCAAGCTCCCCTCTCCGGGGGCTCACGATCCCCTGCGTAGTGGCGCTCCGCTTGAAAGAATGCGGCGTTCGCTCGTTGGGCGCTCCGGGAATAAATTTTTACGTGCCCGCTATTTTTATTTTTTCCATCCCTATTTCGTCGTCCCCCGCCTTCCCCGCCAACACTCCCCGCCGGGAACCGACATCACATCCCCCGCGGCACCACTGCGAGAGTGGGGGCGAAGGATGGCGGGGGGGGGGGTGGCAGGAGGATGAAGAGAACACGTGATCACGTACGAGGCGAATTAAAACGCCCGCGGAGACGGCAGGAATATAAAAATAATTATGGTCTGAATGAAAAAAAAAATATGCGAAGAAAAGTGGGAGACGGAACGGTTTCGGTTCCTTTCCACCCTCTCCGAAGAGGAATGGAAGGAAGGTATTCAGTCGGAACGGACACACACAAAAATGCCGCGAGATTTGCCTTTTCCGCGAAAACCCTCCCCACCCGTGACATATTTTTCACCCGCGGGCAGGGGACGAGGAAGGGGGTTCTCCGCTCATGCTTTTTTTTTTAATAGTCTACGGAAAGAATTCCCTTTGATGTCACTGACGAGTCGTCGGTTTGCCATATTTTCTCATTTTTTTCCCCCACTCTCCGATTCCTTTGTACCCTCGCCGAGTTCGGCAGGGAAAACAACGTTCGTTCACAATAAATAACGAACGGTTCCAAGACAACCATAAGGACGGGTTCACAATTTCCGAAACAGAAATACCTCCCCAAAACGAACGTGAAATTTACATTTCCTTGATTAAAGACGCGGCATTGATGACGGCAGTGGAGCTTGCCCTCACTCACCACCTAAAAGCCGGGATCAAGGAATCAAAAGGTCCGGCACATATCCCTCGTTTACCTACTCGCACCCCCCCCCAATTGTTTTTCGTTTAGAAATAAGAAACATCCGACCGAACACGCATTTCCGGGGGGACAGTGAGCAGAATTTTTTAATATCAAAAATGATTATCTAACGCCGCGGTCCGAAACTCGTTCCTTTCCCGGGGCTTTCGGGTCCCGCTGCCGCCGACTCCATTAGGCACGCAGACACTCCTTCGTGCTCCTTACAGCATCTTCCCCCATCCTTTCCGGCCAGCCAGTGTCCCGTTGCATGTCGCCGGTAGTGTGGGGATGTTCGTCGGGAGAACGGAGCGGGAGGAAGGGGTCGGCGGGGGGTTGGGAGAGGGGATTGGAGGAAGAGAAGAGGCAACAACGGGCAGAGCCGGCCACCGCTTTGCCTCCTTTGGATTCCACCGGCGGCACACAACCTCAATCCCGAAAGATTATGAGTCGGTCGCCCGTTATGAGCACTGCGGTGGCGCGGGGGCTAAGGAACTGGGATAGGGGAGAAAAAAGCAAGCCCGAGGAAGGATTGGGGGGGGGGGGAGAGAGAAAAGCGCGGATGCAACGATTCTCCTTCCCACCAAATCCCCTCGCCCGCTGCTGCGGAGGGGAAGGCAAAACAAACGAGATTCTTTCGGGAAAACATAGGAAAAGAAGAGGGAGGGGGATGAGGTAAGTTGGGTCTGTAAGGGCTTGAGAGAGAGAGAGGAGAAGAGAGATGGAGGGGGCGTTGAGTGGGGACCGAGATCCCGGTCTGGGAGAGGGGAGTCTGGGAGAGGAACGGTAGGTTCAGAGGAGAGGGGGTTGAAAGAACCCCGGGACAAAAAATAAACAGACGAAAATTAGGAGAAGTGCGAAGAAAATGATTTCGCTGAAGCAGCGGGTAACGTAGCGGGAACGTGACTAAGTCCTCGCCGCCGTAGAGTAAGAGAGAGAGAGAGATGCGTTCTGGGAGGGAGGAGGGGAAGTTGCCTCCGGGGGGTGGGGAGGTTTGCGTTGGGGGGGGGGTTAACTACGGGGGGCTCAGAGGGGGCTTCGTCTTGCCGAGTGCGGTGCCGGGGAAATGCTCGTTACACCACCGTCGACAATACGCTCCGAAAATTCTCTCCAGCTACGGTCGCGAAACTGCGGAACGGAAGGCTAAATGTCCCGGTATATTCAATATTGCGGTGGGGTTTTTGCTCCAAGTAAAAGAGCGTCAGTATTCCTTTGCGGAATATCCCACGCAGTTTCGTGCAGAATCTTCACGAGATCTTGGAAATGGGACTCGGGATTTGAGCGAGGAAGGAAGGGATACGGGAAGGAATATGCCACGCTAGGCAAACCCCCGCGGATGCTTGGCGCACGTGAGAGCTCACATCCTCCCGACTAATCATCACCCTCGCAAGAGCACATTAAGGGGGAGCGTCAAATGTCGTGCAGTATTCTTTAACAAAGCTTTGGGACTCATTTATTGTCAATTAGGAGCTAATTAACTCACCCAGGGCGGTTCCTACTCTCTAGAAATCGTCAACACCCACGAATGTTTCCCTCGGATGACAAAACATCGGATGTTAACAATCGCGACTCATTACTCTCGGGATTTTTTTTTCACCGCTTGTTACGTCGTTAGGAGTTGAAAACATCGGTCCCAACGGGAAAACATCCCCACGAAAATCTCAGGGGACACTTAAAAACATCTTACATCCCTCTCCGCCGAGGAAAAGATTTGCCCAGGGAAGGACGCAACTTCGTGGGTAAGCTCTTAACTCGAGTTTTCCCACGACTATTCCACAAAGAAAGAGCCTTTTTATTTCAAAGTACGCGACGACAGAGGGAGGATTTTATGCAGCTCTACGGGTGTTAACTTTTCTGCTGCGACTAGCCAGAAAACTGCCCAAGTATTTCAAATCGTACGTGCAGGTGTCTTTCAACAGGAGCTTATATTTTATTGGAGTTAGGTACTTGGATCCCTTTTACGAGAAATAAACTGCCTAACGTTAGGCTTTTGCTACGGAAAAGGCTGCTTTGCAGACAACCAAAAATGACATGGAAATTAATGGCAGATGGAAGAGACTACACTATTAAGTCAAATAAAAAGAAGACTGGTTATAAAATGGACCCCAATAATGAAGAAACAAGTATTCGGAAAATTCGATTAAATGGAAAACACCATTCAGTAAACGTTTACACTATTTGCAATTTCAACATCGTGTTTTTTTTAAACTGACTAAAATTTAATACAAGAATATGTGATAAATAATATTCTAATTTAGATATTTATTACCAAAAATTAGTTGAAGTATTCGAAAAAACTTCAAATCTCAATTCTCAGTCGATTAGCACTTAAACTTAATCGTTCCTGAAAGGTCTAGCTATATTAATCATTGGTTCATTTCGATCGCTTAATGGAAAACCAATCTTTATCGTTTATCTATTATTTTTAATGATAATTAAAAAAGTAATTTTGGCAGGAATTTGTGGGAAATAAAATATAAGAAATTATTATAGATGAGAGCAGTGAGACGAAAAGGATGCTTCGTAGCCTGTACCGCATTGTTTCAGGCATCCACAAAGAAATGTGGCTCTTCTTGCACCGCAACCTACCTCCAAAACCTTACACTACCTATTATAATACACACCATTTGGGTTGATCCAATACACAGTACTTAGATTTCGTCTATTATTGACTTGATTACATTTTGTTGTCCGTAAACATGAAACTCTAATCACTTAGCACTGTAATTTTCCGCAATTGGATTGAAAAAAAACATGGTAAAACCAGCAATTGATCGACTGATGATTCCGGTGACACCGACTCTCAATTTGCACCTTTGTAAAAACTGTGATATGGCCCCGGATTGGGTCAAACGACGTTTCCAACAGGGCTATCGACTGAAACTGAATTAATAGAAGCTACTTCTAAACCAACAGATATAGGTTTCCGTTATGTGCAGAATTGGTGAAGAGTACGATGAGCAAATTTAACGATAAAGTTATCAGTGAAATTATGGATACCAATTACACAAAATAGCTTTGTGTTTCCTCACAGTTTTTCTGAAATGTATGAAAAATACAAAGTTGTTTTTTTATTGTAGGAGAGGTCAATCGGTAAGCAAACCCCACGTCAAGCGATAATGGTCCCAGGGTGATCATAGTGTTAGTTTTTGAGTACGAATTTCTTCGAGCAGCCATAATGTAGACGAAGTATTGCCATATCTACCAATGAGGTGCAGAGTCCATCACCTGTGTACAGATCGGACCCGATGGAGGATGAACGAACCACGCTCCGGTCATAAAACGCAGGTGCGGTAACGCTTGGATCCACACGGGCAACACCCGAGCGAGCAGGGACGAACTCTCCGAAAAGGTTAGTGGAACTCGGGAGGAAGCGAAACTTCCCGCCCCCCTTTCCCTCCGTCGCCTCCCACCACCCAAACCCCATCACACCCCCCCCCCCCAACCCGCCAGGAGAGACGTTCGCACGAGCAGTAGGTGAGGACGGGATGACGCTTCCCCTGAGCGAGGGAAAATTCCTCCGCTCTCCGATGGGCCGAAATGAGAGCGGAAATGGAAGGATTAAGGGCGGGCGGCGGAGGAAAATGGGGAGGTGACGGCGGTGTGCTTAATGAATGAGAGAAGCGGGAGAGCGGGGGGGGGAGAGAGGGGGAGAAATAAGAGTGGGAGGGAGAAGAGATTTCAACCGGGGAGTTGTACGCAGGTACGTCACGTGCCTTTCGAAAGTCCTCCCCCCTTTTCCCACTCGGGCCGCGATGCTGAAGAATTGCGGAGAGAGGAATGACTTCAAGAGGGTAGGAATGTTATAGGACACAAAGTTTGCCGATTAAAAGTTTTTGCTCCCCTCCCCCAGAGACCGACGTCGGCTCGAAATTACAGGTCGCTCCCGCCTTTTTTCGCACCGATTTGACTCCCAACCCGCACACCCTCCCTCCTCCACCCACCCCTCTCGCCTTCCGTCCATTCCTGTCGTCCCTCGGCGGAGTCTCCCTCTCATTCCTTTCCTTGAGAAACTAGAGTTTGTTTTTTCTTCTGCTCGCAGAGCATCTAATGAAGTCGACGAACGACAGGATCGGAAAGAAGCTGCCCAACTCGGGAAGTACGAAGACATGTCTTCTTAAGTAGAATTTGACGGCGTCCCAACGGTTTCACCCTTCCAAGATGTATATTATTGCGCAAATCCTCCCCATTTAGCAAGACCAGGGACAGCACAATTAAAGAACAGTACGAGGGATACAAGGGTATGAGTGGCATTTCATGAATTATATTGTGAATACAAATTTATATGAATACTATCATCACATTCGAAATTAATTTTTTCCGGTTCGTTCAGAATTTGACCAAACAAAATCTTTTCAGAGGCACGCTCTGGCTTTGAAGTCCACAATTGTCACGAAAAAATTGGTCTTCACCTTCAACATTCCTCCTCTAAGATTGCTCATCTGAAGCACATGGTTTAAAATCTTCCCGTTCACGAAAATGAATCCAGACTTAGCTATCCGTCTTTCCGACGTGTTAGGGTGGATACTGCAACTACTTACGTTGTTATCGTTAAAAAGTCCTCCTTGAATACGGTTGATATTGCTGTTACATGGTGCTATCAATAAAATAGAATAGAATATATTTTTAATTAATTTGTGAAGATTTATCCCATTGATAACTAATTGTAAAATACGTAAAAGATAACATACATAGTGGATTTATGTTTTCCGAACAGGAAATACTGACAGTGACACGTATATATATACCTTATTGGTGATTTTTGCCAGAGGGGGACTATTTACCCATGGGTGAGGAAAGACGATAAGAATACTCATACGTGTATGAGCAAGTCGTCACATTGCTCTATGCCGCTTAAAATTTTATGTCGTATTATCATTGAAGAAAAGCTCGCCCACGTTTAAGTACTCGAAAAATTAAATATGGACCCCTGAGCTTAACAAATTAAAACTCCGAAGCACATTCCACACCATGAGTCGCCATCGTGCCAACCGCATTCTTCCGGAAGACACGACACGTCTCTCCTGCTACCCTCTAAAAGCTTCGAGCGGAGGGAGGGAATCGCATTCGGCCACTCGCCATTTCCTGCAACGTTGCCCCATCGCCTCCATCTCCCCGTCGATCGAGTCGTTTATTTGCCTCCCTTTTCCTCCTTAACCCAAAAGCACACTCCGCGCTCTCGGCTCATGGAGAGACGTGCGGGAGTTTGTGGACACGCATCGGCGGCACCCACACCACCACAGGCAGAGGAAGATGCCTCCGAGCTCCCCCGCTTCCGAATTTGCCTCCCCCGATAGGATGCAGCGGGAGCCACCCGAACGGGTCCTCTCGGGCGCGAAGGCTTGGGATTCGCGAAAAACAAAGACGGTGGCGTCGAGGTTTTACGAGGAAATGGAGGAAAGAGGACGAAAAGAGAGAAAAAATAAAAAAAGGACGAGGGGGAGGAGAGAAAGAAAAAGAGAGCACACGTCGGTGCGGAGAGATCGTGGGGAGAAAAGGGGTGTGGGTGCAGAGAAAAATCACACGGCGCCACTGCGACGCGGGTGCGGAGGCCCCGAAACAGCGCGACACACGGCATCCGAAGCTCTCTCTCTCTGTTCATACTTCTCTACCCTTCCCCGCCCTCCTCAACCCCAGCCGTCTACCACAAACACACACGTACACAAAGATCCGACTCTTCCTCCTCTCCGCCCCAGAAACGTCTCGGACGAGTCAGGCGAGGGAGGGGAGGGGTGGAAGGAGGTTGAGCCGAAAAAGATTTAAAAAAAATAAGAATGGAGGAAAAAAGAAACAAACACCTCTCCCTTCCACACATCCAACAATACCACAGTCGAGCTGACTGTACAGCAGCTACAGAAGAAGAAGCACACGACAAAAGAAGAGAAGTCACGGCATGAAAATAGGAGGAGGTGGGGGGGGAAGGAAATAATTCACCGCGGTGGCGCTTGCGTGCAGGAGGGAGATGGGTTGGCGGGGAGTTGGCGTGGGGGGGAGAGGTGGGGAAGGGCTTATTCCGGAGGAGTAGGCGTCGGAGGAGGAGAGCGAGGAAGGAAGGAAGGGGAGCGGGGAGGGAGAAGGAAGGAGAGGAGAGATGTGGATGCAGAGGAAACCATGGTAATGATGATGACGACGGGGAGTCGAATGAGGGGTGAGGAGGGGGGACGAAATGATTATGGCACGAAAGAAATGAACTTCTCGCGGGGGTTGAGGGGAGGATGGGTCTTGGGGACGTCTTCGGGAGGGTGGGCGAGAGGGACTGGAGGAGAGGGTTGTGGAGGATTCTTTGGCGAAGGAGAGGAGGGTTAGTGCGGAGGGGGGGCGTCCGGTGTTTGAGGAAAGAAGGTTTGTCCGGGGGTGAGGTGAGGGACTCGTGTGGTGTGCGTGTGTGTGTCTCCCTGAAGGGGGGTGGGATGGGTAGGGGAATAATGAGGCCAAAGAGTCAAGTCGTCGCCACGGGCAGAGTATCCCATGTGGGAGCGGTCCGCCGAGAGATTCCTAAACTAACCCTCGCCTCCCCTCCAATCCCCGGACCCATCTCGTCGGGTCGCGGGTAACGGTAAAATGCGGCAGCGTCCCAGATAGTTCTTCTGCCTCCTTCCCCACCACCCGTCAACTCTTCCTCCCCGCTATGAACCTTCCCACCGCCACCCCTCCCCACACCTGCTCCTCCACGTACCCCTCTCCGACCATGCCACATCGATGCCACAGCACCTCACCTCACCCCCTCAATCCCCACACGGCGGGAGATGGAGGAGGACCGATGAGGCTATCTATAATGGGAGGAAGGTGCAACAACTATAATGCCCACGGAGGGGTTTTAAAAAGGCTTCCTTATTCTCGAGAGTCCACACCAGAGGGAGTGGAGAGGCGGTGACTCTCTCAAATCCCCCCCCCTTTCCTCCTCGGCAGCTATCTACGGGTTTCCAAATCACCACCCCACCTTTCCCCTCCCACCCGTCCCGTCACATCTATGCTCCTCCCTGGACAATCGCCGCGCGAAATACAACGCTTGAAAGGTGAGATTGAAAAAATGGATAAAAGGGAAAAGATGTTACTCCCAGACGGAGAGTCGACGCGCACAAAAAGATGCTAAAATTATTATAACTATAATTGACATGGTGATGATTATTTTTGGTCAGCCGATTTCGATTTAGACTCGTATTATTGATAATTTCAAGATCATGTGGACTTAGCGGCGAGGGTTACTTTGTAGTTAGTAAAACCAACTAAAACTAACCCATTTGGGTTAGTTTTTCAACATCTACACTATGTGCCACAAGAATTCGGTACGGCGTGAGTAAGGCGGGAGGCGACCACCCTCTTCATGTATACTTAAGAACTTATCCTAGGATATTTCGCTCGCTAGAAGCCTTTCCAACCACTTCCAGCTTTAATCACACTAAAGAGGCACTATGGTCACTAAACACTCTTTGCCATTGTCCACTCCGACTCTACAGTGATATGAACACGGTCCACATTACTGAGGAGCCCGCTATACAGCCTCACCGCTGGTCTTAACTTCGAACTTCAACTCAACAATTGAGGCACTCCGCTCGCTGACCGACCCCCCAACTGCTCATCTCCCACTCTCCCTCGCCCCGCTACACATTTACACAGACGGAGGCACGCCCGTTTCATTTTTACGCCGTCTCCCTCCGCCGTAAAAGTGAAGGAATATGAAAAATATTTCGCCGCGTCGTTGCGGACACGGGAACGAATGGGGAGCGGTCGGGGAGGCAGCGGGGATGGCCGTCGTAAAAGTCCCCTCGTTATTAAATACGGTGGACGATCCTTCTTTCTAACCCTCCCAATGAGAGGGAGACATGCGGGTGGACGACAGGGGGGGGGTTTGCGGTGAGGGCGGTACGCGGGGAACTGCGATAAACGTTTGAGTGGCGAAGGAATGTGAAAGAAGAGGAGACGGAAAATGTACGGGGAGGAGACCAATAAGAGATTTTTTTATCGCATTTATATTTTACTTTGCTCAGAGGACTTACTTCTCACTCTTGCCTTATCCTGCGGGGTCGAACTGAGCCACGGGGGGGAGGTAACGGTGGCAGAAGGGAAAATCTTTCCATTCGGAGATTTCGAGACCGCAAAAGACGGCGGAGCAGTGAGGGTGGCAGTGATTTCCCCGCTTCCCCTTTCATATTCGTCCGCCGCTCCTTCGAGTGGAAGTAATTCCGTTTCGCCGATCCGCTCCGTTTCCCTCCTCAGAGGCCCCATCCCCCGCCCCGACGGATGAGGGGAAAATAAACATTGAAGCAATTATATGCAAGTAAGTATGTGTGTATACGATTTTACGGTAAGCGTAAGGTCCCCTGTTCCGATCCCAGTAATATTTTTTCTGCATAATTACACTTTTCATTTACCCTAACCCTTATGCGTCTATGTTTGTATGCATGTACATGTGTATACATACATATACATACGCACATACACACATAAGCAGAAAACAAAAGATAAGGTAAAACTCGATGAATTTCGGTGGTCGCAGAACCACCTTCCTCAGAAGGATTCCTACTTTTCCTTCAGAAGAAGGTGGTTGTGAGACCCTAGAATTCAAAATTTTTGGGTGTTATTATTATTTATTTTCTGTTTCCGCGTTTTCAGTAACCATCAGCCACTTTTTGTGTTCATGTTCGAGAGTTTTTTCATAACAAACACACATACAACTGTAGAGAACTTCGAAATTGAGACAAAAAAGGCTCGTTTTCAAAGACATATGTTGCGAAAAAGTGATAAAGAATAAAATTCAAACACAAAACTCACGTACGACGCTCCGGGGGCCTGAAGGTAGGCCCCTTCGTCATCAGAAGATAAGCACGCGTGAGGTCTGTCTCACTCTCCTTGAAATCGTGTAACTCGGGAGAGGCGGGGAAGTGTTCATTTTTTTTTTATTTCTTCCACTTCTCCTCCTCCAATCCACCGACTCGTGAGCGCGGTCGGGTGAATGAGAGAGAAGGGAGAGGTTAGGGAGGGAGAGGACGGGAGACGGTGATTTTGGACGCGAAACTGAAATAAAATTGGCCGTATTCGATGGGGAAAATTGAGTGATAAAAGTAACCACAACCGGAGGTGGATCTTTCTCTTTTATTCTCCCGCGTCGGAATACCGGGGATTCCTAACCGGGGCGGGAGAATGGTGAGGGGATACCGGGGAGCTCGGACGAACTCAGTGCGAAATTGAGAGACCCATGCCGGGCGCACGGAGATAAGACGCGGGGATTCCCCGACCCGGGACACCGTCGAAACGAGCGCTCTTTCCTCGGAACCGGTCAGAACTCGAGCCGTCCGAAATGAGAGACACCCTTTACTCCCCGAAGGTTTGAAAGTATTTCTTTTTTTTTTTTAGTCGGATCCCTTTCGGGAATCCCCAGGATGCGAATTATATATTTTTCCGCAATACCCTGTTGGCATCGAGGCGGGAGGGAATCACGAGAACGGGGAGTTGGATTTTTTTTTAAATTTTAGATTTCCGTTTTCTCCATCTGAATCACCGTCCATCGTGCCTGGCGCTTATAAGAGAGAGAGAGAGAGAGAGAGAGAGAGAGAGAGAGAGAGAGAGAGAGAGAGAGAGAGACAGCGTTCAAGGAAAGGATTGTGGCTACGTGGGGGAAAATAGAGAAGTACGAATAAACGGTTATTGGAGGCGGGGGGATGCGGGTGGGAAAGGGGGGGAGGACGAGTAAACCCCGACTCTTGTTAGCAATAACGACAGAAATCCTTTTTCGGGGGATTGGAAATTTTCCGAAAGGCAGACGTCAGACGAAGAGGGGAGGTTTGGGGGGGGGGGGGAGCGGAAAGGGCGAAGCGAAAATATAGCAGATGCCTCCCTCTCTCTCTTTTTCGGATAGACGTCATGTTTATTTATTTCCCAACTCTCAATCAAAAAAAAAGAAGAAAAAAATGGGACGGGACGGAAACATCGATTCCGACACCTCGTATGGAAAGAGATTCGTTTCTCGATCAGGCAGTATCATCAACAAGGTTGACGGCCACTTTCCGGAATGGATTTTTTCTCTCCCCACCCTCCCTATTCTCCAGTCTCCTCCTCATGCACGCGTGTATTTATTTCGTCGGCGGAAGAGAGCGGAAAGAGAGCGAAAACACATAAAACTATACGGCCACACATACGCATATACTTATCCGACTCGAGGGAATAAAAAAAGGGACCGAAAAATCAAGCTCCACGAACAGGGGAACAGAGAGGGCGGCGGATGGGTATGCGACTCCTCTTGGTTGAGAAGAGAAAAAATCTCTCGCCGAGGAAATATATTAAGTATATAAGTGGAGCGATGGGGAGCGGCGAGGGCGTGGGCTGTGAGGAGTGAAAGCATTGGGAATGGAAAAGACGGTCGCGACTTCATATCCCTCTCCGATTCCTCCCTCCCCAGGGGCCATTTCCCTCGGGAAATTCGGCAGGCGGCCACGCCTCCTTCCGCGAAAGCTGTTTTCTGAGCTTGGATCCCGATGCATGCGCCGCGGAAACCAAAACAGGAAGTCCCGTGTTTAGACTCGCTGTCTAGGAATAGGCTTAATGGAGTGGACGAAGGAGTTTTTCACGAGTTGTTGGGATGGGGTGTGTGTGTGTGGAGGGAGAGCTGATGGATCTATCGAGTTGGGAGATCCCGCGCGTGGAGCCGCGGCGAAATAAAAATAACGAGAAGACACGGGGATCGTTCACTTCTGACACTCCCGGAGAGAGGGATGGGATGATTCCCTAAAAATCAAAACCTTCCCTGTCCGCCACCGACGAACAAAGGAAGCGCTGCTTCTTCCTCGCCATCCGATAGACAAGGGAATCCAAACATCTCACTCCATCTCCGGAGAACGCCGCCAAACATTATGTTGAATGCGCTCTACTCGCCGGGGCGGGGAGGAAAATCGTCTTTGCCAAAACAAATGAAGGCAGTTAAAGCGTGATGGTTGACGTGGGTGGGGTAAACAGACTGTGGATGCGGGAGGAAAATGGGGAGGAGTGGGGAGTGGGATATAGGGGTGCTTTGCGTTACGAGGGCCGTGATTGGTGGCAGATACTTGCGGAGGGCTATAAAGGGAATGGCCGGCATTAAATAATGCAGAATATATACACAACGCAAACGCTGAATGTGTTCAGCGGAGGGCGGAGGAGGAGGACTGGGGATGGATGCTTACCAAAAAAATAACATGTACGGGCGAGTGGAATTAGTATGTATTCCCAATCGCTTCGATTGCCATTGGGACGACGCCTGATGGAGAGCAGAGTCAATGAGGAGACGATGAAAATAAATGACGCAAGGACGATACCATTTTTTTCTCCCTCAAACCACCAGGTCGATGGGATTTTGGATAAGATAGGTGCGGGCAGAAAAATCTCATTATCTCAGCCTGAGAGAACAATATTGGCCACGACGCCGATATCCACGCCAAACAAGAAGAAACGTAATTTTAATTTATTTCACCTCGGAGATATCGGAGGCCAATAAAATCCCATTTTCTTCCCGAGAGCGCGAACTCATGCGGATCGAAGAAAGGAGTTGGAAATCGGTGAGAGCCGGGAGTCAAAAGGCCATAATTTCAACTCCCAAGTCGCGGGCTAGCCGAGATAACGCAAAAAAACTTAAACGGCAGCTTATTTCAAAACAAACACACGTCTAGAAATTGTAGATAAATGGAAATAGGGCAGAAGACAAGGCCGACGACGCATGGAGAGAGATATGCCCTCCTGAATTCTTCTCTCTTTCTCTTCTCTCATTCTCATTCGTTTTCTTTTTTTCAAAAAAAAAAGACTCCACGACCACACTAATAAGGGTACAATTTTCTCCGGGAAAAATTGGGCAAACCGAATGTGGGAGGGGGGAGGGAAGAGAGAAGTGATACGGGAGTCGATTATTAGCGACGCAACGTGTAATCAAAACCGCGCTCGCCACGGCGTGGGGGGAGGTTTACGGAGAGGAGGAGAGCAAGGGGAGGGAGGAGAAAGGAGAAGGGTGGCGGGAGAGAGAGCGGCCCCGTCAAATTGCCCCGAAATGGGATTCAAACACGCGACCGCGGGAACAACGTGCCGAGAATGAAAATGTCACGCCAGCGTTCTAAACGAGACCTCGTTTTCCTCTCTTTTTTTCCATCTCCCCTCACCCTCCTCTAATTTCCACCGACCTCTTTCTCACACACACACGCACGCACAAACGCTTCCGGTCTCGCGAGAGGGAAACAAGGCGACCTCCGGAATTGGGCTGGGCGAGCGGATCGGAAATATATGTGTGTGTGTATATATATATATATATATATATATATATATTTCTATATATATGGACTATATACACCTGCCTACACTCACCGGCAGTTCGGCCGCAACGAGAAACGGATGCCGCAAACGACTCAATCCAACGAAGGGGGTGGAAATTGTTGGGATTCGGGGTGCCCAGGGGAAAGGAGGGTGGCACGGGAGAGGGCGGGGCAAGTTAAAGGAAGGCATACATGGAGGAGAGGAGGAAGAAGGCTTGTTCTGGTGAAAGAGAGAGAGAAAGACAATTGACTCCACGCATGGGCGCCCTTTCCCCGGCGCCGAGAATAAAAATCGCCCGCCCACACTCGAACCCGTCCAACGCTCACAGTCGCCATTAATATCCGGCCGTCCCCGGGCCTTCTGGGGGGAAAAGGAAATATTTATAAATGGATGCCCAGTGTGGACGCCCCAAAAACTCGAACCACCCGCCCACCATCCTCTCCTCCTTCGCCCAGATCTAAGACCTCGCGTCCACTCTCCGGAGAAGCGACGGGGGGGATGCCGACCCCTCTCGGAGAAAGTAGGGAGAAATATCGGCAGTCATCGACGCGGACTCCCCTTCCCCCCCATACACACACTTCAATCCTGGTCCCCCGCCTTTTTCTCTCTCCCCTCCGCGTCTCCAGCCTCCACCTCCCTCCTCGCCGCCACTCACCTCTTTTGGCTTCACGATCGGCTGCCTTCCTTAAAAAGTGGTGACTCAACGAGGGGAGGAAGGAGTGGGCGGAGAGTTGGACGGAAGAGGAGGGGGCGGAAGGCGGAGGAATGGGAGAGCATAGGACAAAGGACTCGGGTCGAGAGCGTGGGAGGACGGAGGGTCGGGAGGAGCGGGGGAGTTGGAAGGGTGGCGGCGGGGAGGCGAGGGAGTTCGTTTGCAAATCGGATTCGAATCTCCGCGTTAATCGCATCAAACTCGCGAAAACCCGCAAAGGGAAGAGTAGAGGGAGGGGGAGAGAGAGAGAGAGAGTGAGGGCTTTGCACGCAAATTGGAGTAAGGATCACTCGGGGTAGTTTGCATTTCTATCTCAAGATATTGGTGAAGGTTTTAACGATGGTGGCTGCGGTTCCGTCCTTCTTTACCCGGCGTCCCATCTCGCTATTAGATCGGAGAATGAATGTTCTTAACCGCTATCTGCGATCCTCAAGGACCATAATCTCTCCTTCGATATCGCACCGAATGTATTACAGCTAATCGATCGAGGGAAATTTGATTTATTCTTTATTTGAAAAGGAAGACTTTTTCAGGGACTATGGCATCGTTAATTGTAGGACACCACACCTCGTGCGTAAAGAGTGTGCAAATAATTTAGTGAAAAATTTAAAGAGAGGTACTATGTACGGGGGAGTAAGTTACCTGTATACCTCACATTGGATTCGCGTCGAAAATTTTCGACCGCGTCAAGAAGCAAATAATGTCGGAATTAAACAGGAAAGAAATGCGTATGTTCATAACGTCCGTTTCTTAAAATATCGCTTTGAACGTAAAGAATGGGTCCAATTATTATTGAATAGCCTTGGATGAGAGTCATTGTCAAAGAAGAAAGTTACATAGATGACCTCAACTATTAGATAATTGAAAGTTATTCCAGTTCAATGCCGACACAAAGAAGGAATAATATTATCCCCGCTTTGCAGTGGTGACTTATCCTTATATATATATACCTAACGTCTCGCTGTGGTATACGAGTCGTTAAAGGGACGAGACGAGAAGCTAAGGGAAGTTGACTGTCGAACAGAGCGATTTAGAGAATTTCCCCTGACAGTTCGTGACCACAACGGTGGGAGACGCAACCACGCACGAAAATTGGAACTTTCCGAAAATTAAACCGCACGGAATACCAATAATCACCAATTACGCTAATTTGTAATGGCTGATGACCCAACACTCCCTTCCCTCGTATTAACTTCTAAACAACAAAAAGATGCGGAACGCTAATAATCACAAATGACTTTAATGGTTGGTGAGACCTGACCTGGATTATACACCAAATAAGTCTTTCGGCGGCATGCCGATCGACTTGTTTTGTCGCTTAGAGGACGTACGGAGAGCGGTCTCACATCCTCCGGCTAAGAGTGCATTTTTCCACTTCCCGAAACATCCCCTCCAAATGCGAATTTTCCCAAGGATCCACACTACGGTCAATTCCAGAGGCCAAACATCTCAACGGTCAGCAGAACCGAGGAAAAAACGCGAAAATCCCAAGAGATGGGATGGCTACGCCGCGGGAGGCGCACCGGGGATTCTCCTCCCCGTCAGCCAACGGAGACATCACGCACGCCAATTAAAGGGGGAGTGAAGGAAGGATGGATGGAGAGATGTAAAGAGAGAGGTGAGAGAGAGAGAGAGAGAGAGACACACGAGCCTGAAAATGCCGAACGACACCGGGGAAGCTCCTGCGTCGGAGGATAAAACGGATGCGACACCCCCAATTGGCTTTAACGCCAACTATTTCTGACGAGATTCAATTAATCCCCGCCAGACATACGACGTGAAAGAGAGAGGGAGGGAAAGAGAAACGAAGAGTGAGTGGAATTCGATCGGATACGCGGGATAAGGTCTGGTGAGGAGAGTTGGGGTTGGGCACGGGGAGTGCGTGTGACGCGAATAATTGGCCGCGGGCGAGGACAGAGAACGAGTGTGCGGGAGAATACGAAGGGTGCGGGGAGGAGGGAGGATTTGGATATGGAGGAGGAAGAGAAGGAACTAGACAGTGAATCCGTGAAGCTGCTGGGAGTGGGGGAAGGCGGTCTGAGGGACGCATAAAGCAACCGCGTGAGTAATTTTCACTTTCCATTCATCCCCGGGGAAAATCTCTGTTGCTCTCGCGATTTGCATGGAATTGAAAGGACCACACGAGGTGTCCGGCGGATGTTTCGCTAAACGTTCACCCAGCTCGCCACAGAGGGAAAAACAAGAGCAACGAGATAGACGCCCGAACACACACACACACGCGCGCGCGCGGGGCAAGACAAACACGAGCACGGACTCACGTCGAGTGCCCGTCACTCCCCTTTGTGCCACTGCGCAGTATTCGAGAGCCGCTCGCTCACCGCTGAAAGGGTTCCCACGCGGCACGCAAGAGACGCATAAAAATGCACGTGCTAAGGGAGGGGGGGAAAGGAAAAGGAAGAGGAGAAGTAGGGGGTGTGAACGCCACCGCCCCGCGTCCCAGGGCGGGGAAGCGAGCCGAGGAGACGAAGAGCAGAGATTTTGACGGAAAAAAAGAACGAAGGTGGAGGAGAGAGAGGGTGGGAGACGAGACGAGAGAGACAAGAGGGAAAAAATGGAGGTTGGTGCTCGGTGCGGTGAGATAATAAAGATAAAGGAGAAAAAGTAGGAACGAGAGGGCGCGGGGAAACGCTCGCGCATTTTGTCCGTCATTTTGAAAACCCCCACCGTTTCCTTCTCTTTTCCGTATTTTTTTATTGAGTGGAGGATGCAGTGCGTGTCGCGCACCAAGAAACAAGAGACCCCGGGAGCACGAGTGCGTGTGTGTGTGTAGGAGCGGCGCCCGAAAGGAGGCCGTGTTTACCAAACTCTGCACTCAGCGCCTCTGCCCCCACGTGAGGCAGGTGCGGCGGCGGCGGTTGATGGCGGGGGTGGTGGTGTGAGTGGCTAAAAACAATGGATGAAAGGAGAAGAGAGAGGGCGTGCGAGTTCGGAGTTAAAGGGGGAAGGGGCTGCTCTCAAAAGTGGGAGTATTTGTTGTGCGCTCGCGAGTGCGTGTGGGATGGGATGGTTGGGGGTGGAGCGTAAGAAGAAGAAGGTGGGGGGGGGAGAGGGAGTGAGGTAGGAGGTGGGCGAAAAGGTCATAAGGAGGAATGGTGAAAAAGGTTGGGAGTGAGGGAAATGGAAGGAGGGAATCGGTGGGAGTGGGGTGCCATTGGGGGAAGAAGAGAGCCTTATGAGAATTCCTAAGGAGGGAAGGGACGAGGTGAGGAGGTTGCAATTGCGGGGGGGAGAGGTCGCGGTGGGAGGGGGGTGTTGAGGAAGGAGAGGGCAAACGACGTATCCCTCCGGAGGAGAGACTGCTCGGGAAAGACGTGAGCTGGGTGGGAGGGGATAAAAGGGGTGTAAGGCTGAGGACGACGACGCCTGTCCCCTCCCCCTATCCTTCCTTCCTTCCGCTCTTTTTTAGAGGGGAAAAAAACGGACTCCCTTGGCAATACACCAAGAGCCGCTTATAGAACTGTTGGAGACCTTGGAAGTGGTCGGTTGGAAAACAGAAAAATGACATTTCGGGGGTGGAGAGAAAAAAAAATTGTAAAACCCATTTCTTACGTGTCCAAGCGTTAAGTTTTCCTAAAAATGACTGGGTGGTTCCCGATATTATGGGAACTTTGGTCAAAATTTTTGAGAGTTCACATTTACGACTGAATCCGAGGTTAAAATTCTTATTCTTCCGACGTAACATCGAAGCTTGAAATTAAAACTCGGGGAGAGATCTGGAATTCCTAACGGAGAACTTTTAATTATGTCTCCATCCGAGGCTATTTTTTTGTCCTCAGACGTCCTCTTTAAGATTAATTGACTTTCAGGGAGAGAGAGGGAGAGAAGTTTTCAAAACATTATTTCGATTTTAATGAAATTCAAACACGGTACGCGCACTAAGGTTTCCGGAGCACTGCCCGTGAGGACTCACTTATTACTCGATTACCTTAAAACCTCAAACTTATTGTTACGCAAACAAGAGACACCGCATTAATTTCCCAAGCCCCGGGAACAAAATGTTTTCACCCGCGAAATAGATTCAAGCTTCCCGTGGTCCAACGCAGGGAGAGAGGAGATGGAAGATGGTAAAGGATAACGACCAGCAAGGAGCACAGTAGTATATTTTTACGAGGCCTGAAAGAATTTCATTAACCCCCGGGATGCAATCGTCCGCACTTGCTGCGGCTGTGAGAATTGTGGATGTTAAATGGGGCCGTGGAAACGGAGTCGTAACGCTGTCACTCGCATGTATTCACAGTCTTCAAAGGCGGGGGATATAACCGATCCCAAGCAAAGACGAAGGAGGGCAGAGAATAACCCGAAAGACGAGCACCTAGGAAATTCGTCAAGGGATGAGATGAGGGACCACAAAGTAAACCTTTGAGACTGAATTCATCTCATCAAGGGATCACCAAAATCACGTATTTAAATAAGGAATTATTTCGAACGAGTTTAAATTCAAGAAATGAGCCCTCGCCACCATCGAGTTAATCCACGAGTAAATTCCTTCGCGTCGCATGTCTCCGTATCGAAACGATGTCAGACGCGTATGAGAGAGGAGAAAACAACGCAGGAATTGGGATAAAAGAGAAATCGCAAGCGGAATGAAGGAGAAATTACGTCTGATTGAGACAGGAATTACGACCTTTAATATCAAGTGCAATCGCATGGAGAGGATGGCCCCGATGCGAGAAAACACAAGGACGGCTTGACATGCAAGCACGACCGACGGAACGCACAGAGTTTAACTTATTCAACTAAAGATAGCTTTTCAACTAAATATAGAGAAGAGAGACTTTGTTCACGTCGATTTACGTGTGTAGAAATGCCACAAGCCCCCGCGACGGCTTAAGGGCGATACTTAAATGATTTCACCTCACAAATACCCCGCGAAAGAGAGTTACAAGTACAAATGAACTTCAAATGGGAATGCACACCTCACTGTGAAATAGTTCTGGGGATCTTGGAGAAATGGAGCCAACAGCCAATCTGGTACGGATTGGTTTTCATTCGCGCGGGTATAAATGCATGAATAGGAGACTCGTTCCACTTTCAAACCCTTTCCGGGGTTCCCTTCCGGACAGATTACTACTCCGTAGCACCGTCTACCACACACGCCCTCGGATGCAAGGAAGCGAGAGTTTGCGCCTTTTTTATATACAAAAAAAATATCGCCAACGGAGGAGGAGGGCGTCGTCAAGGAGACCTTTTCACCCCGGGGGCATCGTTAACCCTTCCGCGCCGACCTCGCAGGTGTCCCTCCCCATCTCCCCTCTACGTCCCTCATCACGCGCGGCGACGAAAACCCTTAAGGGGACTTTTCCCTCCTCTAACCCCCGCCGAACCCTCCAACATATCACTACCACGACTGCTACAAATACCAACACTCCTACGATCCCAGAGGGCATGTCCCGTGCAGTACTTCCATGACTCACGCCACGGCGGCGGGAAAGAAAACGGGCCGTGCACGGAAAACCGCTTCTTTCTCCACCTCCCCGCCCCACTATCTCTCTCCCTCTCTACGCCAGCAGTTAAAACCGCGGAGGCGAAAACAGACGGCTTTCGGCTTCGTCGGACTGGGGGTGTGGGGGTACGGAATGGTGTTTTATAAAGGGAGATAGGGACTTTAGAAAGGGTGTAGGAGGGGGGGAGGGAGGGCCGGAGGACGGGACCACCCTTAATTGCTTCTGCCATATGCACCGGCTTTTGTGTATAACCTTCTCATTCCATCTTCCTCCCGACTCCCACTCTCTCTTTCCCTCCCTATCTCTCTCTCCCGCACGCCGAAACTCATTCGAACCCAATTTTCCCGGAGACACTTCCCATACTCCGAACCCGTCCCCGACCACCCTCCACACGGACGATAGCAGCTACCATCCCAGCCTCCCCCGAGATATAAATATATTATGCACCCATGTAATTTTTACGGGGAAAAAAAAACAACATCCACCCTCACGCTGGTCCTGATTCATTACCCGCGAATTTTTTTTTAATCTCGTAAGGGATACATGTAAATGTTATTTTTTTTCTTCGGACCATTTAGTTTTTTTCCGGGGAAAAAATACCTCAGGAAGCGAGAGGAGATTTCCATCCTCCTCACTCCCGGTCTCCCCTCCCTCCCACCTCGACTACGACCGAGTAAAACGCTCCGCCGACTCCCGTCTTTTAAATATCTTTTATTTCCGCGAGAAAGATACACCTTCACCACTCCCGTCTGTTACGTTCTCCCGCCCGGCGAGATATGCGCGAAGCGGCGGAAGATCGGGTCGTTTTCGGGAAGGTCGAGGGGTGGATGAAGGGAGGGCGGGGCTGGAGAGCGAGGAGGGAGAGGGGGCAGATATGGGGGGCGAATGGGCATGGGGAAGAGTCTTTTCTCCCGACGTATGCCGAGGGGATATAGAGGGAGTACCCAGCACGCGGGAGGATGGAGAGAGAGAGAGGGAAGTACGTGGCGCCCCACGAAAAGGCAAGAGAGGTTTTTTTTCGAGGGGAACTGGCGGGGAGGGTGTGCTGAGCAGAGGGTGAAATGGCGAGAGGAGGAGGGGTTTGGAGTAGGTGGAAGTCGACGGAAGAACATAAAATGGATGTGGGGAGAATAAAAGGTGGGGTGCAGAGGGTTCTGCGGGGTGGATCGGGGAAAACAATATTCGGTACGGGGCTTAAACTCGCAATTGTCCGGGGCTCAACTCTCCCGACCGCGCGCGTGTGTGTCTATGCGCAGTCTTTTATTCAAGAGATCGTTATTTTTTTTTTCTTCTTCCCTCCAAACACCCCACCACCTACTCCCACACACGCTCCCCATCTCTCGCCGGCCCTTCCTCCTCCTCCGACCCGCCGGAATTCCTCTGAGAGTGCGCCGGGAGGGGTTGGAGGAGGAAAATCACACTCGGAGGGGGTGTGTGTGTGTGTGTGTGTGTGTGTGTGTTTGGAACCAATCGGGGTGTTTGCTGCATCCGAAAAGGCATAGTGAAAGAAACCGGTTGCGACGCGCGTATGCAAAAAACCTTTAAGAGAGTCGATACGGGTTTGGTGGAGGGCGAATCCCGAGCTGTGCTGCTTTTATGGCATAACGGTAAGATGTGAGATTAAGCATCGTTAAAACAGAATGCTTCGCGGTGGAAACGCGGATGAAAAAGATCATTGATCGAATCGCACGAAAAAGCATGCATTCGAGTGGAGTCGCATGACTGGACGTCAAACTAAAAAAAAAAGAAGTTGATCGGGGATTTCGAAAATTTCCTGGCGCCATGACCACCAATGAAATTTGACAGGGACAGTCTCTCATTTCTTAGTCATCAATTTTTGAGAATGACTCCAAATACTCGTGGGAATTATACTACCTTGGAACAGTTGCCTTAATCCAAACAAAATCACTGGTCGTTCTTTCACAGACGTGTTTAGAACAGAATAGAATGCAGAAAAAATAACGGGAAACTGAATACAATAAAAAATGTTATCCTAGCCTTGAGGTCAACCTTTGGGCGGTCTCTTAATAATGCGGTTGGACAAATAAGAACTCATGGCCTCAACGAAATTATTGTATACGAAAAAAAGGTCAGTTACGAGTAAAACATAACGAAGAAATGACCATGAGATTAGCAAATTAAAATTATCGGTCGAAGGTCTGTTTAAGACACAATTAACCCACAACTACAATGTTTTGCATATAATTTAATTGATACGAGTACATTCATTATTGAATAACAGAGCCGTGAATAATGAGGAGCAGGCAGGTCCGTCGACGTTGGCGAAACTAATGTGGGAGCGCAAATATTGACAATTGAAAGGCGTTTGACGTAGGCTGAAGGGGACTACTAGAAGGTGCGAATTGCGCACCCAACTATATGCCTCCTCAAATATAACAATGCGATAGATGAAAAGAAAGGACAGGACCTCATTTGACTTATAGAATGGCATAATCCAAAATGACCCCATTTGTTGAGAGAGACAATTAATACATTTCAATTATATCCTTTTTCGATCAGTCGATAGTGAGCTGAGCCTATTGGACATATAGATAATGGACATATAGATAAATGGAATAAAGTTTAAAATTCAACTTATATTGATTTTTTCAAATCACTGTGAAAATTGCGTAATCAGGTATCGAATTTGAGGTAAAAATAATCAAATTACTATCTACATGATTTATCGCTATTATTATTTTGCATTCGTTAATGTATCTGGTTAACTTAAATTACACCAAGTGTCTGACCACGAAGAGCTGCTTTACCTCAGGCGTTAAACCTGCTAGTCACGACATATTTCTATTGATGAACTGGCAGCATATGGGCTCCTAAATAAAAAAAGAACTATCATATCGAAAAAGAATATTTTAATAAAAATCATAAGCGTGCAATTATGTGCACTTTTTGGGCTTGAAAACAATAGCAACGATTTGTTTTCGATCAATGCAATATTAAAGGAAATTATGAAGCGGTTAGATTATTGTAATAATATGTTGTTGGAAGGAGGACCTAATGGAAGGTCACTGCGCAGATTAAACACTTTTAAAAAAACAACATCACGTTCGGTAGAGCACGGCTTCCTCCCACGGCCGAGGTGAACGGGAGGATTCGAACTGGAGAACATTGGGTTTGTGGACGAACGCGCATTCCGACGAACTAGTCATGTAAAGAGACAGAAATTACGGAGACTCAGTGACGCGAGTCGAGAAAGTACTGTGACCTGATTCGCAAAATATCTTCGACGAAGCCTTGAGATCAATGAATTGTTGCACGTCGATTCCTCACGATGACAACCAACGGCAAAAGACGCTTGCCAGTTGATTTTTTGTTACCACTGAATGCTGTGTGAAATGTTAAACCTTCTCACGGAGTTACCATCACTACTCTCCAATTTACTATTGCTTGAACTCGAAAGGGAGGAAATTATTTCATTAGCGACGGCCTTATAGTGAGTGGTATATCGTACAAGCATCGGGACTGCATGGGTTAGAATCGCACGAACCGTGATAAGAGAGGCGTCAAAGTGAAAGGGGTGGGGACGTTGGAATCGGTCGCGTGTTGCCGAATATAATCCTCCAGTTTCCTCCAAATAAACCGTGTGATCTGGGGATAAAGAGAGAGGGAGGGAAAGTGGAGAGCGGCAACTGAGGATTGGATGCAATTACCCAAAGCCCTTCGTACTTCCCTCTCTCTATCCTTCTGTATCTCTGAAGACCCCATTTGAGAAATGAACACGTAACAAGCGCTTTAAATCCAGCCCGAACAGCGGGAGCGGAATGGAGAGGCTCCGAACGCCGGGAATTTATCACGCGTCTCGTAAATTCGTCTGTTTGATGAACGGACCGACCCCAGCGGAAGGAAGAACTCGGTCGCTTTCCTCCTCCTCCCTCCTACACCAGGCCGCCCTACTCTCCCACCCATTCCACCGTCCCCGTCGAAGGATTGACGGGAAAATTGGCCGCCGAAGTCGGGCTCCGTTCGTGGAGGGGCCAACTCGCGTGTGTATGCGAGAAAGGGCATGGGCCGGACGTCTGTCCCAAGGGCTGGGGGAGAGGGGTTGGAGAGGAAGGATTGTGGTGGGTGGAAGAGAGGAGAGACAATCGGGAGTCGGGGAATTTGACTCTCACGGGGAGGAAACCGAATTGGGAGGGGCGGGGTTGGAGGGTGAAAGTAGGCCGGGAGTCGAGGGTTAGAGGGAAGAGAGGGGTAAGAGCCCGGTGTCAATAAACGGGCCGTGCACGGCCCTCCGACTCCAGGCTTATTTTTTCCCCTTCCTCCACTGGAAACGTGTCCGGGAGGCCGATCGTAAAAATCAGTGCCGCTCTCTCAGCGCGGAGGATGATGGGAGGGACCCTTCCTCGCGGGGACCCGCCCTCCGAGGATCGGTCGGTCCCTCTCCTCAGTCCTCACCGCCCTAAACTCCCTACCCGCGCGCCCCTGCGTAACCCTTTTAACGCCGTCACGCCCACATTCTCCCTCGCGTGTGCGTGCTCATGGAGGGAGATGAGTCGCCCCCATGGCCGGACCAGGGGTCTTCTCCCCCCCCTCCGCAAATCCCTTGACCTTGTCCTCCCACATCCCCACTAAAACCCCATCGCCTTCCAACCGCACAGCGGCTCTCAAGCGAGCCCAGTCCGCCGCCCTTCCGAATCGCTTCCCCGGAAAGCATTAAAAATTCCTACGCCCTTCGAAGGGGATAAAAAGGGACGGGGGAAAAATGTGCCGGCGCACACATGGGCCCCGCTCTCTTAGGAGAGAGGGAGGCATAAAAACGCGGCGATGTTGAAGGGGAGGGAAACAAAACGGCCTGATGCGGGTGTGTGCGCTCGGAGTGGCGGATTTACTCGTGAGGGCTTTCAAATGCCCAGTTTTGCATTCCCCAACACTTCGCCCCGTCCGCGACGTCAATAAACCCCTCTTCGGAAAAGTCGCTTCGGAAAAGCTGTCCAAATGGAGAACACGCATCGCCCATCTCTCCCTGCGAGCGTTCCTCACGTACTTGAATTCTCCGACGATGTTTCCCCGAGTCGAAATTCTGGCCCACCACCACCATCACTGGCCGACACTTCCCCTAAACCCAGAGGTCACAAGGCGAACTTATCGATTCATTTAGAATGGCCAGCAGTAATCTAGCCAGCTAGTCATAAATTAATATTAGTGCCACATGGAATATTTTCATTCTTCAAGTTATCGTCGGTGATTTTGTGAGAATCACATGTAAGTGACTCACGAAAGTCGCCAAGGCTTTGATTCTGGACCTTGAATTAATGTGAGGAAACAATACGTCGGTTAGAAAAATAGGATCAGAGAAGCTTTAACGGAGCATTTTCATAAGAAGTAACGGAATGTAAGAGTATTTTCGCAGATGAAGGCATTCGAAATATAGCTACTTCCATGGTTTTCGAGAGCAAAATTTGATGTAATACATTAGTTTATTCCCGGCAGTATATTCAAGGTGAAGGGGAAAAATGAAAACATCCCATTAGAAGGGAAAGGTCAACTTTAGAACAAAGTTCAAATTATCCCTTTTACTTTGAAAGGTCAACACACAACAACATACTGCGAGTTAATTAATTAAAACTGATAAATTATACAAATTAATGATAATAATAAATAAAAAAATATAAAGTGACAAAAGAGGAAGATGTAAATAAAAGAGAGGTCTCACTCCGGCGTGAAATCTATTTTTTTAAACAACAGTCCGGACAAATTGAAGCTGTCTTTAAAGATTGTGGGCAGAAATAAAACTAATTTCAAATGCCCCCATCCTTCAGGCTACCACCGAAGTCCGAGAGCGGCGTCTGTGGACTCATGACTGCGATAACCCTTGTCGTATACATTCAGTATCGTATTATCCCCATAACGCTAACCAAATATTTGAGAACAAGAACGAGATTCGTAATCTTGTTGGGGTTGAAACGTTATTTAGCATCCGTAAGTTAATTTCGGGTCGGGGCAAGGGACCGGAGGTGGGGGGGGAGGAGAGGGAAGGTTGGAGGTTTAGAGATTGAGGGTTCAATTTTCTCTCTCGGCGCCAATAAAACTCCCGCCCTGCTTCCTCTTTCCGGCAGTCTGAGGAGGGAAGAAGACCCCAACAAACTCGAGAGCAATCCGTAGTCGGGAGGAGAGAAAATTCCCGAAAGCCGTCGGAATAATTGACACGAGATTGAAAAAGAAAAAAAAACATCTCGAGAGGTTCCTCCCCGGTACTCTAAAAAAAAAATCTCCAATAAGACCGATAATTTAATGCAAACGGCAGGTACATCTGATGCGCCCCGCAATTAAACTCTCCCTCATTCTCAACTCGCCCTCCTCCCACACTCCGGACCTATCCGGGCTGGTTCCGCGGCTTTGGTGCCGCTCCAATGGCTGTACCGAACGTTCGCCGCGCTTCCAGATTCTCCTGGGATTTGGAGAAACCCGAGTCGGCTTGCGAGGGAAGGGGGGAGGGAGAGGAGGTGGTCGGAGAGGAGGAAGGAGGCAAGGTGTGAGAGAGAGAGAGGTCTGAGCGGGCAGAAGGGCCGGAGGCCGAAGAGGTAAACTCATTTTCCGCAAATGATCACCATCCGTCCCTTTCTCCGATGCTAACTCGGTTAATGGATAAAAAATGGGGCGCAATTAAGATGAGGAGCTTTTAATAAAAAAGAGATGGGTTGGAGGAGTGGGTGGGTAAAACGGGAAGAAGGATTCCCGGGGAAAAAAGAGTTAATCCCAAATCGGGAACTCTCATCTCTTCCCAGGGAGGAGTTTTTTTTTCCAAGGGCGCCAACGCATTGGGGAACGAACGTGGTGGTCGGTTAGAGATTGAGAGGATGTAGACACGATGAAGAATTTGAGGGAAAGACGAGAATCTTGGCACCTATTGAATTAAAAATGACAAGGCGGATCGAGGTCGCAGCAAAAGGAAGGACAGGAATATTTGACCTATACAATGGCTATTTCATCAGCCATAAACGGCCAAGAACATAACCAGGGTGGCGCGTAATGCGGAGGGAAGACAATGGTTTGTTAATAACAAAAAGAATTGGTGTTACTTTATTCGCGCCCTATAGGATAAACATGACCCTTTCAAAAACACATTACCTTCGAAGAACAGAAATGATAACTAAGAAGTTACGTTCCACGAGTATATATCTTCATATTCTTGCGATAATATCGCTGTTTTCTCTTACACTTATCCAGTGAAAGGATCACCCATGACAGTCTCACGCTATAAAACATGCAGGTTTTCCACTCACCACCGTTTTTGTCAATTTTCAGGATGATGAATGATGTACAAATCACGCTTACCTGTAACGAGAAAAAAATAAATAAGTACACCAATAGTTATAAAATCATTTCTTGAAATTACTCTGAATACTAACACATACATGCTACAAATATATATAATTATACATACATATATATATTTATACATACATACATATATATTTATACATGCATACTATACATACACATATATATATATGTATATATATATATATATATATATATATATCGTTTTTTCAAGTGCACTACGGACAAAAGGTACGGTAGTTATATAAATACAATCTCAAAAGATTTTCACCAAGGCTAATTCTCTCACGTTCTACGCACAAACCAAACTCCAAAGAGAGTTTGAGCCACACGTGGCATTGCTTTCCGGTTCTATTACTAACTGTATAAAAGACGCGAATGTTGTGCATACGCAGAGTGGGAAAGTGAGGTAACAGGAGGGTGGATTAAAATAAATAACCATTTAACAGCGATAGGTAAAAATGATTTATAATCAATGCTAACGGCGTAGGAAACCATATACTATACATATACTGATAACAGTAAAACTTCTTCAACGATGACAATTATTCATATTAGAATACTAATGTAATTATTCACAGAATGCGTACGCACAGGTATTATATCCAACATTCTGTGCATGCCAACGAAAAGAAGCCCTCCAACTCACACCATTGAAATTTTAGGAAACATTTCCTGACACAGAAATGAAAGCGTGTTGCTAAGAGACTTGGTTTCATCAGACGGTTTGTGGGAAAATTAATGAGAAAAGTAATGGAGATATACTATTTTGCATCGGTAAGGCACATTTGGAATACATACGATAAGCATCTCAATCCCTGGGATACAACGGGATTTTATGATTTACATAAGTTCCAGAGAAGATAAGTTAGCTTCGTTTAAAACTGCTGCGAAAATAAATTTTTGAATCCTCCCTCCGATATACCCCACAAATATAAAGAGAAAAGGCGAGGTACACAGCAATACCTAAGTCGTTAAGAAAGACACTAAATGAAGTCTTAAGTTAACTTATGACACCGAGAGAACCGACAGCGTAGGTTTGGGTAATTATATAAATTATAAAGTTAGATCGAATCTCTCGGATTAAATCAAAAGAAACAGACTCCGGTGGGGACCTAATTAATATATAAAATGCTGTCCCATAATGGCAAAAGATACATTTCTTTCTATTCATTTAGATGGGTCCTGAATCAATGCCGACGATGAATGCTATTTTACTAGAATCGGGCGACGCGCTGCGTGTTAGATGCGTGCCGCTCCAGCGGAAGTGAATGCGGGCGAGGACCACCGGTCGCTGCGTGGATCGCGTGAGCAGAGGGATCGCGAAAAGTAGCGTATGTAACCTCCCATCGAAAAACAACTGGCCCCGGGGCTAATCTCGCATAACAAAGGCCACAAAATTTAATTAAATCTCATGTACAATCGCAAAACTTGGGTTGGGAGGGAGGGGAGAGAGCGCGATTCGAAGGGTGGAACAAAGGGAGAGACGGGGTCTTCAATGGTGGCCGAAGCAGGGACACGCAGGTGCGAAAAGGGAAGGCGGCGAAAGAAGAGTTTAGTGCGGACGAGGGAGTAAAAGGGACACCGGCGGCTCACGGTGAGAGATGAGTGGAATTATGCAGCCCCGGGATTTCTCCTATAGTTTTACGCCCGCGCGAGAGAGGAGACGGCTGGAGGGAGTTGAAGGATTGTTGGCCTGATGGAGGTAGGGAGGGAGAGAGTGAGAGAGAGAGAGAAAAAGAAAAAGAGAGGACACTCGGAATGGCAATCCCCTCCACTTCACCCCTCCTTAACCCCTTTGGGAATAAAAAATAGGGTGATGCGGGTTAAGACGGAGAAGAAGGCGTGCGAGGGATATAGCAAGGAACGTTGGGTGGGGACGGGTCCATCTTGGAAGGGTGGCGGTGGCGGCGAAGAGGGTTCAGGGGGTGGGGAGGGGAGGTGAAAAAGAGGCGATGGGAGGTGAAGAAGAGGCGAGGGGGGATTCGGGACTCTCCTCAACGCGCTGTAAATCACACACCCTTTCTACCCATTGTCTCCCCCACTCGGAGAGAAGGGATGAGGGAAGAGTGGAGGATGAGAGGGAAAAAGGAGTGGAGAAAGAGAAAGATAGGTTCGTTAATCCGCAAGAGACTTCGAATGCTCCCGGAATCGCCCTCCCCCCCTTTCCCCCTCTTCCTCCCTTTCGGTTCCTCCCTTCTCCGAAAATTCCGTCTCTCTCTCGTTCTCCTCCCTCTCCAAAACCAACGCGTCTTTCCTGGACCTATACGGAAAAGGATGTAATATATATATATAGATATATATGTATGTATGTATATATATATATGTATATATATATATCATCCCATACGTTGCTCATTTCTCCAGAGGTCGGACTCATCTCTTCAAGGGTCGTCCTTTCCTCCGCTTCGCCTCCCTCGCTTTCCATTGCGAAGTCTCTCTCCATCCTCCTCCACCCACGTCTTCAGTAATTCGTTCCTCGCTTCTCATTATCCTACCACTTAAGTTCCCTCCTTCTCCTTTCGCCTTGCCCCTCATCTCCCGCCTTCCCACATCTCTCACTCTCATCTCAAAAACATTCCATTATAAAAACGGCGTCATGTTTTTCCTTCCCATTCACTTCTTCCTCTTCCTCCTCTAATTCCTCGTATATCACGCCCTTCCTCGACCTTTTCCTCTTTCTCTTTCTCCCCCTGCATAATGCGACCATTAAATTAAGATTTCGGAGGAAATGATGGCATATCTCAAAATATTTTTTAATATATTTTGGCAGAGTTTGTTTTTCGGAGAGCCCCTCCCGAGCACAAATGGGCGCGGCAGCTCTTCGCGACGAAAAGGTCAATGACAAAATTAATGAAGAACACGTTATGGTGAGACAGCTGCTAATAAACCTTGCCAGGTTCCTGAGGGGGAGTGATGCCCCTTTCCTCGCTCCAGACAAAACAAAAAGTCCCCCTATCCGTCGTCGCGGCTTGCACTTACTCGTATCGTGATAAATCATGCACAATGACTACCTTACAAGTGGGTCTTCCGCTGCTCGTATCCAATTGGGCCTTCATATTTCATCGAGATTTTCATTGGCTGTAATGTGGCCAGAGTTTTCCCATTACGAATTCCTGAAAATGGAATCGAACTCGCAGCATCCGGCCTGACGCCCACCAAACTAGTCCAGTTGCCCTTTAACCACAGAAGGTGAAAATCGTAAAGATCAAGAGAAAATAAACAGTCGGAGAAGCTTTTAGGGATGATGAAACATTCCAATATTTCAAATAAGTAGTGCGCCTTTTCTTGATAAATAGTTGATGGTTCGAAGAAGAGAATCAAACATTGTGACTTCAATTCACAATATAAAAGCTGGAGATGGGGGGGCTAAATGATAAGAGCCTGATTGAAATTGCCACAAAAATAGAGCCAAGATATTTTAAGATTATTTTTAACTTTTTCTGACAAAAATATCTCTGGACTCATGCACGATAGGGGGATCCCACTGTCATTAAAATAAAAATAAATTCACTCTTAGCAACGGATCAAGTGTTAAAAACGACCTCTTTCCTGTTCCACATTGAAAAGTCAAATGGAGTTCACCTTTAAGAGGCCTGATTTTCCACATGTACAAATGTCACGAAATTGAAATCCTTCCAATGAAATCGATTACATATAAATTTTTTACATGAAAAATCAATAAACCTTCTCCAAAAGGCACTTGGATATTTTTCTTAAGGCCTAGATATACGTATTCGTATGTACGTACGTGCATGTGCATACGTTTGTGTATATATCCATACGATTTTTTAAAATCTCCTGCGGGCAGATACCACGTACTCTTAGCAAGAGTAAAAATAAACTTCCACTTCGCCTTTGATGGAAGGGAAACGAGGGAAAAATTGAGAAACTTGCGGAGAAGCGCTGACCACAAGGTGTCGGTAAAGATGAGTCTTCAGAAGGGAATGCGGAGAGGTCCATCTCCCATCCCCCTTCGTCGTGGCCCGAGGGAATTGTCGAGATACCGACGAGATACAGGAGGGAAAAAACGCTACCACAAATCCTCCAAGGTACGCGGAATCTATATCAACCCTTAGCTTCGATCTACGAAATCCGGGTATTGCCATCATGGCGTGATGCGAGACTCCGGGGCTTAAAACTCGGAACGGTAAAAAGAAAAGAGAAGTTACGTGGCCCAAAGGGTTGCTCGTATCTTTATTTCTGTGCGATATCGGGGGTGAGGGCGCTTTACTCGCCACACACGTCAACCCTCAAGAACACTTCAAAGCTTTTCCGGTCACGTGGCGCGTCCCCGATTCCTCCCTCTCCGCGGGTCGGAAATCAATCGATGGAGATTATCGGTGCCGACCAAACGCGGGGCTCCCGCGAATCACCATTATGTGCCCGTATCACTAATTCAACTCCCCTCCGCGGCACGGCCGAGCACTGTTCCCCGAGGCACTTACCCAACGGTGTCACTTCCCTGGCGAAGATTTCGTCGGAGGAATAATTCGGAGGGGCACATGTGGAGGGTGGGGGCGAGGGTGTCGGTCATGGGTACCTCGGAATCATGGGTTCAGCCCAGACGGGCAGGCGAGTCGACT